>JBBDGP010002716.1:717500-991123 GCA_037952835.1 Lithobates septentrionalis
TCAAGGCACCTCAAATGCGACAAGCACCCCAAATGCCCTACAAGGGCGGTAAAATGTGCAGTAAACTCGCAAAAATTAACACAGCAAAAAACGATATACTTTGTTACACCTGTTGCACCACACATCGAAATGAATGGGCTGCTCTATGCATATTGCGCAAAAAATGCGCATTTAGCAAATGCTAGGTGTGACGGGGACCTTAGTCCTGAACAGGCAATGTGACAAAGTCCCTTTTAATGCTGTCCTGAAACCCTACTGCCATACTGAGTAGCATGATCTCTAAATATTGCCTTGGCCTGCAGTTTTTTACACAAAAGCTCACCTTATTATAACTGCCAAGCGTGTACACCGTACGTCTAATATTTACTCTTACAAATGGTGCGCTACGCCCTGGCAAAACCATCTCATTTCCCTCTGCCAGCCAAACATTACAGCCACCGCCCGCAAAAGACGGCCTTATCAGTGAATCTTGGGCTCCCGGGGAATATGCATTCTAATTCACGTGTCACGCTCTCAGGGGGAGGGGGGGGGGGGGGGGGCAGTAAAAATATGTCACTTCTGTAGGAGCCGCTCATCCAAACATCGGTTAATTATGTTTATCTGTTTGACTAATGATGGCATCATAATTGCTTTGCCAACATACACCAGAACTTGGAGACCTGACAAACCGTCACCGGAAAACATTACAGAAAGGTTGTTAATGGTCTCTAAAGATTCAGGGAGAAGCGAATGTTCTACGCCGTCAAGCACGCCCGCTGTTCGCTGAGATGCCCCCATGGAGAGCTTCCCCTGTGCCGACCCCGTGGGCAAGAAGAGCCAAATTTCCGGCCCTGTTCTGTAAAATGTGTATTTCATCGTCACATATGGAAATGGAAAGGAGAGCTTTGCTCTAATTAATTATGCCAGAGGAGATTGTTCTACACCCAGGCGGTTAAAGCTTTTAAAAGGGAACCTGTATAGATTGAAGGCTGATTCCACTTACTCTACCTGATGCCTTAGGGCAGTGGTCTCCAAACGTTTCACTTTCTATACATTTTTATTGAAACGTTTTAAAGAATGCAGCTTGTGACCGCTGTCAGATACACAGATAAAAGCATAAGGTCGATGACTTGCAAGTCAATAGCAGTCGTACATCGAATAGAGAAGTCATAGCAAATGACAGAACATTAAGTAGGGGTCTCCAAACTTTTCATTTGGAGGTTTTATGAAAAAAATAAATAAAACTGTTTTGCATGAATAACATTTAAGTGAATGAATAAGTCTCACCTGGCAGAGGCTCCCTACCTGCATCCATGAGTACCCAACAGAGGCTCCCCACCGGCATCCAGGAGTACCCAGCTGAGGCTCCCCCCCGGCATCCAGGAGTACCCAGCAGAGGCTCCCCACCGGCATCCAGGAGTACCCAGCAGAGGCTCCCTACCGGCATCCAGGAGTACCCAGCAGAGGCTCCCCACCGGCATCCAGGAGTACCCAATTAGGGCTCCCCACCTGCATCCAGGAGTACCCAACAGAGGCTCCCCACCGGCATCCAGGAGTACCCAGCAGAGGCTTCCCTCCTGCATCAAGGAGTACCCAATAGAGGCTCCCCACCTGCATCCAGGAGTACCCAACAGAGGCTCCCCACCGGCATCCAGGAGTACTCAACAGAGGCTCCCCACTGGCATCCAGGAGTACCCAGCAGAGGCTCCCCACCGGCATCCAGGAGTACCCAACAGAGGCTCCCCACTGGCATCCAGGAGTACCCAACAGAGGCTCCCCACTGGCATCCAGGAGTACCCAACAGAGGCTCCCCACTGGCATCCAGGAGTACCCAACAGAGGCTCCCCACTGGCATCCAGGAGTACCCACCAGAGGCTCCCCACCAGCATCCAGGAGTACCCAGCAGAGGCTCCCCACCTGCATCCAGGAGTACCCAACAGAGGCTCCCCACCAGCATCCAGGAGTACCCAGCAGAGGCTCCCCACCAGCATCCAGGAGTACCCAACAGAGGCTCCCCACCGGCATCCAGGAGTACCCAACAGAGGCTCCCCACCGGCATCCAGGAGTACCCAACAGAGGCTCCCCACCGGCATCCAGGAGTACCCAACAGAGGCTCCCCACCGGCATCCAGGAGTACCCAACAGAGGCTCCCCACCGGCATCCAGGAGTACCCAACAGAGGCTCCCCACCGGCATCCAGGAGTACCCAACAGAGGCTTTCCTCCTGCATCCAGGAGTGTCCGTCAGAATCCTCCATTCTCTTAAGACCCTTACAGGTTTCATAATTTACTGATGTTTACTCAGGAACTTGTGATGCCTGTGTGTGGGGCAAAAAACTGTATGTAAAGACCGAAATAAAAATACCAACTCATTCCCAAAATGCTCCCTTTTTGGAAAGCAGTCAATCAAGGTGATATCTTTTTTTTTATTGGAAATTACGAAATATGCTGCAAGGAGGAGGTGGTGAAGGGGTTAAAGAGAGCCTGTTGTCTTGCCCAATCAGGTCTATTTAATGCCCAAGCCTTTAAGCAGCTATACTTCCCATTGAAATCCTGCCCTGCCTTCCCTGTTGCAGCCTCTGCAAAATTCCTGGTGTGCCCAGGGATGGGGAGCATGTGAACCCCCCTCCCTCCCCCTCTATGCTGCAGTACTAGGGCCATTGCTAGGCCTACACCAAGTCACATCATGGAGGGGGCAATGTAATTGCTTCCTTTAAGCTCTGCCATGGCAGTGACAGTGGAGCAGAGCAGCATTGTAAAGATGATTTAAATGGGTCAGGGGATGGCTTTTAAAGAGACCCTGTCTCTTCTTACTAAGTGGGCAGATAACAGAGTATAATTATGTATGGTTTTATCAGCTGAACGAATACGCAAATTGCTAGCAGTCCAGTACCTGACACCCTCATAAACTTGCTTGCCGTTACCCCTCCTCTACAGCAGGCTAATTGACTTGACAACATATATAGGTGTATAGCAGGACAATGCTGCAACTGCACCATTCTTCAACCCCTGACATACAAAAAAAATGACAATGTGCTTTTCTGGCCCAGTCCTGTTTGCTAGCAAAGGACGTGAACAGCGTGGTGCATCAGTGGCAAAAATTTGCGGTGGCTAAATGGTTACCAGGATGCCTGTATAGGTGTTTCTGTGCTTGCAAACCTCTCCTTGGAGGGTCCTTGTTTATTAGCTGTTAAATATTTTAGCAAAACAGCTGTTCGGCTCCTCGGATTGCGGTGGCAGCGGCAGGAACGTATGGGCGATAATTTTTTCCCTTATGGTTATGTCTGATAAACTGTCCTTAGCGCTGTGTGTATGAAATGAGGAAGCTTTATGTAGATAGTCTTCACCAATCTCCCCATCCCGGCCCTCATTCTGCTGGCAGAGAAGAAGTTGGTATTGTACTCTCGGCAGCAGTGTTGATTCTCCGACACATAAACATCATATTTAATTCTGCGCTCTCTGATTAAGGATATTTTAGACGTGCGAGATGCTCGGAGCCCGGCATGGGAAGTAATTCCTCAGTTTCTACTAAGCTGTCTTGTTTTTCTCTGAGGCAAGCCATGCACGGCTTGAGCGTTTACAGGCAATGCAACCAGACCAAAACGCTTTGTCAAGCCACAGAGGGCTTAAGGTGAACACGAATTCTGGGAAAAAAAATTATTTTAGAAAGAAAGTTGTGGCCAGGAAGAGCTGAAACGGAAAAACATACCTTTTTCGTTGGCATTCTTGTATTCTAGCAATTCTTCACCACCTTGGTCCTGAGCTGTCACATGACATTGATAGAGCTGGACCCACAAGGTTGTCCTATCGGTGTTGCTCTCCAACAGTGTTGTAATGATCTGGTTTCTGGGTAGGCAGCTTTCACACCAGAGCAGGTCTCCACAATTTCCTTGGTTGGTAGTACAAAACAGCAAGAAGATGATTCGAAGTACCACAACACTGCTCCATAGTCCAGATGCAATTTTATTCCAGTAAGCTGCCCAACCATTGGCGGTGACAAGATTGTGAAGATTATCACCCTGATGAAAGGGATGTTTCTGGGCCCCCCAAAACACGTTGGCCACTCCTCTTATTGTCTCATTGACCATTAGAGCAATATCTAAATTGTATCTGGAATATTATACAGTGGTGTGGTGCTTCAATTCTCTCTCCTGCCCCCTTAAAGTAAGGTACAGCTTGTCTGACAGAGAGGTGGTAAATGCCCCATTGCAGAGCTGCACACGATCTCTCTTGAGCTGGTGCTTGCCCTGTGACACCTGATTACATTCTGCCAAGAACACAAGACACATGGTAAGTGTCAACTCCCTGGCCTCGTTTGCTATAGAGGGTTGGTTATCTTCTTTTTTACACCCTGCGTTTATTGTAAGCCAAACTATTTTTCGGGTGACCAGGGTCGCTGTGGTACAGGTACTAGCCAGGAACTCCATGCGTTAATGCTGCAACCCCAGGTACTATACCACTGGATGCATCTGTATCCTACTCTATGGGGCGAAAAATATCGCATGGTGTGCTATCTGCTCCACCCTATTTCCATTCGGGATAATACCATGAACAAAAACACCAACTGTAGCTTTTGGCATGTGCAACTGAACCATCCCTGTAATCGGGCAATGTTTGTCCATCAAACCTCCAGCTTTTTTTAATATTGGTTTTATAGTAAACCTGGCCCTTTCACTGTGAGTTATGCCCCGTACACACGATCAGACTTTCTGACAACAAAACCGTGGAATTTTGTTTGAAGGTTGTTGGCTCCAACTTGTCTTGCATACACACGGTCACACAAATGTTGGCCAACAATTACGAACGTGGGAACGCGGTGACGTACAAGACTTACGACGAGCCGAGAAAAAGGAAGTTCAATAGCCAGTGCGGCTCCTTCTGCTTGATTCCGAGCATACGTGAACTTTTGTGCATCGGACTTGTGTACACACGATCGGAAATTCCGACAACAACGTTTTGTTGGTGGAAAATTTGAGAACCTGCTAGCCAACATTTGTTGGCAGAAAGTCCGACAACAAATGTTCGATGGAGCATACACGCGGTCAGACTTTCAGCCAACAAGCTCACATCTAACATTTGTTGTCGGAAAATCCGATCGTGTGTATGGGGCATAGCAGGTGCCTTTGCTACTAATGCTGTGAAATACTTAGTACTTCTGGGTAGAACAAGTGTCCATCTTCCCTTCTTCCATGAAGCAGTACCTGGTGGCCAGTTGCCAGTCCTGAGCACTGTTATGTTGGAGTAGAGGGAAGGTTCTATGTATGCTCCAACACAGACTAACCCCGGGCTTACTCCAAGACTTGTATTTAGGGTCCATCAGGTGAACAGAGTGGCGGTTGAGTGTAGGGAAAGTTTTATATATATATATATATATATATATATATATATATATATATATATATAATAAATCTATCTGTAGCAGAAAAAGTGTGGTCTACCGAGGGGACCTTCTATTTTGCCCTTGGGCAACATAATAGGTTCAGTTTAAAGAGGAAGTTCAGTCAGCATTGAAAAAGATAAAGGTCAGTAGCTACAAATAATGTAGCCTACTGTGCTTGTCCTCAATCGGGAGACGCAGGAAGACTAGCCATGCAGCCTTCTGGGATGTGTGACATTTTTCCAGAAAGCTGTGGTTTTGGCTAAGGAAGCCCAAAGGTGACCGGGATTAGGGTCACAAAAAGGTACCTGCTCCAACACTGCAAGTTTGTTAGAGCCGGGGGAGGAAGAAGATGAGTGGTACTTTCATTTTTGAGTGAAGGTACACTTTGACTACTTCCTGACCCACAGTAGTTGTACTGTGGGTGAGTGGCAGCTCCAGCCCCGGGCAACGTACCTGTAGGTTACAGCCGGTCTTCTAGGTTTGGGGTGCATCCCTTCTGTGATTGGACACAGCACGAGTTGGGCAGTCGATTTCAGCCAATGATTTTGGCAGAAGTCAGCTGTTCGGCTGTGGCCAATCAGAAACAGAGTTCCGTGATTACAAAATCACTGAACTCTCTGTATTGTCAACAGAGATCTGCCTGTTTCTTCTTCCTGCGAAGCAGGGAGAAAAAACAGACAAATAGTAAAGTAAAAGTAGCACGCATTACACAATGTTAAGCACACAGTTAACCTCTTGATTGCACCTAGATGTTAACCCCTTCCCAGCCAGTCATTAGTACAGTGTATAGTATTACTGATCACTGTATTAGTGACTCTATCCATGTCAGTGGCCCTCCCAGATAGCGTCTCTTAAGCTTGGTACACGCAATGAGATTATCGGACAAATGATCGTCCATTTTTTAAAATTTTGTATGCTAGTCTCTATATCGAAAACTAAAGAAGTTACTAAGGTTACGAAAATTCTCGTACTACAAAATAAATGTTCGGAAGTGATGTAATGTGTTGTACTGTATTTGTATTGTATTTTCAGACGAATACTATACTGAATAAATGAAAATTGTACGATCTGGTATCGTCCGGAGAAAAAAAGTGTTTCTCCCTTCTGATGAAGTCGGGTAAACTGTCGTGATTGGCTCTGGAAAGCTGTGTACTAGCGATAATCAGATCACCATACAATTGCTTCTAAAGCGGTATTTTTCGTACGATTTTATGATCGTGTATTCTGGGCCTTAGTGTCAGATTGCCCTCCACGCTATCACAGTCACACTATACGTAGCTGATCATCGCCATTACAGTATAGTATCTATAGCTGCCTAAATTCCACTATACCTGTATATAGTTTGTAGACACTATAGACGCTTTTGCACAAACCAATTAATATACACTTTTTTTTTTTTTTTATCAAAGACATGTCGCAGAATACTTTTTTTTTTACAATTCATGAAGAAATTTAATTGTTATTATTATTTTTTATTTTTTTTATAACACAAAGTAGAAAATATTAGGTTTTTTGTTTTCAAAATGTTTGGTATTTTTTTTTTTAGCTTAAATAATAAACAATAAAAAAAACCCAGTGGTGATCAAATACCACCAAAAGAAATCTCTATCTGTGTGAAAAAAAAAAAAAATGATAAAAATATAATTTAGGTACAGCGTTGCATGACCGTGCAATATCCAGTTAAAGTAGTGCGGTGTTGAATAGCAAAAAAGGGCCCTAGTCATGAAGGGGGTAAAATCTACTAGAGGTAAAGTGGTTAAGAAAAGGAATTTACAAATTCTTCAATATACAGTCAACGTTACTGCATCTCGTTTGCTTCGTCAAATAAAAACTCTGATAGTTTCTAAATTATGTCTATGGGTTAAAGCCAACTACAGCAAGCGGGGGAAGAAACGCTCCCAGTATGCTTTATAAATAGGTTGCAGAATTTAATTTTTTTTTAATCTGAAAATGCAGGGTTTTTTTTTTTTTTTCACAGGAAGTTTTTTGTTTCATGTCTCCCACCATCATCGTCTCCTTTGTCTAATTTCTCTGGATGGCGCACAAAGCTGTCACTCGTCCTTCATTCCCCAGCCCCCATCCCTATTCCGTCTATGTCGCCATTGTTTTATTACTATACGAGTGTCCCAGTCCTCCCCACCATCCCTCCCTGGATAGATCTCCCTGTCAAAGCTTTCAATTTGGTGCCACTCCCTGCAGCCTCCCCTTAATCTCCGCTATTATCGCAGCATGGATTTTATTTCCCTAAAGCAAACGGTCCCCCCCCCCCCCCCCAACTGAAAAAAAAATGCCCCCCTCCTCTCTTTTCTCTCCCATCCTCTCCCCGAGACTTCCAATCCTTCAGGGAGCATCACTCATTGACCCTTGCAGGCAGAGAGAAGAGATTTAACTCTCTTCTGGAAAACACAGCCTGATCGCAGAGCGTTGAGCCCAGCGAGGTCCACCATAATACACTGGAGGCTTCGCCCAGCGAACGGGTTAACCCGCGATATTGATGGGTTTTTATTGCAGCTTAGTTCTCGGAGATCATACAGCTTAGGATTTGTTTACCTGGTTATAGACTAATATACGGCAGGTTTTCAGCGGGAAGTGATAAACATCCGCACCCCTGCAGTTTATCAGCGGGCTGCCACCAGGACATCCTATTGGAAGTTCCTGCCATGATAAGGTTATCCTATGGAGGAGGACTGCAGAGATCTTGGCTTTGTTCTGGTAGCTACTGATAAATCAAGGTCTTTGTTGGCTTAGCTCAATGCTTTCCCAAAATTCAGCAGGCAGATGCTACTGTCTTGATTTTAATTCTGACCTCCGGCCTTCCATTTGGTCTTGCACAGTTGTACAGGCGCCTCTCCTGGACTGAAATTGCTTACTCTGATTTCACTGCACACTGTGAGCTTCTCACAATGTGCGTTGGAAGCTGCAGGAAGTCAGAGTAAGCCACGTTTCCTGACTGGAGAACAGCCAGCATTATCTACCCCAGGGGTCTCCAAACTGTGGCCCGTGGGCCGGATGTGGCCCTTTGCCTGCCTTTATCAAGCCTTTGGGGGCACCATTCCTCCCACTGATACAAGGCAATATCCCTTCCACTGACAACAAAGATGTGACACTAATCTTCCCACTGGCACAAATGTTCAGGCACTTTTCCTCCCACTGATACCAATGATGGGGCACTATTCCTCAAAGTGACACCAATGATGAGACTCTATTCCTCCCACTGACACCAATGATGAGGCACTCTTGCCTTTATTCGGCCCTTGGGGCACCATTCCTCCCACTGATGCAAGGTAATTTTCTTCCACTGACACCAAAGATGTGAAACTAATCCTCCCACTGGCACAAATGATGGGGCACTCTTCCTCCCACTGATACTAATGATGGGGCACTCTTCCTCCCACTGATGCTAATGATGGGGAACTATTACTCCCACTGACACCAGTGATGAGACACTATTCCTCCCACTGACACCACTGATGGGGGGGCACCTGTCCTCCTACTGACACCAATGGTGGGATGCTATTCCTCCCATGGACACCAATGAGGGGGCACTATTCCTCCCACTAACACCAATGATTTTTTTTACTCCCACTGACACCAAGCCTATGGCATGGTTTACTCCCACCAGGCCATTTTCTACTCCCACTTGTTCTATGTAAGAAATGATTGCTGCGGAAATTACTAGAATTATAAATAATGATAGATAATATAAATAATTATCATCATCCCACCACTATATCCCTACACCACTGGCCAAAATCTGCCCCTGCTAAAGTTAGAAGGGCAAACTGGCCCTTTGTTCAAAAGCTTGGAGACCCCTGACCTCTTTCCTTCCCAGCCTGACCCTCCCTAGCCCACTCCTTTTATTCATTGGATTTCAGTTCTTTCAATAATGGCTGCTCAGCATCACATGTGGGGGTTACATAGGATGGTTTGCATGTAAATGCTGCCGGCCTAAGAACATACACACCTCCCTCCAGACTGACATCCACCCATCAAGGCATTGTAAAATTTGCAAAACTCCTCCAAAGACCCATGCCACTGCTTGGATCAGGGATGAGGGCTCTTGAGAGTACTGGAGCAGGGTAGTGTGATGTTTTCAGGAAGGTATACTGACTTTTACCCTCAGCCATGATCTCCCTGCATTGTATAAAAAAAGTACAGAGACCCAACTCTAAATAGTCTAGTCTAGAGTTTAAATTAAGGAGTAAGCAGGCGTGGTTTCTTGGCGGAGACATATAGGCTAAGGACACTCAACACTACAGTCAAACTGGCTGGTTGGGAGAGTGATGTCCTTCTCTATTCATTGTCATAGTTTTTTTTACTTTCTGTGACCCATTGGGAGATGTCTCTTTACTTCCTACCCTAATGCCGCGTACACACGAGCGGACTTTACGGCAGACTTTGCCCGGCGGACAGGATATGGTCGGACAATTCGATCGTGTGTGGGCTCCAGCGGACTTTGTTTTCTCAAAAGTTGGATGGACTTAGATTTGAAACATGTTTTAAATCAATCAGTCGAAATAGAGTCTGGTCGAAAAGTCCGCTCGTCTGTATGCTAGTTCGACGGACAAAAAGCCACGCTAGGGCAGCTATTGGCTACTGGCTATGAACTTCCTTGCTTTAGTCCGGTCGTACGTCATCACGTACGAATTCGACGGACTTTGGTGGATTGTGTGTAGGCAATCCGTTCATTCAGAAAGTCTGTCGTGAAGTCCGTCGAAAAGTCCGCCGAGCAAAGTCTGCCTGTAAAGTCCGACCGTGTGTACGCGGCATAAGAAACAACAGGAAGTAAGAGAATATTTCTCCAAAGTAAGAGGAAATCCTTACTTAGTTGTCATCTGAAATTTGTGTTGAAGATTTTTTGATGTCCAGTCACTTTCTGTCCCAGGATAAATAGATGAAGAACGAATCTTCTTAGGTGGACCACAGATGGCGTGTCCGAACACGTCTCCACCTTATCCAAAATGGAGGAAAAAAGTTCTGGCTTTAGATATACTTCATCCATGCCAGCAAGCCACCTCTGCTCTTGCTGTAGTTGATAGGTTGGAATATAGGTACCCCCTACCTACACCTTAAACCCTACACAACCTTTTTTTTGTTTTCCTATGGTCATTGGCACTGAACCACTTTGAGGCCATACTTACATAGTGATAGTTGTCACAAAAGGCATAGCCATACTTCTCAGGGCCTTGATGGAAAAAGTACCTACTAAGGCTCACAAAACACCCTTTCATCATTGAAGGATCATTCGAGCTCAAACTGATAATTTCGTTATGGAAGAGATGCTGGTGTGTTCCGTCACACAAAGGCTTAACTATATCCTTTTGGAGACACCATTGATGAGATCTTGCTGAAGTTTCCAGCTCTACACCCTCATGCTCCTCAACCAAGAAGGATTATGTCTTTTGCAGAACATCCAACCTAAGTGTCGAAAAATTCACTGACACACAGTATCTATGAGCACAATACCATAGGATAAAAACCTTTAATGCAACCCTTTCAAAGCAATGTAACAGGGTCACTTAAACACCCTTCCTTTCTCCCTGCTTCTTATGCTCACTTTCCAATAGTTCCACCCTTGCCCCCGGCCTCTCCCTAATAATCCCATTTGGAATAACCTGGAGCTTCCACCTTTCCTGACGGTTCCTAATGGCCTTCAGTCGGCTCAAGTTAGATTGAAAATTGTGCACCAGCAGTATTTTAATGGATCTTTTAAATCCTTTTTCATGTTGAAACACGATTTAGAAGTCCCTGACACTTGGCACTTTAAGCGCCTTCAACTTAGCCGTACGGCTAGGGCCCAATTGGCACCGGGGGATGTGCTTTTCCAACCATTCCTGCTGAAAAGTGTTTTACTCCATCCCATTCATTCCAAGTTAATCTCTAGATAGTATAGTATTCTTGTGCAGGGTAAGCCATCTAGGCTCATCTGTCTTAGGAACCAGTGGAATAGAGATGTTCCAGGCATATCTGAACAGGGTTGACAAATATATTTTTTTCTCTCATACTTCAGCACAGCAATATCTGCAAGAGATCTACTTATTCAATAAAGGTACTTCCATATAGCCTACTTCACCCCTAACTAAAAATGGGCAAATGAGACATACATTACCTGTCATAAATGCCTAAAAGCAGATGGAGATTTTTTTTTTTTCCATATGGTATGGGCCTGTAACAAAATCAGACCCTTCTGGTTACATATCAATGGGTTTATTTCTCAGACGTTTCGTCAACCCCAACTTATGTAGTCTAGAATGGTGCCCTTTAGGTATCTTTGGTGACCTGGATGTTGGTACTTCCAAAAAACTTTCTTGCACTTACTCTTCTTTTATGCCAGTGGTCAGCATGGTGCTCCTTTATATAGATGGTCTATGGACACATGCTCGTTTTACATTAGTGGTCAGTACACAGAGTCCATTCCTTACTGTTAGTGGTAACTTTTCTGACGGACTGGTACCATGCAGTTGATTCTGTCAAGTGACGTTGGCCCTAGCTCTATGCAGGCATCATTGCACAGGAGGTGAATCCGATACTGCTCAAGGAACCAATATTCCAAAGTCGACCTCATGCGCTGGAGTGTGGTGTTTCAGAGCTTGGTGCAATGGCGGCTTCTCTGGTTTACAGAAATGGCGCACATATGTCTTGCTGACCCCTTAGGACTAAGGATATCCTTTCAAATAGCACTATAAAAAAACAGAGAGGGTGCACCAACCTAGCACATTACAATCATACAATTTTATTAAGTAGATAAAGCAAATAATATACTCACAAACGCACGATCATAACGAGCGTATCCTAAAATACAGATGAGACTGCTTCCAGATCCACATTGCTAAACTGGTTATATAGGAAGACCTTTCAGCGTCCAATCTGACTTACCCATTTCAAGGGACAAGCACTCTTCATCAGGGCTCTGTTGAAGAGGGCTTGTCCCTCGAAACACGTAAGCTGGAACCCCTAGCATCCTCTGGAGGAACCCTAGGATTCCACAGAACCCTGATTGACAATGACTGGCATAGACCTTTAAAAAGAATCTTCATCCTGTCTACCCAAAATTTTATTTCTATGCCCTGGTAATTGTCCCTTTATGTACCATACTTTCTACTCCATGGAGTCCAGCATTGTCCTCCTTCCAGCCCACAGCTCAGCTCTTCTTCCTCACTCTGCTCTGGTGCCACCATCTTGGGCCGAAATCTCACACCTGCGCAGATACGATGTGTGTCTCTGAAAGGTCTATGGGACCTAATAGAGTCTGCAGCCTGTCTGAGCATGCGTAAAATCTCACAATCCCCCCACGTGCATGAGCAGATGCTCTGTGCTTCTTTTCCAGGTCCCATAGACTTGGATAGGAAGGAAGGAGCACCCGATGTCCAGAGAAATGCAACCTATAGTATGGTTCATAGGCGTTTTCGTTTATTAAAAGTAGTAACGTACATAAAACCAACATGTTTTAGCAGGCGAAAAGACTCTCCCTTCTTCAGGGCTGTTCCTGTGTACTATTGGATGGGAGCAGTTCCCATGATGTTTGCATCAGTCATAA
Organism: Lithobates septentrionalis; assembly: GCA_037952835.1. Lineage (NCBI taxonomy): Eukaryota > Metazoa > Chordata > Amphibia > Anura > Ranidae > Lithobates > Lithobates septentrionalis. Next base: position 730,395 of record JBBDGP010002716.1, read on the forward strand.
GATTTCAGAAAGCAGAATGGCAGGGTGCTGGTTATAGTTGCAGAGGCAACAATGAATGGACCGGCCCTCAATGAAAAGCGTTCTATGAATGGCGAAGGTGGACCTTTCATTCACCTGCCCGTCCTTCATTTTTGGCAAGTGCCTTGGACAGGTCAAGCGGCTGTATTAATCCCCGCAGTGGTTATCTTCTTCCATTGGGGGGGCTTTAATAAAATGTAGCCTTTTTATAGGGTAACTTGTAGAGATGCACTGAAACATATTGAAAATGGTGTTATCCACATTGTGCCGATAAGAGAAAAAGGTGCAGATAATGGTGATGAAAATGCACACGATTTTGCCACGATTTTACTGTGCTTATGGTGTGTTTTTCATAGGTCACGTGACTTAAAAACTGCATCAGAAAATTAACACGGGTGTGTTATTGATGTGTTTTTGCTGCGTTTTCCATGCATTTTAACTTGGGAGGTGTTTTTTTGCTGCGTTTTCCATGCATTTTAACTCGGGAGGTGTGTTTTTGGTGCGTTTTTTTTTTTTTTTTAATACACCAGAAATGCAGCAAGCAAGATTTTTAACACCACAGCAGAAAAGCACCAGACTAGTGTGAGGACATACATAGAATTTAAAGTGGAGTTCCACTCAAAAAGTGGAATCTCTGTTTATCTGCAACATTTCCGGGGGGGAGGGGGGGTGGAGGACAGTTACCTGTTTTTGATAGGTCCTTCCCTCGGAGGTTCGGCCCCCCTCCTCCTCCGCTGGGCTAGTTAGAAAGCACAGCGCACTTTGCGCATGCGCAGTAGAGAATCGGTTGAGAAGCCGAAAGGCTTCAGTGTCGGTTTCCCTTACCATGAACGGCGGTGTCAGCGCCCGAGAGAGGATCTGAAAATCCTGTGAACATCTGACTTTGCTGTGACATTTCCACCCTTGATATCATCCAAAAAACGCATCATGTGCGGCTTCCGCAAACAACAAAAACGACCTGAAACGCGATAATTGGTTGCAGGATCTTGCTTTTATTAAGAGCTATTGTCCAAAAAGATAATCTTCCTCTACCGCACAGTCACATTGTTCTTTTGTTTTTTTTTTTTTTTTTTAATTGGTTTCAATGTACAATTAGTACTATTTCTAGAACCGAAAAAAATCCCACTTCATTCTGTATTTCATCTTTACTTCGTTGTTTGTACATATTTATTTCGCTCCATTGTCTAGCTTTGCCTTGTTATAACATATATTGATTTACCAGAACCTGCTTAATAAAGGCATTTTTTTTTGTAATTTGAATTATTGTTATATATTGTAATGGAAATGTATTCAGATTTGTATGGTCCCCATGCTAGAATAAAGGATGGGAAGGAGACTGCTACAATACTGTTTTACAGGTACTCCATGCCTTCATGACACTGGAAGACAATAAATCTCTAACAAAAAAAGAAAATGAATGGTACCATACCATTATTTAAAATTCAATCTTTTTTTTATTGGTACAAACATATTAAAATAATTTTAAGATACAAGCAGGGGCGGACTGACCATTGATCCACTCGGGCACTGCCCGAGGGCCCTGGGCCACTAGGGGGCCCCATCAGGGTTGCCTGCCTCAGTAAAACCAGGGACAGTATGTATAAATTTGTGTTTTTTTTACATCTGTCTGTGTATACTGTGTGTACATGTATGTGTATACTGTGTGATTGTATACTGTGTGTGTATATACTGTGTGGCCCCATAATCTCTGATTGCCTAGGGGCCCCATAATCTCCTATTGCCCGGGGGCCCCATAAGTTATCAGTCCGCCCCTGGATACAAGGATGATTCATGGCTGGAGTTAATAAATAAACTGCAGTTACATATATTGCCAGTTACAGATGGACAGATCCCTGGGTTCTGGGGTATTCCATACATATGCTACCGACGCGTTTCGCCAGGGCCTAAGCCCACTTGAGGTGCAGTGGTTTCTTCCTGACATGCAGTGGCTGCAGTTCCAGTTTTGTGGTTCGGAATGTAGGTACTCTCAATATTTTTGGTGGGTATTATACTGTTTACAATTGTTATATATTTGGATATTGATGTAGCCTGTCTGTTTATCTATAGGGGTGTATACATGATACTTACTTTTATTGTTTTTGTAATCCTTAGAACCCTTTTACCAGTCTTCCCTGAGGAAGTGGGCTTTGACCCTTGCGAAACGCATCTGAGCATATGTATGGAATACCCCGTCTTACCATCTGGGGTTCTGTGCATCTGTAACTGGCAATATACACTCACCGGCCACTTAATTAGGTACACCTGTCCAATTGCTTGGTAACGCAAATTGCTAATCAGCCAATCACATGGCAGCAACTCAATGCATTTTAGGCATCTAGACGTGGTGAAGACAACTTGCTGAAGTTCAAACCGAGCATCAGAATGGGCAAGAAAGAGGATTTAAGTGACTTTGAACGTGGCATGGTTGTTGGTGCCAGACGGGCTGGTCTGAGTATTTCAAATACTGCTGATCTACTGGGATTTTCATGCACAGCCATCTCTCGATATGCCTTGTTGATGTCAGAGGAGAATGGGCAGACTGGTTCACAATGATAGAAAGGCAACAGTAATTCAAATAATCACTTGTTACAACCAAGGTGTGCAGAATACCATCTCTGAAAGCACAACTTTTTGAACCTTAAGCCCGGGTTCACACCTATGCAAATTAGATGTGCTTTTCCGCACATCTAATTCGCATAGTAGGAGAATGTGACTGGCTCCCTATGGAGCCGGTTCACATATCTCCGGGGCGGCTGCGGAGCGCACTGCACAAAAACGCTGTGCGTCTTTGGCTCCTTTTCAGGGCCGAATTCAGGCATAGAATCGGCCCTGATTCGTCCCTGAAACTGGGAACAGGGACGCACAGCGCTCCTGTGCGATCCACAGCCCGATATAGTGTGAACCCGGGCTTAAGCAGATGGGCTACAGCAGCAGACCTCACCGGGTGCCACTCCTGTCAGCTAAGAATAGGAAACTGAGGCTAAAATTCGCACAGGATCACCAAAATTGGACAATAGAAGATTGAAAAAACGTTTCCTGGTCTGATGAGTCTCAATTTCAGCTGCAGCACTCAGATGGTCAGAATTTGGCGTAAACAACATGAAAGAATGGATCCATCCTGTCTTGACTCAATGGTTCAGGCTGGTGGTGGTTGTGTAATGGTGGGGGGGATATTTTTTTGGCACGCTTTGGGCCCCTTAGTACCAATTTAGTATAGTTTAATCACCACGACCTACCTGAGTATTGTTGCTGACCATGTTCATCCCTTTATGACTACAGTGTACACATCTTCTGATGGCTCCTTCCAGCAGGATAATGCACCATGTCACAAAGCTCCAATCATCTCACCACTGGACAATGAGGTCTCTGTACTCCAATGGCCTCCACAGTCACCAGATCTCATACAATAGAGCACCTTTGGGATGTGGTGGAATGGGAGATTCGTATCATGGATGTGCAGCCGACAAATCGGCAGCAACTGCGTCATGCTATCATGTCACTATGGACCAAAACTCCTGAGGAATGTTTCTAACATCATGTTAAATCTATGCCACCAAGAATTAAGGCAGTTCTGAAGGCAATAGGGGGTCAAACCCGGTACTAGCAAGGTGTTCCTAATAAGGTGGCTGGTGAGTTACAGATGGACACAACCCCAGATGGTAAGATGGGGTATTCCATATATATATATGCTTCAGCGTGTTTCACCAGGGCCATAGCCCATTCGAGGTGCGGTGGCTGCAGTTGAACTTTTCTGGTTCAGAATGGCAGGTATTATACTGTTTACAATTGTTATATATTGAGATATTGATGTAGCCTGTCTGCTTATCTCTAGGGGTGTATGCATGGGACTTATTTTTATTGTGTTTGTAATCCTTTTTGACAGTCTTCCTGAGGAAGTTGGTTTTGGCCCAGTCGAAATGCGTTAGCATATGTATGGAATACCCCATCTTACCATCTGGGCAATATATGTAACTGCAGTTGTTTTATTAACTCAAACCTATGAGCCAAGGATGTTCTTTGTATCTTAAAATTCTTTTAATACGTTCGTACCAATAGAAATGTGAATTTTACATTAGGCTGTGGTACCTTCAAAGTCCCATTCTTTTTTTTTTTTTTTTTTTTTTTTTTAGAGATTTATTGTTTTCCAGTGTCTCTTGTATGGTCACTAAAATGTCTGAATGTAATTGTGACATTTAATGGTACCTCTATTTATTCATTTCTAGTTTGTATAGGAAAAGGTTAGAACCCATGCCGGATTATCATTTCTGTCTGTATTTTCATTGGGGAGTTTTTCCTATACTTCCTGTCCCAGTGACCCTACAGGAAATAAGGGGAAATCCTCCTAATGGGGACACTGCAAGAGTTCCAAACCTTCCCCACTTTATTCAAACTTTAAAAAAAAAAAAAAGTTTGCTTGAAGAGACGAGCTCAGGAAGGGGTTATCCGGTTCCCAGGCTAGGAGTGGATTCATTTGGCTGGGATGGAAGGATCCTCTGAGTACATTATTCTACATGAGAGTTATTTTTTCAGCCTGCAATGGAATATTATCTGCGCCTGTTAGGATTAATTAATACTGGCACAAAGTGCGGATATTAACTTGCCGCGGATTTGAGAACGGGCGCGATTTGTGCCTGCACTCGGCATTTTATCAGAGGTCTGTAAGCCTCCTATAGACCCTGACAATTAAGTTCTGTGTACAGTGAAATTATACTACTGCTAGCGGGGCTCGTAATACATGTACTTGTTACGGATACAGCCACTGAGATTAGAACAAACTAGGCGCCGCATTTTTTCTGCTTAAACTGGCCATACACTATACAATCTCTATACAATCTCATTTAGCTTAAAGTGTAAGTAAAACTAACTATCGTTTTCAGCCAAGGAAGCTGCCATCTTTGCCTCTGTTCAACCTCTTAAGGACCGAGCCTCTTTTTGAGATTTGTTGTTTACAAGTTAAAACAGTTTGCTAGAAAATCACTTAAAACCCCCAAACATTATAATTTTATTTTCTAACACCCTGGAGAATAAAATGGCAGTCGTTGCAATACTTTCTGTCACACTGTATTTGCGAAGCGGTCTTACAAGCGCACTTTTTTTTTTTGGAAAAAATACACTTATTTGAATTAAAAAATAAGACAACAGTAAAGTTAGACCAATTTTTTTTTTATATTATGAAAGATGATGTTATGGCGAGTAAATTGATACCCAACATGTCACGCTTCAAAATTGCGCCCGCTCGTGGAATGGCGACAAACTTTTACCCATAAAAATCTCCATAGGCGACGTTTAAAAAATTCTAGAGGTTGCATGTTGTGAGTTACAGAGAAGGTCTGGGGCTAGAATTCTTGCTCTCGCTCTACCAATCACGGCGATACCTCACATGTGTGGTTTGAACACAGTTTTCATATGCGGGCGCTACTCACGTATGCGTTCGCTTCTGCATGCGAGCTCGTCGGGACGGGGCGCGTTTAAAAAAAATTATTTTTTTTTCTTATTTATTTTACCTTTTATTTTTTATTTTTATACTGTCCTTTCAAAAAAAAAATTGTGTCACTTTTATTCCTATTACAAATAGAAATAGTAATAGAAAAAAAGCATGACAGGACCTCTTAAATATGAGATCTGGGGTCAAAAAGACCTCAGATCTCATATTTACACTAAAATGCAATTAAAAAAAAAAAAATTGTCATTTAAAAAAAATTTAAAAAATGTCCCTTTAAGAGCTATGGGCGGAAGTGACGTTTTTACATCACTTCCACCCTGCAATGATATGGAGACAGGTGGGGGCCATCTTCCCCTCACTCGTCTCCATACCCAGCAGGGAAGAGGATCCAATCGGGGGGGGGGGGGGCCCTCTCCCGCCGCCGATAAAAGTGATTTCGCGGCGAAACCTGAAGGCTCCACTGCCGGTTTCCTTTAGATGGAATGGCAGCGCCTGCACCTACGCCGGTGGACGAATCGGCCTTGGGGACCGACATCGCGGGCTCCCTGGACAGGTAAGTCTCCTTATTTCAAGTCAGCAGGTACAGTACTTGTAGCTGCTGATTTTTTTTAAAAAAACTCTTTTTTGCGGCTGGAACTCCGCTTTAATTTGCAGGGATTTCCTGTTGCTTCCTGTTTGGCTGTGGGACAGGAAGTGAAGGGAAATCTGAGCAATGGGCCTGCTGTACGTTTATAAAATAACAAACTACTGCTATAAACGAACAAAACAGACCTTAGTTTACAGACTAACTTTACTAGAATACATTAAGCTTGTGTATTATAGGGGTATTTTTATTTAAAAAGTATAATTTCGGCCGGAACACCACTTTAATAAAAATTGCTCTATTTTGGAAGACACCAAGTTGCTGGCTATAGTTTTATACTTGTTGCAGCAGTGAAGGTGTGGAGATACTGAAGCTTGGACTAAGGTCTTTCCTTCTCCCTTATTGGTCATGGTTGAGCAGTGTGGATTGGACTTGCCGAAGAAAATTCCAATTTACATGGGGAACAATCCTCAATTTTTTTTAATTTGTGATGGAATGACTTGCAACTGAAAGGACGTTCTATGGAAAGACTTCTTGGTGTTTGAGAGGCGTTGATTGGTCCTTCCATATACAGGGGTTCTCTTAAACTCTTGGATTTTGTCCAAAGCACCTCCATTTGTGCATGAAAGCCAACTAACCTAGGTCACTGCACTCCACTTCATATATTCCTTTCCACACTAATGCCCCGTACACACGGTCGGATTTTCCGATGGAAAATGTCCGATCGGAGCGTGTTGTCGGAAATTCCGACCGTGTGTGGGCTCCATCGGACATTTTCCATCGGATTTTCCGACACACAAAGTTGGAGAGCAGGAGATAAAATTTTCCGACAACAAAATCCGTTGTCGGAAATTCCGACCGTGTGTACACAAATCCGACGCACAAAGTGCCACGCATGCTCAGAATAAATAAAGAGATGAAAGCTATTGGCCACTGCCCCGTTTATAGTCCCGACGTACGTGTTTTACGTCACCGCGTTTAGAACGATCGGATTTTCCAACAACTTTGTGCGACTGTGTGTAGACAAAACAAGTTTGAGCCAACATCCGTCTGAAAAAATCCTAGGATTTTGTTGTCGGAATGTCCGAACAAAGTCCGACCGTGTGTACGCCCTATAAGAGCGTAAATAGTCACAAATAAATGAAAAATAGTCAACCAGCACCTCCAACCCATTCCTTCTTGAGGTTTTCATTGTCTATGTTGGTCGGTGACCACACTGGAAGTCAGGAGACGTTCGGTGATCAGTGGCCACACTGGAAGTCAGGAGACGTTCGGTGATCAGTGGCCACACTGGAAGTCAGGAGATGTTCGGTGATCAGTGGCCACACTGGAAGTCAGGAGATGTTCGGTGATCAGTGGCCACACTGGAAGTCAGGAGACGTTCGGTGATCAGTGGCCACACTGGAAGTCAGGAGATGTTCGGTGATCAGTGGCCACACTGGAAGTCAGGAGATGTTCGGTGATCAGTGGCCACACTGGAAGTCAGGAGACGTTCGGTGATCAGTGGCCACACTGGAAGTCAGGAGATGTTCGGTGATCAGTGGCCACACTGGAAGTCAGGAGACGTTCGGTGATCAGTGGCCACACTGGAAGTCAGGAGACGTTCGGTGATCAGTGGCCACACTGGAAGTCAGGAGACGTTCGGTGATCAGTGGCCACACTGGAAGTCAGGAGGCGTTCGGTGATCAGTGGCCACACTGGAAGTCAGGAGACGTTCGGTGATCAGTGGCCACACTGGAAGTCAGGAGACGTTCGGTGATCAGTGGCCACACTGGAAGTCAGGAGATGTTCGGTGATCAGTGGCCACACTGGAAGTCAGGAGATGTTCGGTGATCAGTGGCCACACTGGAAGTCAGGAGACGTTCGGTGATCAGTGGCCACACTGGAAGTCAGGAGACGTTCGGTGATCAGTGGCCACACTGGAAGTCAGGAGACGTTCGGTGATCAGTGGCCACACTGGAAGTCAGGAGACGTTCGGTGATCAGTGGCCACACTGGAAGTCAGGAGACGTTCGGTGATCAGTGGCCACACTGGAAGTCAGGAGAAGTTCAATAAAGGGGATGCAGACTTCAGCAGAAGTTCTAACCCTTTCCCGCTCTATCCAAAGAGAATTCCACTTTGTGAGGGACAAACCTCTTGTTTTTGTAGATTTGTGATGGGAATGATAAATAACTGCTTTATGTTTTGAGGATATTTTTTGAAGAGTCTTATTGGTGTTAGGTTTTGAAAGGTCCTTCTTTTTAACAGGGGATCTCTTAAAAGAGCACTTTGACCATAGTTTCATCAGAGGTTGGTAGAGGTTCCTTGAGCAATGACCAATTTCTGCCTCTCAGATAAGTTGCCACAGACACCATTTAATTTTTTTTAGCTATCTGTAAAGGGGCAATTCTTTTCATGGACCACAAGGAACATTCTTCCCACTGACACTACACTAATGATCATGATTTTTAGATATAGTAATTTTTAGCAGGGGGTTCCCCTGAGACCAGAAAGTTATTTTAGGGGTTCCTTTGTGTTGAAAAGCTTCTGACACTACACTAATGATCATGATTTTTAGGTATAGTAATTTTTAGCAGGGGGTTCCCCTGAGACCAGAAAGTTTTTTTAGGGGTTCCTCTGTGTTGAAAAGCTTGAGGAAGGCTGACTTAGACCATGCCTTTTGGAACTCCCCCAAACCACCTCAGAGCCAAAAGGGCATATCTGCATAGAGATGGTTATGAGATGAACATGAAAAACAAATTAATTCCAGTTGAGAACACAGGAAATGGTTAACCAGCCCGTCAAGCAGCGTTCTTTATTACTGCTTCAACTGATGTCTCGGTTCCGTCCCTAATCTCGAATACTGTACTGGTTCATTACACAAAATGGCTGCAACTTTGTCCAGTACAGTTTCACAAATACATAGTGTGAATAAATGCTACTTTTTATTTCCCCACTGTGAAACGTGGAGTTAGACATCTGCCTAGATTGTATAGTGCTTGATTTTGGACTTGCTGTAAATATGATTTTCTGCCGAATATATTACTGTAAGAAGAGATTTAGGGAATCCTCCATCTCTACCGTGCTACTCTGAACTCAAGTCCGTCGGGCGCAGTGGGCGTCAACATTAGAACAACTGGTGTAGTTGATTATGTTGGGACTTAAAGCAGATTGGGCAGCTCTGCCTAAACCAATAAGAGTCTTGACCTTGATGCTACCACTAAAATGTGCATTGTCCTTTGGGTCGACTGGGCCTACATGGATTTGTGGTGGCCGTCTCTTCAGATTAAGGCAAAAACCAACTGGCTAGGACCCTAAGAAAATGTGTTGCCATCAGGATTTTCACTAACGATCTAACGATACACTAGAGCAGATTATAGTTCATTTTAGCTGTATCTTATTACATTTGGCAGTACGATAAGTATGGCTTTGTCTATATTGCAGCCCATCAACTTTTTCCATTTTGCAGGTGTCTTGCACCAAGCTTGATTTTACTTGACAGAATATCGTTGGTAGTTCAAAAAAAAAATTGAATGCACATTTCCAGGTTGGGCAGCACCACCCTAACCTTTGACAGACACAAGAAGCTGGTGGTTGGTTTGACCTAGATGCTTTCATCAAAATGTGAAATTTCTCTTGGGCCAACTATGGACCAACTAACATTTAAGGATTTTGAGGTGGCCTTCTCTTCAGATTAAGACAAAAAGCAACTGGCTAAAACCCTAAGAAAATGTGTTGCCATCTGGATTTTGATCAAGCATACGCAACAGCAGATTATAGTTTATCTTCGCTATACAGGACCGTTTTTAAGGCAGGGCAAAAGGGGCAGCTGCCCTGGGCCCCATCATTGTTGTGGGGCCCAAATCCGCTGCCTCATACTTGCAAACTATCCCAGTTTAAATTCACTTATCCCTTGAAGCTTTAGTCCCGTGCTGTGTCCTGATATCTCAGTGTAAAGTTCTGTTGCTGCTGTCCAGCTCTGCCCTATTGCCGTGTACAGATGACTCTCCTGCAGACTCTGTGTTTGTATGTAAATAACCGGCATTGATAAGTAAATAGCGGCAGCATTTATATGTAAAAAGCCAGGGACCGCTGTATTGATATGTAAACAGAGGCGGCATTCATACGTATATCATGTCCCCATGAGGTCATAGGTCATATCTACCATCACCTATACTGAATGCTGCCCACTGGGGAGGTAAAGGGACATGCTTGAAAGTCTTGCCTACAACTGTGGTCATTAATCCTACCATCAGTCTGTTGTGCAAAGGTAAGCAAATTGTAGGTGGAACCCTTCTTCGAATGAACATGGTGCCACAGCAACCTGAATTTTGGTGCATGTGAATACGCACATCACAGCCGATGCACGAGGGTGTCATAAACAATCAATAGTCCCCTCACCTCCCCAGTCCATGGTGTGCAGGCAGTGAGGAGATGATGTGCTGTATACTTTAGCAACCAATCAGTGGGCAGTAATGCTGTGCACTAACCTCTTGCAACCAATCATTGAGCGGTAAGGATAGGGCAGTAACCTCTAGGAACCAATCAGTGAGCAGTAATAATGTGCAGTAACCTCTAGCAACCAATTAGTGAGCGGTATTGATGTACAGTATTCTCTAGCAACCAGTTAACAAGCAGAAGTGCTATAACCCTTTAGAAAATAAACAGTGAGCCATAATTTGTGTTGTAACCTCTAGCAACCAGTCAGTGAGCAGTAACGATACACTGTAACCTCTAGCAGCCAGTCAGTGAGCAGTAACGATACACTGTAACCTCTAGCAGCCAGTCAGTGAGCGGTAATGATACACTGTAACCTCTAGCAGCCAGTCAGTGAGCGGTAATGATACATTGTAACTTCTAGCAGCCAGTCAGTGAGCGGTAATGATACACTGTAACCTCTGGAAACCAATCGCAATCGCTGCCTGATCTGATTCAGTAAACTGATTTTAAGTCTACCTGCTATTTATTGTACGTCTCAGAGCAGGTGGAGAGTGAAATTGCATGGAAGAGGGGGCCCAAGAAAATGTTTGCCCGGGGTCCAGTTAATATTAAAGCGGAGTTCCACACAAAAATGGAACTTCCGCTTTTCGGAACCCTCCCCCCCTCCGGTGTCACATTTGGCACCTTTCAGGGGGGTGCAGATACCTGTCAAAGACAGGTATTTGCACCCACTTCCGGCATAGACTCCCATGGGAGTCTATGCCTCTTCCCGTCCCGACCGCGCTGTCTCCTGGGAACACACAGCTCCCAGCAGAGAGCGGGGACCACTAGGGACGCGCAGCGCGACTCGCGCATGCGCAGTAGGGAACCAGGAAGTGAAGCCGCAATGCTTCACTTCCTGATTCCCTCACCTAGGATGGCGGCGGCAGCTGCCGAGAACCGAGCGGGTTCTCGGCGTCCCCTGCCGTCATCGCTGGACCCCGGGACAGGTAAGTGGCCATGTATTAAAAGTCAGAATCTGCAGTATTTGTAGCTGCTGGCTTTTAATATTTTTTTTTTTTTGGCGGTGTGGGTGAACCCCCGCTTTAAAGACGGCCCTGTCGCTATATCTTGTTACATTTAGCAGTACAATAAATACAGCATTTGTCAACATTGCACCCATCAACTTTTTCTGTTTCATTTTCCTGAACAGATCACACGTCTCCTGCACCAAACTTGATTTTACTTGTGACATTTCTTTTTGGCTGACTGGGTCTTAAAGGATTTTGTGGTGGACTTCTCTTCAGGTTAAGCAAAAAACTGTCTCAAACTCCTAGATAATGTGTTGCCATCAGGATTTTGATCAAGCATTTGCATTTGTGTCAACATTGCAGCCCATCCACTTTATCCATTTCATTTTCCTGAACAGAGTGCAGGTGTCCTGTACCGGTATTGATTTTACATGACAGAATATTGTTGGGCAACCCATCCCAAACCCTTGAGAGACCAAAGAAGCTGGTGGCTGGGTTTGACCTGGGTGCTTCCACCAAAATGTGACGTTTCTTTTTGGGGGGACTGGGTCTTTAAGGATTTTATGGTGACCTTCTCTTCAGATTAAGGAAAAAAAACTGTCTCAAATTCCTAGAAAATGTGCTCCCAACAGGATTTTGACCAAGCATAAGCAATAGCAGATTATAGTTCATCTCGGCTATATCTTATTACATTTGGCAATATGAGAAGTATAGTGTTTGTCAACATTGTAACCAAACCACTTTATCCATTTCATTTTCCCAAACAGATTGTAGGTGTCCCGCACCAAACTTCAATTTACTTAATAGAATATCATTGGTAGTATTTTGTTTATTGTAATGCATTTTGCTGGGGTGGGCAGCACTCTCCTTTGAGAGACCCAAGAAGCTGGTGCCTGCTTTGACCTAGAGCAGGGGTCGCCAAACGTTCTAACCAAAGGGCCAGTTTACCGTTGTTCAGACTTTAAAGGGGCCGGACTGTGGCCAGTAGGAGTACAAAATGGCCTGACGTCAGTGGGAGTTAACAATACCCTATTTGTGTTATTCGAGAAAAAGTGTCCCATCTTTACTCTCTTTTGACTGCTGGAGGATCTCTGCCCACCATGCTGTAGATATGGAGATTTAGGTTCAAGGCCATCCCTCCTTTGACATTTTGATACCTTTGGCCTTTTTTCACTTTTTATAAGGGTGGTGTGTCCTGCCCTCAGCTCCCGGGTGAAGCGGATCTGACTGCCCTCATGGATAAACTTACTATCCATTGGTTGACTCTCAGTAATTTATATTTGGTACATCACTTTTAAGTATGTTGGTTAGCAGCCAGAAATCCATCTTATCTCCTGATGATGTGAACTTTTTCACGAAACGCTTTAAGAAGCTTTTCTGACATATGCCTGATGTGAATTTTTGATACACATCTGATATTTTTAATATCCACTTCAATGTGATGTACTGCATTGGATGGTAGTGTGTGTATATATATATATATATGTGTGTGTGTGTGTATATATATATATATATATATATATATATATATATATATATATATATATATATATATATATATATATATATATATATACACACACTACCATCCAATGCAGTACATCACATTGAAGTATATATATATATATATACCTTTTTATCTGTATGTGTTTTAGTTTTATATGATACATTGAATACAATTGTTTATTACTTTTTATACCTTTTGTCTGTACATATTTTTGGCCAATACCCCCTTAAATCCCTATGGGCCAAGTGTTTTTTCTACTATTGCATTAGTGAATATGGGAGAGGGTTATGCCCTTATCATAGCACTGCAGCCTAAATTTTAAATAAATGCGCTCCCATTGTTGCTGTCAGTGGAAAGAATAATGCCCCATTGTTGCTGTCTTTGAAGTAATAGTGTCCCATTGTCGGTGTCAATGCGAGGAATACTGCCCCATCCTTGGTGTCAATGGGAGGAATATTGCCCCATCGTTGGTGTTAGGGGGATGAAAAGTGTCCTCGCTATTTGTGTCAGTGGAAGTAATAGTACCCCATCATTGGTGTCAATGGGGGGGGGGGACAGTGCCCCATGATTGGTGTCAGTGGGAGGGATAGTGCCCCATCCTTGGTATCAATGGGAGTAATATTGCTCCATCGTTGTGTCAGTGGGAGGAATAGTGCTCCATCATTGGTGTCAATGGGAGGAAAAATGTCCTCACTATTCGTGTCAGTGGGAGGAATATTGCTCCATCGTTGGTGTCAGTGGAAGGAATAGTGTCCCATCATTGTCAGTGAGATGAATTATGTTGGTGTCAGTGGGAGGGATTATGTCTCATTGTTAATGTTAGTGGGAGGAATAGTGCCCCAAGGATCAGATAAAGCAAGCAAAGGGCCACATCCAGCCCCTTGACCGCAGTTTGGAGGCCACTGACTTATGCCCCGTACACTTTGTTCGGACATTCCGACAACAAAATCCTAGGATTTTTTCCGACAGATGTTGGCTCAAACTTGTCTTGCATACACACGGTCACACAAAGTCGTCGGAAAATCCGATCATTCTGAACGCGGTGACGTAAAACACGTACGTCAGGACTATAAATGGCGCAGTGGCCAATAGCTTTCATCCCTTTATTTATTCTGAGCATGCGTGGCACTTTGTCCGTCGGATTTGTGTACACCCGATCGGAATTTCCGACAACGGATTTTGTTGTCGGAAAATTTTATAGCCTGCTCTCAAACTTTGTGTGTCGGAAAATCCGATGGAAAATGTGTGATGGAGCCTACACACGGTCGGAATTTCCGACAACAAGGTCCTATCACACATTTTCCATCGGAAAATCCGACCGTGTGTACGGGGCATTAGAGTCTTGCACCAAAATGTGACATTTCTTTTTGGTCCGACTGGGCCTTTAAGGATTTTGTGGTGGCCTTCTTCAGATTAGGACAAAAATCAACTGTCCAAATCCCCTAGAAAATGTGCTGCCATCAATTTCTGTTGGAATTTTGACCAAGCATACATAACAGAAGATTATGGTTCATCTCAGCTATATCCTATTGCATTTGGCAGTGCGATAAGTATAGCTTTTGTCAACATTGCAGCCCATCCACTTTATCTGTTTCATTCTCCCAAACAGATTGCAGGTGTCCTGCACCAATATTGATTTTACTTGACAGAATATAGTAGGTAGTATTATTTTTATGCACGCTGCACCCAGAGAGTGTTTTTAACATGCAGCTTCCCCAACAGTTGTGTCTGTAACCTTGCTGAAAAGCCGACTCTTCTCTGTCACTTTGCATTTGTCGGCGGTTCAGGGGTTAACTCCCATACCCCTCCTGCCCGCAGCTTTTGAGCGATGGCGGATGCTGCTGTCTCCTAGCAACCTGGGGGAAGGGGGAGTCGCAGGTTGTCATGGTGACAGGATGCAGCTGCAGTTTTGGTGACAGCAGCGAGTGGCAATGGAAGAGGGGTGGTGGTTCAGTGTCAGCCCCAGATGTCTCCGGTTAACACTTGAGGAGCCATCCCCGGACTTGCCCTCAGAGGAGAAAAGAGGAGGGGGGAGCTTTTTTTGTTATTTAGGGTGAAAATTTGCAGGGAGTTGTCTCCGGCAAGCAAGCCACTCGAAATAAACGATTATTATTCAGTCTCGCTCCAGGACTCAGCCTCCTGCTTTAGAATGACCTTGGGCGATGACCGTTTAGCAGCGTTTTCAATCACTGGACGCAGAGCATTAAGTCTCTATTACATCCTTGACAGGAGAATGTGCTCAGTAATGCACCCGGGCTGGACAGGGTTAATCCAAAGCTTGGGCCTTCTGCAGTGGTAAAGTGGACCTGTCTGATGGACATAATGGAAGCATTCAGTTTTTAGAAGCACAGTTTTGTGTGTTCCTAAAGAACAAAGCTTATCAATTCACCAGGATCCCATGATAGGGCACGATGTACGCTGCAAGAATTTACACAGCGATTGGTTTTGGTGTACAGAATGGTCACAAACCCCTGGCAAAAAGTAGCCAAAATAATAAAAACATTTAATTAAATGTAATCCCAGTCATCAAAATCTGATATAAGCTTCAACATCATTGTTGATTGTCATTTTCAAAATTTCTTTGCAGCCTTTCATAAAAATAATACCTGGTGATCCTGTCTGAAATTGCCTTGTTCAGGCTTTTCTTGTTATAGGGTGACATTGCTCTGCCCCCTGTCTCCTGCGTTGTCACCCTGTAACACGAGGCTACAAAAGGCCATTTGAAAGTGTTTTACTGTTTCTGTCCACGTTTGCAGGACAGAAAGCATGGACCGGATTTACCATTTGTACAGTCTGTGCAACTCACCAAGGGCCCTCTTGGGGTCAGGGGGTCTATTTACATGTGATGATTGGTGGGGCAACTCTTGGTGCCTCCTCTAATTAACCAGGACACTGTCCATTTTTTAGAGCAGTGTTCTCCAAACTGAAGCCCAGGGGCCAAATGCGGACCTTTGCTTTCTTTCATCTGGCCCTTGGGGCACTAATTCATCCACTGATACCAACAATGGAGCATAATCCCCCCCCCCCCCACTGACACTAATGAAGGGGCACTATTCCTCCCAATGACAACAATGATGAGACACAATTCCTCCTAATGACACCAGTGGTGAGATACAATTCCTCCCAAAGATGCCAATGATGGTACACAATTCCTCCTAATGACACCTTTGATGAGATACAATTCCTCCCAAAGATGCCAATGATGGGGCAAAATTCCTCTCACTGACGCCAAACTTGGGGCATTATTTTTTCTCCATTGACCTCAGGACCTTTTGTACTCCCAATGGCCACAGTCCTCCCCCTAAAGTCTGAAGGACAGTAAACTGGCCTTTTGTTTAGAAAGTTTGGAGACCCCTGTTCTAGAGCATTCTTCATGATGTCTTTATCATTTCCCCTAATTAAATAGGGAGGCCCAAAGAAATTCTGCAACAAGGGTCCTTTGCTGACAATGCCCACCACCTACAGGAAGTGAGGTCTGACAGCAGTAAAAATCAGGCTATTAACCAGCCCTTCTTTTGTACGCTCTTCGGTTCTTCTAAGCAATTCAGCCCTGGTTCAGTAGATCAGTAAGTCTTTTCATTACCACATGCCCTGATGAAGGGAGGTGGATGAGTCCCTGAAATGTGTCGACTACTCTTGTGACCAATTTTTGTAGCAAATGGACTTTCAGTAAAGCTGTGTCTTTCTTATGTTTCTGGTGTACTTCCCGCTAACATTCCTAGGCCCATCAGCTTCTAAAGAGCTGTCTTCGCAACATACTTTTCATGTAAGGGTCCAGCTCTCCACCAATTTGTTGGCTTACAGAGCAATAAAAACCCACCAGAGGGTGTAACCTTTACCTATTCTATCCAAATCCAGAAAAAAAGTTTTCTTTGCTTTAAAACAACTCTGTCCATTGGTTAAAAAAGAACCTTCAAATGAAGAGGGTTTATACTAACCTGCCCTGCACCCCTATTCTACTGATCTTTGTTCTCTTGCAGAAAATCGACCTCTTCACATTTAACTCAATTCTAGGGGGGGGGGGGGGTCTGATGTCTGGTCCTTGGCTGTGTGCTTTGGCTCCTTCCACCAGATGTTCATCACTAAACATAGTAGCGACATAAAGTCCAGTGGATGGGACCAGAGCATGTGGTGAGGAATGTGGGCATCGGACATCCTCGAGCATAGCTATGCGCAGCCTATTGTATGAGGAGGTGCATCCCAAAGCTTGTGTGTGTGTATACTTTATTATTATTATTATTATTATACAGTATTTATATAGCGCCAACAGTTTACGTAGCGCTTTACAACTTGAGGGTAGACAGTACAAATACAATACAATTTGATACAGTAGGAATCAGGGGGCCCTGCACCTTAGAGCTTACAATCTAAGAGACTTTATATACATGGACGTTGTTTGTAGAGCAGTGGACGTGTCAGTAGGACAGTGAATGGTGTCAATCAGTAGGGCACAGATTGGCGTCGGCAGTGTAGAAATTGGTGTCAGTAGTTTATTATTATTTTTTTACAAAAGCCACAAAGGTTATAATTCTACTTTGTGTATACCAAATTCCTTTGGATACTCAGATATCACCCTGTAAAAGTAGCAGTGACATCATCACTATGCTGTACATAGTCTGTGCAGAGAGCAGAGCTGTGGGAGGAGCCCGTCAGTCTCCACCCACAACAGGCTGTCTGCAGAAAAGTACAGGAGGGGCGGAGACAAGACCAGTTACCCTGCACAAGGAGCGAGAGCAGCAATGACTGGTCTTTGGATTGCTGCCCAGATCTGGAAAAAAATACACCAAGCACACCAAGATTCAAGCAAAAACACACATGACTCTTGTATATAGACAATATTTGCTTCTTCTGGAGTTTAGCTTTCATGTAATATTTCAGGTTTAGGGTGGTATAAAATCCTGTTCAAAGTTTTCTGCGTCCAACCTGGCAGAATGTCAATAGACAAAATCTATGAAATCGATTTTTGCTAGATTGTTTTCATTGTTGTCAAAGAAGGGTGCAAAATGGATGGAGGAACTGCCCCGAGTGGCTTTATAAATAGAAATAATTGTTGAAGTCGATATTTCTCACAAAAAAAAAAATCAAATAGCGCTTTTTTTTTTTTTTTTTCACGTAGGCGCCCTTAGTGGTCTTGTGTGTTTTTTTGTTTTTTGTGTTAAGCTGGTTTTCATAAAATATCTTCCCTTGCTGTATCCCAGCATGCCTTTTCAGCCAGCGAGAGCACAACTCCCAGCAGATCCCGCCTGTCAGCGACGAAACAAGGGCCGTACTTTTGCGGCCATGGGGAATATAGTCGGAGGCTGTAGAAAATAGGCCTTCAGCAGGCTGCTCCAGCGCTGTAATGATTTTGCAGGCAAATATTGTTCCAAGATCCCAGAGGCAGTTCGCACGACAGTCACTTCACCTGCAGCTGTTCCATCTTTCGCGCTCTCCCGCTGCGCCGCATGTGATTCTGAGCCGCACACCTCACGCCGACAGCCAGCGCAGAAGCTGATGCATTGTTAGGTACGAGCACGCACTAGGCCTCCCGCTGGGGTAATCATAGCCACATTTAAAAGAGGGGAGAAAAATAAATACTAAAACAGCTAATTTATTATGTCAATAACCCATCTACGTGCTTCAGGTCTGGTCACAGGAAAAGAAAATGTGGGCCCTCTCGTTCCTTGCCTCTCTGATAATCTCCTCTGTGTCTGGGGGGGGGGGTCTACAGGCAGGCAGTTTGATGAGGCATTGTTGTTGGCGCCCAGGTAGAGGTGACTTGTTCAGCACTATATGTAACAGCCTGTGAGCGATGGAAGCCTCCTTGTCCTTCAACGACTGCATCAGAACGCTCGGAGGCTATGATCGAGCTATAGATTTCCTCTGAAAGACAAAGCGGAATGCTGAGGTTTTGTAGGGTTTGAGAAGAACTGCATCAGGATTAGATAACAAGCATCTGGTAGAACATTTACTGCCCTAACATGTGCTAAATACCCTGTCTGGAAAGAAATGATGGGGCATCAATGACTGCAGAGCAACAGATTTAGGTTGTGAGAGGGCAAGGCCCTGCCACTGTAAAAATGTAGGGGAAAGTTGCACAGGATTCACAGACTATTGTTTCTAAATGGAGAAAGTTGTGTTTTTGGCTTTCTCTGGATTATGGAACCTGGATGATGGGACAGAAACTTCAATCCTGTGTCCAGATTTTACTAGATGCCTCCAGCCTATGTGAGTACTTAGGTGTGCCCGATTGTTATATACTCAAGCCTGAGGATAGCTCAGAGCTCCGATATTGAAGGCAGAAGGTCTCACCTAGGGATCAGAGGGGCCCCAGTCCGGAGACAGAAGGTCTCATCCAGGGGTCAGAGGAGCCCCAGCTTGGGGTCAGAGGAGCCCCAGCCAGGAGTTATGATGCAGGAGGTGTCTCCTAGGGGTCAGAGGAGCCCCAGCTTGGGGTCAGAGGAGCCCCAGCCAGGAGTTATGATGCAGGAGGTGTCACTTAGGGGTCAGAGGAGCCCCAGCTTGGGGTCAAAGGAGCCCCAGCCAGGAGTTAAGATGCAGGAGGTGTCACTTAGGGGTCAGAGGAGCCCCAGCTTGGGGTCAGAGGAGCCCCAGCCAGGAGTTATGATGCAGGAGGTGTCTCCTAGGGGTCAGAGGAGCCCCAGCTTGGGGTCAGAGGAGCCCCAGCCAGGAGTTATGATGCAGGAGGTGTCACTTAGGGGTCAGAGGAGCCCCAGCTTGGGGTCAGAGGAGCCCCAGCCAGGAGTTATGATGCAGGAGGTGTCACTTAGGGGTCAGAGGAGCCCCAGCCAGGAGTCGAGAGACAGGAAGTCTCTCCTAGGGGTCAGAGGATCCCCAGCCAGCAGATAGATCTCATTCCAGGAGTCAGGTGGGCTCCTGTCAGGTTGTCTGGAGAACCCCTATCCAGAGGCCAGGAGTGGGACATGCAGCAGGGTGCTGCTACTAAAGGCTAAGAGACCCAAGTGAATCAGGAGAGCTGGGTAACACAATCAGATGGACTGGTAAGAAGAGCAGCGGTGCTGCTAACTAGGGAGCCAGGTGGCTTGGCATTTTCCGTTGACTGTTGGTGATGATGGTGGAAACACCTTCATGGGCAACTGATGTTTATGGGAACGTTCAATAAAAGTGGGCTGCCATGCCTTAAAATATCATTTGGAATGGTGCAACTCATTGGAACAAAGTACCTACAACATGTATAATTACCACAATTGATATGACATTTATATTTAAAATATTTGATTGAAATATAGCAGAGAGACTTTATAAATCTTTAAAATATGTCCACAAAATAAATATGGGTCAATCGTTTTCTATCATGACCTATCAAACTGACGTGGACATATAGAGATGGTCAAGATCATACAGGAGTAGCAATAATGCAATATAAGTTTTAAAGGTTAGGATAGATCATGGTAGGGTCCCCTTTTTTCAAGTCATCTATGTGACCTTATAGAATGGATTCGGAAATCAGTGTCCCGTTTATCTTGCAGGTGTAGTCAATGGGTATTGGAGTAAAAAGCCATCAAATGTTGTGTAAAAATTTTATGGAAAGAATATCAATCCAAGGTGGATATAAAGACTGAAGAAGCAGAGAACTGAGTGGTTAAAACAGAATAGTGGAGAAGAGAAGGTGGATGGAGGGTATAAGAGGAAGGTTTGAGAGTAAAGAATGGGAAAGGAAAGGGGTCCCATGGGGTCAGTGTCTTCAAATATTAAACGGACAATAGAAAATTCTCAACTCATAAGCGTTGGGAGAAGAGTATCTAAGGTTGCCAAATGAGGAGAAATATATTGTGGGCGTCGGACAGGATTGCCATAAGCTTTTCCTTTATCAAATTGTCAGTTAACCTATTTTTTATTGATTCGAAACTTAGGATGGAGGTCTTCCAAGATCTGGCTATTGTGAGTTTGGTAGCCATGAGCATATGGTGGACCAACATCCATTCTGTGCGAAAAAGGTTGGAAATAGGTGTGGGGAGGGTATGAGAGGAAGGTTTAGGAGTAGAAAATGGGAAAGCAAAGGGGTCCCAGGGGGTCAGCGTCTTGTACTATTAAATGGACAATAAAAAATGTTGAAATCGTGAGTGTTGGGAATAGGTCATCCAAGGTTGCTAAATGAGGATAAATATATTGTGAACGTCAGCCAGGATTGCCTTAAGGTTTCCCTTTATTTCCCTTATTACTCATGCCTGCCTGTTTATCTTTGAGAGCACCCATGGACTTGATTAAGATTTTTATAATAGCTCACTCTAAGCTTCGAGCCCCAGGGGTGCTCTATACCAATGTTTCTCAACTCCAGTCCTCAAGTTCCCCCAACAGGTCATGTTTTCAGGATTTCCCTCAGATGAAAAGGCTGTGGTAATTACTAAGGCAGTGAAACTGATCAAATCACTGCATGCAAAATAATGGAAAGCCTGAAAACATGACCTGTTGGTCGAGGACTGGAGTTGAGAAACATTGCTCTATACGACACATAACCATTTGCGTTAGCAGGCATCTCCTAGCGGCTTTTCATGTCTTGTAACTCTATTGACGAACTTCTCGTATTTGCTTCCTTCGGTTAAATATTTTTATCAGAAGCATTTTGTTGAATCTGTTAAGTGCAAAAAAATACTTTTTGAACCTGCCAGCAATTCAGAGCTGTCCTGTTCACTCTGCCTGTGTTATTTTAAGAAATATAATCGCCCCCCCCCCCCCCCCCCTCACCCTATTTCTTATCTTGAACTACAAAACCCCTAGGACTAGGTTTGTGAAGCTGAGGATGAGGAATTCCGTAGTTGAGTAAAAGACAACTGGGCAGAGCTGACACTCATTCTTTGACCTTTCAGTCCAGATTAGGTACTGGGGTTCATTTACTAAATCTGGCGAGTGCAAAATCTGCTGCAGTTGTGCATGGTAGTCAATCATCTTCTACCTCCAGCTTGTTTAAATAAAACTGGAGGCTGATTGGTTCTTATGCAGAGCGTCACTGGATTTTGCACTCCCCAGTTTTAGTAAATCAACTCCATTGTGTTGTCAGCCCTTAATAGGAAATTAGGAGCGGAGTACATTTCTGGCAGATTAGTATTTTCTGCTCTTGCAGGGTCCTTAAATGGATAAAACATGGGATAATGTAATGTGCATGTACTGAAGATGTACTGCAAATGTTTGTTTCTCTTTTTTTATGTTCGCTCGACATACACTGTGAGTGCCATTTTACTTTAAACTGATTGAAAAATAATAAACGTAAATGCCTTGCAGGTGCCACCATTTACATACGGTATGTTCCTTTATTGTTTGCACTCATGGTACTTAGTCTGTGTTGCTTTGCACTAGCTATAAATAGGTTATTAACATGTTACTCTGTCAGTTAGGCTTTGGTGACTGTTTGTTTATGCTCGCCTTGGGTATGAACTGAGTTGGGCACTCGGTAATGACTTGGTGAGTCGTCATTGCAAGCCAGTAATCACAAATGCAAATTTCCTGACTGGGGTTTCCAGTTTCTTTACAGAACCAGGGTTGTGTATCATCAAAAGCTACATTTATCTTCCTACATATGAAGTGTGTTGTTTTCCCTCACCCCTCTGAGGTTATAAAGGCATGGCCTGCAAGCACAGAAGAAAAATAAAAGTCAATTACTTAAAAGATTTGTCTACACTGTGTGTGTGTGTACATGTGAATGACTGGTATCACCCCTGGCTTCCTAAGCCGTTATGAAGCGTAAGAATTGCCTCTACGTATGGCCATTCAACTTGGGGGTTTTAGCAGAAGTCTAGTTTTTGCCATCCTAAGGGATAGAATCCAAATGTGTTAAAAAATTTTTTAAAGATGGCAAAAAATAAAATCTTTGTCTTTTGGCTTGGCTTTGTGTCTACAGCCACAAAATCGTAGTCACGCAATGCCTCTCTGCAGAGCCCTATGCTAAGAATATCCTACAGTTGTGAGAATTTGAGAGAGTTTTGTGAAGGAAGCTGCCTTGTCTATAAAGGCCAATAGGCGCAATCCACTAATGCCCCGTACACACGGTCGGATTTTCCGACGGAAAATGTGTGATAGGACCTTGCTGTCGGAAATTCCGACCGTGTGTAGACTCCATCACACATTTTCCATCGGATTTTCCGACACACAAAGTTTGAGAGCAGGATATAAAATTTTCCGACAATTTTCTGATCGTGTGTACACAAATCCGACGGACAAAGTGCCACGCATGCTCAGAATAAATAAAGAGATGAAAGCTATTGGCCACTACCCCGTTTATAGTCCCGACGTACGTGTTTTACGTCACCGCGTTTAGAACGATCGGATTTTCCGACAACTTTGTGTGACCGTATGTATGCAAGACAAGTTTGAGCCAACATCCGTCGGAAAAAATCCTAGGATTTTGTTGTCAGAATGTCCGAACAAAGTCCGACCGTGTGTATGAGAGGTATTTACCGCTGTTAGATTTTTTTTTTGCAGTTCACTTAAAAAACACTACTAGGATGGAGAGGGCAGTTGGTGGTGACGATCCCCCCCCCTTTTTTTTTTTTTAACCAGAATTTTTTTTATTTATCTAAAAAAAAAAAAAAGACACATTAAAACAATACAGACATACAATCAAAAGAGAAATGGAGTAAATACATAGTACATAACAAGGCACAAAGGTTAACTTGTTCCAGCAGATGTTAGAAAGTAATTCAGATTACGTATCAATACTATTTGTCGCAGGCTTCTTCTGCAAATTGTGGTGGAACTTCAGCTAAACTGGTCCCCTGCCTAGCGCAGGAAGAGCAAGTAATACAGCTAAAAATGGGGGGGGCACGGGGGGTGGCAAGGGAGACCGAGGAGGTAGGTTCCAGGAATTAAATTGTAGCCCACGCACCCCAGATTTTGTCAAACTTCTTAGGACATTTTCTACTCATATAGGAGAGCTTATAGAGGGGCAGGAACGAATCCACCATAGTTCTCCACTGTGAGACCGTAGTGGGGTTCACTCTGTTTCCACTTAGTTAGGATGGCCTTTCTATTGTAGAATGTCACACAGAATGTAAATAACTGTCTATGGGTATTAGAGGGGACGATACATTTTATTAAGAGGGCATGGAGGGGCAGAGCCACTGTGCCTGTACCGAGCTCTTGTGAACATGAGGCCACAGCCACAAGCTGACGTTGGCCATATAGGGAAGAGACGAGCAGGGAGGATGCCAACAATATTGTTCTGATCTCACCAAAACCGGGACCTTGGCCCCTTCCAAATGGAAGTTCTTGATTTTTATGGCTAACCATGGGTTGTTGCGTTGGCTAAATGTTCAGTTGCGTCATTAGCAAACTTCTACAAGAATAAATGTGGACCCTTTACCTCTCTTTTAATTTTTTTCCAGTACACATAGCACTCTTTCCTGGCCCAAGTGGGCATCCCTAGTGCTTCTCTCACTGGGAAATATTGATCATTTTGAATGGATTTTCCCAAAGGCCACCAATGTTGGAGGATTTTGCTCTGTACATAAACAGCACATTTAAGCAATGATGTGGTACTTGATTATGCTCCAGCAATTACGGTTAGACTTGAGTATCTGAGGGATGCAATAAGAGGATGGATGACTCAACTCGGCATCTATCCAAAACGAATAATAAAGGTTACGGGTAGACAGACCCTTTAACATAAGCTTTCCGAAGGCGAAGAAAAAACAAAACCCTTTTAAGACTTCTCTCGCCGTGTCCTGCAGAGTTAAGTATCTGATCCTAAGCAACAGGTGTAGCGGGAGGGGGGAGGATGGGACCGGGTGAAGAGGACAGATGAAAGCTCCTATATGGAGGGGAGAAGAGCAATGAGCTGGATACAGACAGGAAGATGAAAGGAACCACTGAGGGAAAATGAGATTATAAGAGAATGAAATGGAAGGGTAATGTGGGAGGAGGGAAACCGAGGGAACAGAGAGAAGAAAGATGGTGGAGAGGCTGAGAGAAGAGAGTGGAATTAGATAAAGAAGAGTGAGAAAATGGGAGAGTTTAGAAAAGAAAATTAAAGGGAGACCTATGAGAAGGACAGGGCAGAGGGGGTGAGCAGACAGAAAAGGATATATACAGACAACCAGTATACTCAGCTCCTTACATTATTCATACGCAGCCTCCTCAGTAAGGCCTGGTTCTTCTGCACAGCTGTATAGCATTGGCCATATTTAACAGGCTGCATTAGGGAAACAGGAATTATGTTCTTTTTCTCCTAGACAAAGCCTGTTAGTACTAAGATGCACCTCACAGGCAATCTTTTTAAAACCTGCATTGAATGTTTGATTCTGCTTGGTGATACAGTTAGCAAAGAGAGGAGGTTACAGAACACAGGCTTCAGGAAGCATACACTACCAGTGACCCTGTTAGGTTGTAGGCAGGTGCAGTCTTGTACTCCCCACTACAGGTGGCGCTCAACCAAAGCGGCAATGTAGGTGGGGATAGAAGTTGTGAGTAACTTGGTTTCTCTAGGATTTCCTGTGGTCACAGGGGGTCAGCTGTCTGATTGGAAACTGGCACAACATGTGACTTTCAGATGTAATCCAGGACGTAAATGCTACATGAACCATCTGCCCACGGACTGCCTCTCTTTAAACCCCTGCTGCAAAATTCCAGAGAACACCTTGTGAGCAAGGTGCAGCGTGGGGTGGCAGGCAGTTAACCCACAGAGTCAGAGTTAGGCAATAAAGTTAGATTGTAGAAAGGTCCAACACAACTTATTCAGGCCCCGGCGGGTAGGCACAACCGACTGGAGCCACCTACATACTATGACAGCGATATGAAGACTTGAGGATGCTGACAGCATCTGCAGAAAGGAGGAGAATGTAGCCTGGACAGTCCACGCCCAATGGGGAGGCTTCCTAAAGTGAGGTAGACTTAGTCCCTGCCATGTCCCTACTTGTCTGAACCTTTCCCTAGCTCTAAGCACTGTCTCTGCCAGACGGGGAACCTGTCCCTATGCTAGCTACTCACATAATTCACACCAAACCTGGCAGCCGGAGTCTTAAATAGGCTCTGCCTGACCCAAAATGTCCACTGAAAGTCACATGTTGTGCCAGTTTCCAATCAGACAGCTGACCCCCTGTGACCACAGGAAATCCTAGAGGAACCAAGTTACTCACAACTTCTATCCCCACCTACATTGCCGCTTTGGTTGAGCGCCATCTGTAGTGGGGAGTACAAGACTGCACCTGCCTACAACCTAACAGGGTCACTGGTAGTGTATGCTTCCTGAAGCCTGTGTTCTGTAACCTCCTCTCTTTGCTAACTGTATCACCAAGCAGAATCAAACATTCAATGCAGGTTTTAAAAAGATTGCCTGTGAGGTGCATCTTAGTACTAACAGGCTTTGTCTAGGTGATAAAAATCCAAGGTGCTTGCAAGGGGTGTATTTGGGAGTTCTACTTCAGCAATGGAAGCAGGGGTTCTCAGATCACCAGATTATCAGGAAAAGGGAGAGGGGTGGATAGATGCCCTAAAGTAGTGGTTTCCAACCTCAGTCTTCAAGTACCCTCAACAGGCTATGTTTTTAGAATTTCCTTTGGAAAAAAAAGCTGTTCTATATAACATGCGTTGATATTAATATAAAGCACCCATGCAGGGTAAAGAAGATGGTCTGTTTGGGGTACTTGAAGATTGGGGTTGGGTACCACTGCTCTATAGCAAAAGCTTGGTAAATACTGAAGTCCTGAGCAGTTAGGGTGGGCTCCCTATATATATTTCAAGGCTTCATGTTCACTTTTGGGTGGATTTTATTTGTAACTGATCACTTCACATAGCAATGAATATTCAGAGAAACAATCCTCTTCTGTAAAAAAATTTACAAATGTACCTGGCCAATATTGCTGATCCTATGATATACTGTAGGCCAGTCATTATTCCCTCCAGTAGACAAACATCAATTTTAATAAATAGAATTTGCTCAGAGTAGGCTAATTCAAATCAACGAACCTGTATGAATGAAGTAAACAGCTGGCCAGTGGATAAGGACCTCTCTGTATTTGCACGGGTATTAACATAGATTTTATTGCATTGAGGCACGTGGAACTAAAACTGGAAATGCTATTTAATTTATTTTTAATGTTCAGAGCAAACTCCATCCATATCTCCAATTCTCCATGCTTTATTTTGTTGAGAAATCACTTTGAAAAACACCCCCCTAGCATTTCAAGCCATGGTCATCTTGAGTATGGGCAGATGGTTCATGTAGCATTTATGTCCTGGATTCCACCTGCCCTTAGCTCAGGCATGCAGGCAGGAGGGTGTGCTTAGCAGAGAAAGCCCTTTCTCTGGATGAAAGGGAAAAAAAATGCCCCCGAAGACTCTTGGGATGTATGACATCATGTTGGCCTAGGCCTGAAACAAGGAAATGGCTGAAGCACTGACTATGGCTCGCAGCATAAGGATTAAAAATAGTTCATGTTGATTGAGAGAGTTTAGTTGCACTTTAAGGCAGCCCTTTCATGTCCAATGGGATGACCTTGTACATTCATGTGCACTGTGGTGCATTGCTAAACAGACATAGATATCAGCTGCCTCAGATTTGTCAGAACAATCTTGCATCTTCGATGATAGTGTGTTTTGGGTTGTGTCCCGAGATCACAGCCTCACCCTTTTTGGAGTTATTGAGCATGTGTAGTAACTCAAAAAAGAGTATTGGCTGAAGACATCATGGCCGTGGGAAGTTCCTGCATAATTAGAAGTGGGAACACCAAGAAAGTAATCATGATTTAGGCAGAACCACCCAGACCGTGGGCATGATCTGGATGGGGCCACCTGGAAGGTAGACATATCAAGTGTGGGAAGTGGGTCTGGTGGCATTGTCCCCGGGACTGGGAGGAAGATGTTAGTAAGTGTCACATACCTGATCGGAGACTGAAATTACGAGGTTGGCCTCTCTTGTATCTCTAGCCTAGGCCCCACTGAGAGTGGAACAGAGGGTACTGAGGGACAGGGGAATGCAAGCGTCAGCAGATGTTAAGCGAACTTGCAGCAAGAGATGTGGTTCCAAGGAGACTGGCAGGCTATCAGGACAGGAACAGTAGCTGTGCTCAGAAATCCAGCTGAAGTTAAAGGAGCACTCCACTTGCGCTGCAGGTCCAGGATGAATGGCTTGTCAGGGCTCTCAGTAGACTTGAGACAGGAGCACTCAGTGGTGCGTAGAGTGAGTATAGCAGACAGCCAGGCAGGCAGGCACTCAAGAGAAATAGAAAGCCCGGATCAGAGACAGAAGCGCAGTCACAGGAATAGCCAGGGTCCTCAATGGGCAGGCAGCGAGGTACAGAAATCGTAGGCAGAGCCGAAGTCAGGAACAGAGCTGGGGTCAGGAACTGTCAAGTCAGAAACAGGATCCAAGATCAGGTCAGGAGCAAGCCGGGTCAGCAACAAGGGAAATACACAGGATGAACGCAGGACACAGGGAACAGCTGAAAGATCAGTAAGCACTTGAACAAGAGCAGAAACATCCTTAAATAGGCCGTCTGGCGCCAACGTGCACTGTGCGCAAGCCCATTCCTGTGCATGCGTATTCCTGCATGCCAGATGTTTCACAGGCATTCCCTGACAGTATGTGCAGATGAGTCATCATATCAATGTGCATGCATTGGAATGAC
The DNA here is from genome assembly GCA_037952835.1 of Lithobates septentrionalis. NCBI lineage: Eukaryota > Metazoa > Chordata > Amphibia > Anura > Ranidae > Lithobates > Lithobates septentrionalis. The sequence continues at coordinate 758,953 of JBBDGP010002716.1, forward strand.
ACCACAAAGCAACATTCTTAGCACCGCGGATAAATATGTGTTGCTATAACATGCAGTAAAAGTGTGAAGCCAAAGGTGCAAAATTAAAAAAGGACGCTCTATATTTTGTGGGATCCCCATGGCTTTAATAGTTATGCACTTGTGAAAGAATTAAAGCAGGAACAGTATGTGATGGCTCCTCTTCCGGGGGGAGCACATTCCAGGTGTCAGGTTTATCTTCGAAAACTAATGCCTTGTACACACGATCGAACTTTCTGACGGAAAATGTGCGATCGGAGCTTGTTGTCGGAAATTCCAACCGTGTGTGGGCTCCATCGGACTTTTTTCATCAAAATTTCTAACACACAAAGTTTGGGAGCTGGCTCTAAAAGTTTCCGACAACAAAATCCGTTTGCGTAAATTCAGATCGTGTGTAGACAATTCCGACACACAAAGTGCCTCCCATGCTCAGAATCAAGCAGAAGAGCAGCACTGGCTATTGAACTTCATTTTTCTCGGCTCGTCATACGTGTTGTATGTCACCGTGTTCTTGACGTTCGGAATTTCCGACCAACTTTGTGTGACCGTGTGTATGCAAGACAAGTTTGAGCCAACATCTGTCGGAAAAAATCCGATGGATTTTGTTGTCGGAATGTGCGATTGTGTGTACAGGGCATAAGACTTGTCAGTATGTTACCAGTCTGAACATACAGTATTTGCCTTCTCTACAGCAGCAGAATGGACTGGCGGGGGGAGTACAGAGAACCTGAATATAAGCAGTAGGTTGTCAGTGGAGCCATTAAGTCAACCAGTTGCTTTGTCCTTTATGGACACTTACAGTCAGGTCCATAAATATTGGGACATCGACACAATTCTAATCTTTTTGGCTCTATACACCACCACAATAGATTTGAAATGAAACAAACAAGATGTGCTTTAACTGAAGACTTTCAGCTTTAATTTGAGGGTATTTACATCCAAATCAGGTGAACGGTGTAGGAATTACAACAGTTTGTATATGTGCCTCTCACTTTTTAAGGGACCAAAAGTAATGGGACAGATTAACAATCATCCATCAAACTTTCACTTTTTAATACTTGGTTGCAAATCCTTTGCAATCAATTACAGCCTGAAGTCTGGAACGCATAGACATCACCAGACGCTGGGTTTCTTCCCTGGTGATGCTCTGCCAGGCCTCTACTGCAACTGTCTTCAGTTCCTGCTTGTTCTTGAGGCATTTTCCCTTCAGTTTTGTCTTCGGCAAGTGAAATGCATGCTCAATCGGATTCAGGTCAGGTGATTGACTTGGCCATTGCATAACATTCCACTTCTTTCCCTTAAAAAACTCTTTGGTTGCTTTCGCAGTATGCTTTGAGTCAGGGGCGTTGCTAGGGGGTGGCTATTGGGGCTATAGCCCCCAATCTGGGGCCCATAGCCCCGAGTCTCTTGCCCAGGGTCCCTGCCTAACCAGTGGGTTGCAGCTGTTGCGCCAGGTGGGCTGGCTGCATGAGGGAGGCGGAGAAGAGAATAGAAGCGAGCGGGCGGACGAGCAGAGATGACATCTCTCTCCACCCGCTCCACATCAGCGCTCTTCACAGCCAGGCCTCTTCAACTTGGGAGTGAGGTGCAGCAAGCAGCAGAGAGATGACATCATCTTTCACTGAACGCCACATTTGGTGGCACTGACTGGCATGGCAAGTGACAATCCACATCAGTTGGCAAGTGACATCTGGTGGCCACATCTCCTGCCACCAGATGCAGCATGTCACAGGTGACATGGCAAGTGACAATATGCAAATGGTGGCAGGAGATGTGGCAATCTGCAAATGTTGCCAGGAGACGTGGCAAGTGACAATCTGCAGATGGTGGCAAGTGACAATCTGCAAATTGTGGCAGGCGACATGGCAAGTGACAATCCACATTTGGTGACAGGTGATGGTGGCAAGTAACACACTGCATCTGGTGACAGGCAACGGTGGCAAGTGACATGCTGCATCTGGTGGCAGGAGATGTGGCAAGTGACACGCTCAGGGCTCCCACTGATTCTGCAGTATGGTGTGTTGAACCACTTCATTATATATTAGAATGTAACAATAGAAATAATGCACTTCAATCACCCTGACATCATATCAACCATTATGCCATGATGATTGAAGCACCAGCACCAGCCATCGCCCACGACAAATTGCTTACCACTGGTCAACCCCCCCCCCGCGAGCATGCAAAAAGGTTGGTGACCGCTGCTATGGGCTCTAGCCCCAGATCTTTTCAGACCTAGAAACGCCCCTGCTTTGGGTCATTGTCCATCTGCACTGTGAAGCGGCGTCCAATGAGTTCTGAAGCATTTTGCTGAATATGAGCAGATAATATTGCCCGAAACACTTCAGAATTTATCCTGCTGCTTTTGTCAGCAGTCACATCATCAATAAATACAAGAGAACCAGTTCCACTGGCAGCCATACATGCCCACGCCATGACACTACCACCACCATGCTTCACTGATGAGGTGGTATGCTTTGGATCATGAGCAATTCCTTTCCTTCTCCACACTCTTTTCTTCCCATCACTCTGGTACAAGTTGATCTTGGTCTCACCTGTCCATAGGATGTTGTTCCAGAACTGTGAAGGCTTTTTTAGATGTTGTTTGGCAAACTCTAATCTGGCCTTCCTGAGGCTCACCAATGGTTTACATCTTGTGGTGAACCCTCTGTATTCACTCTGGTGAAGTCTTCTCTTGATTGTTGACTTTGACACACATACACCTACCTCCTGGAGAGTGTTCTGGATCTGGCCAACTGTTGTTGTGAAGGGTGTTTTCTTCACCAGGGAAAGAATTCGGTCATCCACCACAGTTGTTTTCCGTGGTCTTCCGGGTCTTTTGGTGTTGCTGAGCTCACCGGTGCGGTCTTTCTTTTTAAGGATGTTCCAAACAGTTGTTCCAAACAGTTGACTTGGCCACACCTAATGTTTTTGCTATCTCTCTGATGGGTTTGTTTTGTTTTTTCAGCCTAATGATGGCTTGCTTCACTGATAGTGACAGCTCTTTGGATCTCATTTTGAGAGTTGACAGCAACAGATTCCAAATGCAAATAGCACACTTGAAATGAACTCTGGACCTTTTATCTGTTCCTTGTAAATGGGATAATGAGGGAATAACACACACCTGGCCATGGAACAGCTGAGCAGCCAATTGTCTCATTGCTTTTCGTCCCTTAAAAAGTGGGAGGCACATATACAAACTGTTGTAATTCCTACACCATTCACCTGATTTGGATGTATATACCCTCAAATTAAAGCTGAAAGTCTGCAGTTAAAGCACATCTTGTTTGTTTCATTTAAGTTTCAATAATTATTGTGGTGGTGTATAGAGCCAAAAAGATTAGAATTGTGTCGATGTCCCAATATTTATGGACCTGACTGTAATTGCCGAGCTGCTGTATCTCCATATATCACATCCAATTTTGAATACTATCAAAAGGCTTATTCTATAAGCTAAATCGGTTTCTGTTATAGTTGATCAACAATGAAAACCCATTTAGGTTTTCCATATCTCTCACAAAATTGTCCAGGGACAGGGCACAAGAGAGGTGGTCCAGGTACACAATTGGACCATAGCCTCTTGGGGAAGAGATGGATCTACACTTTTTAGACTTACAGAATAAGTAACAGTGAGTTTTCAAGACATCGGCATTAGTAAAATCTGGAATCCATGGGTATTCAAATGCTGATTTTTGATGTAGGATGGCTCAGGAGAGATGAGGAATTAGACTCGGCGGATAGAATTAGCAGTAGATTAATCCTCTGCCTCCGTCTGTAGCTAAGCCCATCCAAGCTGGGATAGGCTGTAATGGAGGAGAGGAGGAGGAAGCACATCTGTACAAAGAAATGTATGTCTTCGTGACATGTGCCAGTTGCCGTGCCCATACAATAACCAGTACAGTCAACCAACCAAGGAATCACTTTACTGAAGTCAGATGGTTGTCAGTAGGAATGTGCCAAACAGAGTTTTAAATTCCCCAGAATTTAAGCAAAAAAAATAAATTTTTAGATACAGTTTCACCATTTCCGCTAAATTCATGGGAGGCCATAGGGGAGACAAAATTAAAGTCGTTTTAGTGGGGGGGGGGGGGGGGGGTTAAGTCCAAAGCGCTTTAAATAGCTATAATAGCTAATATAATATAATAGCTAATCAGAACTCCTATTGGTCTTGTCTCCGCCCCCTCCTGTAGTTTTTGTGCAGCCAGCCTGGAGTGGGTGGAGCCTGCTCGGTCCCTCCCACAGCTCTGCTCTCTGCATACGCTATGCACAGCCCATTGATGTCACAGCTAATTTTACAAGGCGGTAATTGGGTTTGCAAAAGTATTTGGTGCACGTAAAGTGGATTTTTTTTGTGATTGAGGGGTGCTTTAAAATAATAATTTTCTTGCCTATAGTTTAGCTCTGATGAACAGGTCTTCATTTTATATTAAACACTTAGCCCACTTAATAATAATTATTTAGTTGTAGGAAGGGCTTTTTTTTCCCTCAGAGAATACTGTAAAATGGTTCCCTGCACTCAGCAGCAGTAGACCCCTTCCAGCAACAGTAGAGCCCTCTCAGGAACATTAGACCCCCTCCAATAACAATAGACCCCTGCCAGCAACAACAGATCCACCCCAGCAATTATAGACCCCTTCCAGCAACAGTAGACCTCTCCAGCAACAATAGAGCCCTCCAACAACAATAGACCCCTGCCAGCAACAACAGATCCACCCCAGCAATTATAGACCCCTCCCAGCAACAGTAGACCCCTCCCACCAACAGTAGACCCCTCCCACCAACAGTAGAACCCCTCCCAGCAGCAGTAGGTCCCCTCCCAGCAGCAGTAGGATCCAGGGATGATGAGAAATCCTTATAATGGAAACGGCATCAATGCTGACCTAGAAACGATCTTGCCATTAGGGTCCCCAGAGATCTCAGCAACAGGGTTCCCAAGAGATGGAAGAAGCTTTTAGCTGTTTTAACTCTCCGGCACCTACCAAGCACTGAATTATCACCTTTGAGTGGACTGACCCTTTAAAAGGAAGCTACAACTTTTTTCAGCAAGTTCACTTTAAGTTTACTAAGAACCCCCAAATACCACAACATGTACCCCAGTGTAATTTGTTTGTAAGAAGTGTCATTCTCTATTATCACAAATGAGCCATGTTGTAAAGCGCTACGTAAACTGTTGGCGCTATATAAATACTGTATAATAATAATAATAATAATAATGCCCTCTTCTATAGATATCCTTGGATGAGACACCTTCTTGAGGTGTAAAGCAGAAACCCCCTTTAATGCTAAATGTGGCAATATTACTTCACAATCTGGGTCCTATGAAGCCTTTCTAATACTCCCACTCGTTTTGTTCCTGTGATCACTGCAATTTTCCCATTTCTCTTAGGTGGTTAATAAATCATTTCTCCTATCCAAAGTTTAGGCGCAACATATGCTGCGAACAAGCTTTTCGCCTGAACCTCTAACCAGAAACAACGTAAGCCCGTTAACAGATGCACAGGAGCTAATTAAGGCTCTATTTATTCATGCAGGCCTAGGGCAATGCAGACCCTGTAAGGTCCTTACCTGCAATTGTACAGATGATCGAAACGGATTGTCCTCCTAGATGCTGCAGGTTACCTGGGTGGTTTTGTTTTTTTTGTGTTTTAGGTTTTTTTTGGGGATTGATGTGCACATAAGGCAGCTTGATTGAGTGTTGGAAAAGCAGTAATGGGGGGAGAAAAGGGTTGGGTTACCCAGCAGCTTTAGCAATCACACTCCACTTTCCTGTGTGAGCATAATGTAGGGGGGGCTTGAATTTCTAGAGATGCTGGAACAACGGGGAGCAAAATGAGGGGGAGTCGTTCACATGAAATTGTGATTTTTTTTTTTTTGATTTTTTTTTCCCAGCTCTTAGGTTTAACAGTTTTTATTGCAAAAACAATATGTGTTCTAGGGAAAAAGTCTCCAGCTACAGGTACATAACAATGTGTTTGTGTTTGTGTTCTCTGCCTATCCACTGGTAACTGCTGGTATGCATCATTTAAAGCCCAACTCAAGTCATAGAAGTAGATATGCATTTAAATAGACATTACTAATATAGCTAGTAGTAGTTGGTTACATTCGATGGGGCTTGTTCTGTAATGTGGAAGACATTTTGTAGCTCTTTCAAGCCACTTCTTCAGTTCTTTGGGTAGCAGTTAGTCACATTCAGTTGGACTTGTTCCATAATGCTGAAAACATTTTATAGTTTTTCCAAGCCACCACTTCAGTTCTTCAGGTACTAGTTACATTCAACTGGACTAGCTCTGTAATATTGAAGACATTTGGTAGCTTCTCCAAGCCACCACTTCAGTTCTTCAGGTAGTAGTCGCATCCAACTGGACTAGTTCTGTAATATTGAAGACATTCAGTAGCTTATCCAAGCCACTTTTCCACTTCTTTGGATTGTAGTCACATTCAGTTGGACTTGTTACGTAATGCTGAAGACATTTCGTAGCTTCTCCAAGCCACCACTTCAGTTCTTCAGGTACTAGTCACATTCAACTGGACTAGCTCTGTAATATTGAAGACATTTGGTAGCTTCTCCAAGCCACTTCTTCAGTTCTTTGGGTAGCAGTTAGTCACATTCAGTTGGACTTGTTCCATAATGCTGAAAACACTTTGTAGTTTTTCCAAGCCACCACTTCAGTTCTTCAGGTAGTAGTTGCATCCAACTGGACTAGTTCTGTAATATTGAAGACATTCAGTAGCTTCTCCAAGCCACTTCTTCAGTTCTTTGGATAGTAGATAGTCACATTCAGTTGGACTTGTTCTGTAATGTTGAAGTAATGTTGTAGCTTATCCAAGTCACTTCTTCAGTTCTAAGATGTTTCATAGTTTACCATGTTCTAAGAACTGAAGAAGTGGCTTGTATAAGTTACAAATGTCTTCAACAATACAGAACAAGTCCAACTGCATTTGAGTACTACTTGCTATATCTTGACCTGGTTAAATCAGAAACTTCACAGACAATGCACTGACATCCTCCATTTTCCTAGTCTTACCTGTACTTTCCTGTTTCATAAGTTCTGCTAGGTGTCCCAGCATGACTGTGCAGTCCACTCCTTAAATCAATGCTGAGTAATCAGTGGTCAGAACCTGCTCCTCTCTGCAATACAAGTGAGTGTGAGAACACTTGTGCTGAGGGATCTAGCTATTAATCAGCTCTGCCAGCACTGGGCACCGCTGTGTGAAGGCTGGATGCACCATTTTTCTGAGAGAAAAGGTATTATTTGCTTTGATATGCTTTAAATCATTCGCAGATAATTACATGTGGGGGTTCAGGGCTATAAAGAGAACAAATGGTTGGAGACAATTGGGTTTTCAAATAAACCTGCATCAAGAGTAAAGAGTTAATTGGATTGGTAGGAGAAAGTTCTCTGTTTGGATTGCTGGACCCCAGAGTTTCGTATGCAAGCACTGACTTTCTCAAAATCAGTATTTGCAAATGTATAAGCATCCCTGGCACTTGACAGCTCAAAGGCTCCCAGGGATAGGAGGAAAGGGAGGGGTGTGTCTTCTGCTCCCATACCAAGAGTTTTAAGCATTTTGAAAATGCCCTGGGGGTGATTTATCTTTTAGAGAGTTATGATTGGGCACCCTGATAATTAGTCCTTGCCGAAAAAAAACAAAACAGTGTGTTGCTTAACCCACCGCACCCACCGTAGAGAGACCCCATCACCTTGCCCATCTAGAACAAAGTGATATTTTCTGTGTAAATCCAACCCCCCCCCACCCCAAACTTAACATCCCTCTGCCTTCTTGCATCGTGGCTGCCACCAAAATACCTGTCATTGGTTTCTGTCAGTGCTTAGAGCAGCCATGCTCAACCAAGGAAACCTAGGGTTTCTCCTGAGGTTGCCTAGGGTTCCTTGAGCTATGGCGAATTGACCTCCTACCTAAGGGTGCCTGGATAGTTCCAGCATGGCACCAATGATCTTGGTATCTGCTTGTAAGGGAGGCATTCTGACCACCACTGTAATAGGGGCATTCTGCCCTCTGATCACCAATGTATGGAGCATTCTTCCCACTGACCCCCGATGTAGTAATTTTAGCAGGGGATCCCTGAGACCTGAAAATAATTTGAAGGGTTCCTCTGGGTTATAAAGTTTGAGAGACTGAAGAAAGACTGGCTTAAAACAAATGGTGACTTTTTTCCACCTGCAATGTAACATCATCATGGGCGGTGATTACATGCTGTCCCATACAGTTATTTTGCCATGGCAGCCACATAAAGAGGAGTGGAGAAGATGATCTGGAGAGACAAGTATAGGTTGGTAGGCGTGTATAGACTCTGCCCTAAATGGGCAAGGTAATACTGAATACCGACGTGCCACACCATAGTATTAAAGTTCAAAATGTGGTTTTATTCCAGACACATAGTTGGTGCATCAGCCAACAAATTTCTGGGCCCATCCATTGCCCCCCTTTATCAGGGCTTAAAATGATATGAAATCAGCTGGTATGGACTAGGTAGCTTAAACCAGCTGTTGACTGTTACCAAGTCCTTTTTAAATAAATTTCACATTACAATCCATACCAGCTGATTCCATATCTCAGGGGAATATGTGGCCCTGAAACATGCTGTTTGTTGCACCCACTATACACTATATAACCACTAGAAACCTAGGGTTTCTCCTGAGGTTGCCTAGGGTTCCTTGAGCTATGGCGAATTGACCTCCTACCTAAGGGTGCCTGGATAGTTCCAGCATGGCACCAATGGAATATAACCACAATGTGGACTCTAATACTTTGACTTGGCACTTTGATCCTCAGGTTCTAGTATTACCCGTTGTATGGAAACAGCCCACATATCATCCCATTTCTTCATTTGGATACTATCCGTATCACTATATACCTAAAGCAGCCTTTCTCAACCAGAGTTCCATGGAACCCTAGGGTTCCTCCAGAGTTTGCTTAGAGGTTCCTTGAGCAATGAGCAACTTCTGCCTCTCAGATAAGTTTCCACTGACAACCATGTTTTTTTTTTAATCTATTTGTAAGAGGGGGATTCTTCCCTTTGACTGAAAGCGTAACAAACATTTTTTCCCACTGACCATTACACTAATGCACAGTGAACTATAGATATAATTATTAGCAGGGGTTCCTTGAGACCGCAGAGTTATGTCAAGGGTTCCTATGTGTTCTAAGGCTTGAGAAAGGCTGACTAATTGGTGAAAATAATGTATCCATGTGGGGCTCAGCCCACCCGGCCACATCATTAATTCACAGTCCTTTGTGAATGGTAAACTACCTTTGTGTCTGTGGGCTTGTAGTTTTAATGAATTACCAGAGTACTGTTGAGCACTCTTGTAGTTCATTCATGCTTCCTGTCAGTGTGTATCTGCTGCCCGTATGAGGTATGAGCAGACTGATACAACGAGAAGACTACAGGAGTCCTGCATGGCACTGTTTTTCTAGCTCTATTAATCTACTATTTCAAGCTGAATTGGCAAGGTCACATGGTCACTTTAAACTTCTGAATCCATGTTGAGTAGGCTGGTCCTTTAACTACCTGCTGACTGCTCACAGTAAATGTACTGCGACTGGACGGCAGGTGCAGGCTCCGAAACGTACGATGCCGGCTTGCTTCCGGGTTTTGGGCGCACATGAGCTTGCCCCCTGCCGATTGGACACAGCACAAGTTTGGCAGCAGATTTCAGGCCAATGATTTTCACTGAAACCTGCTGATCAGATGTGTCCAATCACATGCAAAGTTCTATGTTTACAAACATGCAGAACACTTTGTACAGCGATCTCTCTGTTTCTTCTCCCTGAAAAAGTAAAGGAGACAGCAGGTAGGGAGAAAAAACAGCCAGATTAGTAAATAAAAGCAGCACACATTAAAGTGGTTGTAAACCCTTACAGACCACTTTTTGCTACAGATAAGCCTATAATATAATAATAAGGCTTACCTGTAGCTACCCAGGATATCTCCTAAACCTGCACGGTTTAGGAGATATCCCCTGTATTTGCATGTGCCGACATCATCGGCACATGCGCACTGAAGCAACGGCATGTATGTGCCGTTGCTTCAGTTAGGCTGTGCCGTTACCGGCGGCTCCCGCGCGGCAGTGACGTCATCGCGCCTCTAGGCCAATCACAGCACCGGAGCCACAATACCGGAAGTAACCCCCGGGAGTGATGTTGCCGGCCGGTGCTGTGCACGGGCAACGCAACGAGGGCTTCGATCTCAGGTGAGTATTACATAATGAGCTAGTATGCTATGCATACTAGCTCATTATGCCTTTGTCTTGCAGATTTTATTTATTTTTATTTTTTACCCACATTAGGTTTACAACCACTTTAAACCTCTTCATTACCCCTATATGGCCTCATGCACACTGGACGTTATAATAACGTTATAAAAATGCCAGTAGCTTTGCAGTGAGGTTTTTTTTTGCGTCTTTAAACTTTTTTTAATTTATTTTTTTCGTTAATAGGATCAAAAACGTTAAACGCTGGTGCTTTTGAGCGTTTATCGGCATTCATCTGTATTTTTTGACGCTTGACGACTCTCAGAACCTTTTTTTTACAGCCAAAAAACGCCCCAGCCGAAAACAGTTGATAGCAGCCTATGTGTGCATGGACACATAGGATAACATACTGGAGAGTTTATTGACTGTAGGAAAAAAAAGTCTAAAGCCAAAAACAGCAGCTGTAAAAACATCCAAAAAACGTCCAGTGTGCATGAGGCCTACATGTTAACCCCTTCCCAGCCAGTGTTATTAGTACAGTGTACAGTATTATCACTGATTGTATTAGTGTCACTAGCGACATCAGTGTCAGTGACCCTCCCACACATTGTCACAGCCATGCTCTATGTCGCTGATCACTGCCATTACAGTGTAATCTCTATCACTGCGTAAATTCCGGTATATATACCATAGTTAGTAGACCCTATAACTTTCTTACCCTGTTTCCCCGAAAATAAGACCTAGCGTGATTGTCGGTGATGGCTGCAATATAAGCCCTACTCCCCAAATAAGCCCTACTCTGTTTCCCCGAAAATAAGCCCTACCCTGAAAATAAGACCTACAAGGACTTTAACTAGGGCTTATTTGGGGGGTAGGGCTTATATTGCAGCCATCACTGACAATCACGCTAGGTCTTATTTTCGGGGAAACAGGGTATTGGGATTTATTTATTTTTTTACCACAGACATGTAGCAGAATAAATTTGATCTTTTTTTTTTTTTTTTTTTTTTTTTTTTTTTTTATTGGTTAGTTTTTATAACAGAAAGTTGGAAATATTTTTTTTTTCTTTTCAAGATTTTTAAGCTTTTTTTTCATTTAAAAAAAAAAAAAAAAAGTAACCCAATGGTAATCAAATACCACCAAAAGAAAGCTCTATTTGTGTGAAAAAAATGATATCAATTTTATTTGGGTACAGTGTTGCATGACCGGGCATTTGCTGGGTAGTGCAGTGCTGAATAGCAAAAAAATGGCCTGGTCATGAAGGGGGTAAAAGCTTCCGGAGGTCAAGTGGTTAATGTCAAGTGTTTTGTAACTTGCATGCGATGGGGTCACATGGAAAGCACTTACCTGTATACATGAGCCATATATGATACCTGTGTTGTGTCGAGTTTTTCCTGCACCTTAATGGCTGAGAGCGAGTGAATGTAGCGTGAATGTAATTGGCTATAATCTCCGCTGTTAGCATGGCACTTTCATCTGTGTACACAATGCAGTATATCACTCTCTGTAATAGACATGATAGAGGTTCTGCAGTAATGTAACATGCCGTAGATGAGCACCATCCCTCTCCAGTGCGCTCCCTTTGATAGCAGGCGGATGTTCCAAGCGCATAGCTCTCATTTTCTGAATACCGCTATCAAGATCTTCCATTTCTAGCTAATATGTTTACCGAACCTTGTTTTTTTTTTTTTTTTCTTTAAAGGACATTAAATAAATAATAATTTATAGCATTTCCCAGGCAAGGAATAGCAAAGGTGAAACATGCATTGAGAAACTCAATCCAGTATAAAGAGAACCTGTCACAAGGGAAATCTGTATTTTACCATAGCTGGCCTTTCCTAAAAAATGGCAGTTGCCTGGCTGTTCTTCTGGTCCTCTTATTGCAGCATATTTTTAGCAGCAAGTCAACATCACAGCCAGGCAGCTGGTATTTTTAGATGGAGGTCAGCAATGGCAGTTGACATTTTTAAAAAAAATAAAAGGTTAAGGGGGAACTCTGGGCAAAATGAAAAAAAAAAAAAAGACATGTATGCTGCTGTCTGTTACTGAGATTAAAGCTGGACTCCAGCCTTTCCTGCAGCCTTGCACTATTGTACGGTCCACTCTCCTGTACTGAAATGGCCTTTTCTGATTTCGCTGCATAATGTGAACTTCACACAATGTGCATTAGAAGCTTCAGCAAGTTAGACAGACCCCTCTTCATTGCCTGGCTGGAGGACACATGGGATCACCTTGTTTCCATGTCGGAGGTATGGCTTTTTGGCCGCAATTCTTCCATGAAGGCCACTTTTGGCCAGACTTCTCTGGACAGTAGATGGGTCAGTGGTGGCCCATCCATTAGCGGTGCAGGGGCGCCGCCGCCCTAATCCATGCGCCCGGTCCCTAATCTACATGCAGGGCGCCGGACAGATTTGAATGGGTTTTTTTTTTTTTTTTAGCCCGAGGCTCTAATTGGCTTCAAAAAAGGGTGGGCTTTGCGCCCCGAGCCCACCCAGTTGTGTGACATTAGCAAATGAATATTCGCTAATGTCTTCCTGTTTCTCGTCCCGGCCTATCAGGAAGCGGGTCAGGAGACTCAATTTGGCCAGGAGGCCAAAGACCCGATTGGCCGGGAGGAGAAGCATCGACTGCCGGGAGACGGAGGGGGGAAGCTGCATCGGCGACCTAGATGGGATAAGTGCCGATCAATCGGCGAGCGAGCCAGTAACTAGGGGGGGGGGGGTGTTGGTGTGGAGTGGCGGGCTGGAGCAACTGGGGGGGGGTAGATGTCTCAGGTTTGTTGATGCCCCCCCCTGACTAATGGAGCACCAGCCACCACTGAGATGTGTGTACCTGGGTCCCACTGGTTTCCACCAGTTCTGTGCTGATGGCATTGCCGGATATCTCCTGATGTGGAAGGGAGGTAAGCATGATGTGTCTTTCATCTGCTGCATTAAGTTTCCTTGGCTGACAGCTGCACCTACAGTCCTCAACCTTGCCCATTTCTTTGTACTTCTTCAAAAGAATTTGAACAGCACATACTGAAGTTTTGCTTTGAAATCTTTGCCTGGGAGAGACCTTCCCGATGTAGTATAACTACCTTGTGTTCTGCTGTGCTCAGTCTTGCCATGGTGAATGACTTGGGACATGAAACTGTCTTCCACAACCTCACCTTAGTAACAGAGTTTGGCTGTTCCTCACCCAGTTCTAAGCCTCCTACACAGCTGTTTCTATTTTAAGACTGGGTGTCAAACTACATATATGAAATTGATGATCATTACCCCCTGCTTGGTATATTTGGTTGATCATACACCTGACCTTGTACAAGTGTACAAAGTGCGCAAGTGTAAGAATTTATGCTGGTTTGAAGCCAAAAGGTAGATAACAATAATTATGTTTTTTCTTTTATTCGCTCACTTTGCATTTTGTATATTCATAAAAATAATGAAAATATATAACGTTGAAAGCATTCTTTTACTGCATTTCTTCACACCTGCGAAAATTTTTTGCACAGTACTGTCTATAGTTTAAATGGTATTGCTGTTACATCTGCCTGGGGTGCAGATTTAAACGATTACAATGGTGTTTGTCATAGCGTATTTCCACCGCTCAGGCGTCGTCATCTGCTGTTGTGATGGAGGATTCCCTGCTGTGCTTTAGTAGGACTAGAGAGCTCCTTAGTCTGGGCTGTGTATATAGGACATGTAGACTTACTACACAAGACAAGGGGGTCTCCCCTGCGGGCAGGTTGTGTGCCATTGGCCTTATTGAAGAAGGCAGGTGCGAGCTGTTATAACAGGTATTTCTCCCCCCGAGCTCTCACACCGTGCACTCCTAGTCAGCAGGCTTCAGTACAACCTCAGTAGCCTAAGGCTAAAACAGGATGCCAAGCAGGCGGCTGACAGATGAGACATCCCAATCTCCCTCTGTCTGTCTCTTAAGCAAAACCTTATACCGAGGGCAACAGGCTGCCATGGCGGAACTCCTTCTGAAAATGCTAGTCACTTGGTTGTCTGTGGCTTCAAAGCTTTCTGAGGTCTGGAACAAACCTGCGGATCAGGAGAGTTCTAGTGAGGTCAGAAGTCCTAATCTGTGGACATACACTATATTACCAAAAGTATTGGGACACCTGCTTTTACGTGAACTTTATTGGCAGTCTTAGCCCGTAGGGTTCAATATTGAGTTGGCCCACCCTTTGCAGCTATAACAGCTTCAACTCTTCTGGGAAGGCCGTCCACAAGGTTTAGGAGTGTGTCTATGGGAGTATTTGACCATTCTTCCAGAAGCACATTTGTGAGGTCAGGCATTGATGTTGGACGAGAAGGCCTGGCTCTAATCTATCCCAAAGGTGTTCTGTCGGGTTGAGGTCAGGACCGCGCAGGAAACAAAAGACAAGCCGCTGCTCCAGATGAGTACAGTAATCCACAAGGCTGGAAGAACTGGGTGCTAGCCCCGGCTTGCATCCGTGAGCGTGAAATCAAAAGGGAAAGAAATTGGCTGCACACCTTCTCTGATCCAACAGATTTATTGAACATGTGATAGACTGCCACCAGGACGAGGACACAGACAGGAATGGAGGTGACGCGTTTCACACTGACCTGTGCTTCTTCAAAACTGGGTTTGAAAAAGTACAATGTCAGTTCGAAACGCGTCACCAGGACGAGGACACAGACAGGAATGGAGGTGACGCGTTTCACACTGACCTGTGCTTCTTCAAAACTGGGTTTGAAAAAGTACAATGTCAGTTCGAAACGCGTCACCTCCATTCCTGTGTGTGTCCTCGTCCTGGTGGCAGTCTATCACATGTTCAATAAATCTGTTGGATCAGAGAAGGTGTGCAGCCAATTTCTTTCCCTTTTGATTTCACGCTCATGGATGTGAGCCGGGGCTAGCACCCAGTTCTTTCAACCTTGAGGATTACTTTACTCATCTGGAGCAGCAGCTTGGCTTTTGTTTCCTGCACAGTCCTGACCTCAACCCGACAGAACACCTTTGGAATGAATTAGAGTGGAGACTGTGAGCCAGGCCTTCTCGACCAACATCAGTGCCTGACCTCACAAATGTGCTTCTGGAAGAATGGTCAAACCTAGGCGGCCTGAGCGAAAGTTGGAGCTGGGTACCTGTCAAAAAAAATAAAAAAATGACATGCCAAATGTGGCATGTCAGGGGGTCAGGAGTCCTTAAAGCAGAACTTCTCCTTATAGATGGAACTCTGCTTTAAACTCTGTCTTTTCTCTATGATAAAGTTTCCTGTTTCCTGTCTGCAGTTCAGCAGCATATAAATATATGTGGACTGTGCACTGTCTGTCTGTTCTGTAGGGATATATACAGAATTTTTAACGCGTGTATTCAGTGTCTGCCTTCTCATGTACCGACCCCAGCCTTACCTCGGCTTGTTTCCTGGATTTCCCTGCTCCTATTCCTGCTGCTTTCAATCTGTCCAGAGTGGAGGGAGACAATAGCGAGAACCGCTGCTCTCATGCACATCACTGGATTGGAATCGGGTTCAGATAAGTATGAGGGGAGGACTGGGGGGATCCTGCAGCTCAGAAGCTCAAAGAATGCATTAAGTTAAAAAAAAAAGAACCTTAAGGCTTTAGAACCACTTTAATATCAGTCTTAATGCTGGCGGTGGCTTTAACTTGTTTGTTACCCCGACACTTCATATTCCTGATATGTGCCTACTGTACCATGTACTTGTATGAAAAAGAATACTAATCTTTGTATTGCTTCCTTTGTGTGAAATCCCTGGTGATCATGCATCCCTTTGCTGTCCTATCAAAAACGTACTGCACTAAGCAGGAGAGCACATCGTGGTCAGTTCTCTAGATCAGACTTGTCCTGACATGCACCTGCTGCACAGCCATCCACTGGGAAGCTCAGTGTGATGTTGCTTATCCTCCCCCAGCTCTTATGCAGCTGAGAACAGAAGGAATGCGATCACGTATAAAAAAGGGAAAAAGGTATTTATAATGTTTGTTTTATATCTATAGATACATGTTTTGCCTTTCATTTCTATTCTAAACTTAATGGTTTTACAAGATGATCTTTTACAATCACTTTGAGCAAACTTTTAGCAGGCTTAAAGTGGAACTTTGGGCAAAACTTTATTTTTTTTCATTTTGGATAGAGTAAAGGAGGGTTATAAGATTTTTTATTTTTTTTTGCCATATGTGTCCCATTGCAGAGATTTCCCTTCACTTCCTGTCCCATAGCCAAACAGAAAGTGAGAGGAAATCCCTGCGAATTAAGGGAATCCCTTGGGGACCCCCAGGCCATCAGAACTATCGATAATTGGAAGATTTCCCCTCTATTACTATTCTGGGGACAACCCAAAATTTGGGATTGTCTTTTACTTTCACTTTCAATGATGCAGTGGAACCTTGGTTAACGAGTAACGCGGTTAACGAGCGTTTTGAAAGACTAGCAACTTTTTAAAAACAAAATTCTGACTCGGTTTGCGAGTGTTGTCTCGCAAAAAGAGCAGAATTCAAGCTAATGGGGTGTGTAGTACCACATTTGGGCAGAGGTGCGGGGGCGCCGATGGCACTCAGGCCGGTTCGGAAATTCTCGGAGCCACTCGGAAATACTCAGAAACACTCGGAAATACTCATTTCCCGAGTGTTTCCGAGCCTTTCCGAGGCTTTCTGAGTTCAACCGAGTTGTCCCTGAGTATTTCTGAGGCTCTCCGGCGCCACCCCACTTCTGGCCACATGCGGTATTGCATGTAATAGAAGTCAATGCGGAACTAATTATCTTCGTTTCCATTGACTTTAATGGGGAAACTCGCTTTTATATGCGAGTGCTTTGGATTACAAGCATTCTCCTGGAACGGATTATGCTCGTAATCCAAGGTTCCACTGTAACGGTAAACAGGCCGAATAGAGAGGGTGAATCTCTCCAATGGGGACACAGACATCAATACAAAACTAACAGGGGTCCTAATCCATCTCTATTCTATCCTAAACTAAAAAAAAAAGTTTTGCCTTTTTAGTTATATTTTAAGTTTTCAGCTAATTTGAAAGCTTGCTTCTAGCTACAGCTAACAAGGGACAAACTAGATTGCATCTAATATGCTATTTTTTTAGTTTGCGTATAGTTCCACTTTACAATTAACCACGTCATGATACACGGTTCACTTTTTTTGTGGCTCAAAAGCTGGTCACCCTAGGGGCTGGTGCATAGTAGCTGTCATTTCCAAACCCTGAGCGGAGTCTACAGACATGCAGACCCCATCCGTCCCAGCTCCGGGAGCACTTTGGCATCTGAGGACCATGGCCTGACACTGGAAATAATCGAAAAGGTGTCTCACCGAAGGTTTCTTTAAACCCAAAGCTCCTGCAGTCTATATATCATAGCGGACTGCAAGTTCACAGAGGGTTCCGCCCGTAAAAAATATTTTAATTAGCGTCTGTGCACTCATCATCGCTGCCTAAAGAGCCGATCTTGCAACCTTCTTCTGTGTTTGTAGGCTCCGGCGACACGCCAGTGCCACTTTTCCTGAATAATACCGGGCATTTTTTCCATTTAAAATCACCTTTCTCACCCCGTCTCCTCCTCCTCCAAATCGAAGTGTTTTTCAAAGTGTCTTTTAGTTCTGCATCATCAGGAGAGCCGGAGTTTATTCTTTGCAATTTGTGTCTGAAAGTCCCTTTGCTGTGTAATTATCGAGGGCGCTCCTACCCTCCTCTATCACACTGTAGTGGCGACTAATGTCAACGCTTTTAGCTGCCAGATCTCTCTACCCACACTTACAGGTTATGCGCTTAACCCTTTGCTTCCAGCAGGGCAACACTGATTTGATAATAATATTCAAATTAAACCGACCAACTTCACTTATAACTAAAAGAATAAATAGACCAGTCATTTCCAACCAGGGTTCCTCTAGGGTTGGCTTGGGGTTCCTTGAGCTGTGGCTAGCTGACCTCCCATCTGATGGTGCCTGCATAGTTCCAGGTCCAATGCCACTTGGTAAGAGTCAGCAGCATTACTGCAAGTGTGTAATTCTGGCCTCTGTAAGAGTAGTTTTCTTCAGACTTACCACAACCAATGTAAGGGGCATTTTCCCAATGACCCCTGGTGAACTAATCTCTAAGGGATTCCCTGAGATCTGAAAATAAAGGGTTCCTCTAGGGTAAAAAGGTTGAGTAAGATGTAGACCATAGTCTATTGAGTGTTCATTGTTCAGTGAAACTGCATTTGTTGGCCTACTGCTATCCTCAAGGGCTACTAGCAGAACGTTTTTTATTCCCACTACCAGGTAGGGGCACAACTGCGTTAGACCCCATTCATGCAGGCTCTAGCCTATAAAAACTAGTCTTATAGTTGCTTTCCGCTGGACCGCCATCTTGCAGTAGGGGCAATTGTTAATGAAAAAGGCGAGCACAAGAGGCAATAGGCGTGGACCCCTAGCAGAACGTTTTTTTCCCACTACCAGGTAGGGGCACAACTGCGTTGGACCCCATTCATGCAGGCTCTAGCCTATAAAAGCTAGTCTTATAGTTGCTTTCCGCTGGACCCGCCATCTTGCAGTAGGGGCAATTGTTAATGAAAAGGACGAGCACAAGAGGCAATAGGCGTTGGACCCCTTTATTTGTTCTCTAGACCCTTCCGCAAGTATGGTCCGGTGCCACTGTCAACCTATATGCACATCTACAAGTAGGGTGATATTGTGGGCATCAAGGGTACAGGCACAATTCAGAAAGGTATGCCACACAAGTGGTACCATGGCAAGACCGGCTGGTTCTACAATGTCACACAGCATGCTGTTGGAATAATTGTGAACAAAGTCAAAGGTAAGATTCTTGCCGAAAGAATCAATGTCCATGTAGAGCACACAAGTACTGCTATTATTTAAAACACCCTTTTCTCAAAAACAAAAAGCTAGTCTAAAGTCATAAACAGAAAGCATTTTATAAAGGTTTTAGCAAGCTTTTAGGATTTCCCTCTTAATGCACCAATCAGCTTAATACTGACCTTAATGATGGCTGTGGCTTTAAGCAAACGTTTAGCAAGTTTTTAAGGTGGTTGCAAACCTCTGAAATGAAAAAATGAACAAAACATATCCCTCTATAGTGTGCATCTGCCTCAATCCAAAGCAGCTAGGGTGAGTTCAGTCTGCTGTCTCCTTCCTCTGCTATCTGCATGAGTCATTTCTGACAGGTTTAACCGCTTCCGGGACCAGCCGCCGAAGTCTTACTGCGACAGGTTGGCTCCTCTGTGCAAAACCATGTAACTGTACATGGGCTCACGGGGGCCGGATAGCAGGCGCGCGCCGCTGCACAGCATGGGTACCGGTGCTCGTGGCCGGCAGTCATCGTGACCATCGAGCGATCGTGAAGAGGAGAGACAGAACAGGGGGCGAGTGTGTGTAAACACACACTTCCCTGTTCTGTTCTGACAGGAGTGACAGATTGTGTGTTCCTATTAGCTAGAACCACGATCTGTCACTTCCTGTAGTTAGTCCCCTCCCCCTTCAGTTAGAATCACCTCCCTGGGAACACAGTTAACCCCTTGACCGCCCCCTAGTGTTAACCCTTTCACTACCAGTGACATTTTTACAGTAATCAATGCTTTTTTAATCATACTGATCGCTGTATTAATGCCAATGGTTCCAAAAATGTGTCAAAATTGTCCGATGTGTCCGCCATAATGTCGCAGTCACAATAAAAATCGCAGATCGCCGCCATTACTAGTAAAAAACAAAATAATAAAAATGCTAAAAATCTATCCCCTATTTTGTAGACGCTATAACTTTTGCGCAAACCAATCAATATACGCTTATTGCGATTTTTATTTATTTTTTTACCAAAAATATGTAGAAGAATACATATCGGCCTAAAGTGAGGAAAAAAATATTTTTTTTATATATTTTTGGGGGATATTTATTATAGCAAAAAGTAAAAAAAATAATGTGCTTTTTTTTCAAAATTTTCGCTTTTTTTGTTTATAGCACAAAATAAAAACCACAGAGGTGATCAAATACCACCAAATGAAAGCTCTATTTGTGGGAAAAAAAGGACATCAATTTTGTTTGGGTACAACGTCACACGACCGCGCAATTGTCAGTTAAAGCAACGCAGTGCCGAATCGCAAAAGTGCTCTGGACAGGAAGGGGGTAAATTCTTCTGGGGCTGAAGCGGTTAAGCTAGCTCCAAGGGTTTCATGGGAATGAAGGAGGGGAGCTACAGCACACAGCCTGTGATTAACAACTTTGGCTATGTGCGTTTCCCTATGAGACTGTGTAAAATCGGATGTGCCTATATCCTGCACTCATGTCTCAGATTACACTCAGCTTCCTGCTCTATGCTGTGCAGTGTGTGACATCAGATCCCCTTGCCTGCGGGAGCTGCCGTTTACGGCACGGGCTGCGAAGGTCCGGCACATGTACCGGTAACGTCATCGGCTGCATGCACTCTGAATATCTCCTAAACTGTGCAAGTTTAGGAGATATTCACAGTACCTTCAGGTAAGCCTTATTATAGGCTTGCCTGTAGGTACAAGTGGTAGAACAGACTTTACTACCACTTTAAAGGGGCACCAAGAACTTCCCAAATGCCAAATCCAAGCCTCTCGGGACACATGCACCCAATACTCTCAGATCATTCTAATTGCAGGTCAAGGTATTCAATCTGGACAAAAGGGCGACCTTGAGGGCAAGGGCTGAGCATCACTGGAGTAATGGTTGTTTTGTGCTACATTACAAGTAGGACCCAGACTGTCCCATTTCCCAAGCCAAAGAGTGTTCTTTCCTCAAAATACTGGATCCAAAAGTAAAAATCTGATCACTCCATGTATTATTGGATTTTGTATTTTGCCTCCCCTCCCTTTCAGGTCAGAAAATGAGCTACTATCAGTGTGAATACTTCCGCAGTACACTTCATATGTTGCTAGGTGAACTCCATCACTTGGAATTGTCTGACATAATCCTTTACTTATTAAACAGAGCTTCAAAGTGCTAAGAAAGGAATATTGATCTCAATCTACAACAAGAGCAGTCACGTTCTGATGCTACAGCTATTCCTGACCTTCACTTCTCATCATTATGATCACCGGCGAATGTGTGACGACTGGAGGTCACGAGAATAAGCTGCCAACGTTACCCGGCTTACTTAGAATGTAGTGTATACTGTGTGTATATGTGTGTGTGTGTGTGTGTATATGTATGTATGTATGTGTGTATATATATATATATATATATATATATATATATATATATATATATATATATTATGTATATATGTGTATGTGTGTGTGTATATATATATATATATTGTGTGTGTGTGTGTGTATGTATGTATGTGTGTGTGTGTGTGTGTGTATATATATATATATATATATATATATATATATATATATATATATTATATCATTTTTTTTTCTTTATCAATTCCTTATTGTGCTCAGTACTGACAAGTACTTTTATATATATATATATATATATATATATATATATATATATATATATATATATATATATATATATATATATATATATATATAAAAACCTGCAAGACAAAGGCATAATGGACTAGTATGCATAGCATACTAGCTCATTATGAATTACTTATCTGAGATCAAAGTCCCCGCAGCTGTCCTCGTTCACTGCTCCGGCGGCCGGCATCGCTCCCAGAGTTACCTCCGGGTATTGCGGGCTCCGGAGCCGCGATTACGTCAATCCCGCGCACACGAGTGGGAGCCGCCGGTAACGACACAGGTTAACTGAAGCAACGGCACGTACCTGCGGTTGAGAGGCACTATCTCACCCTTAATGGTAAGCAGTAGTGTAGGGTGGGTGAGACCACAGGGGTAGTTTTCCCAAGTGCACAGTTCTTAGGGGCAAGCTAGTACCAGGCACCTACTCTGCATGTGTATCATTGGGGGTGGGGGATGGGGTGGTAGGTTTATTGCTGGGTAGGGGGGGGGGGAAGACTTGTGTTTTGCCCTGCCCCCGGGAGCTGAAAACCCACTCTACCCCACTGATGGTTTTCCCCACTCTGGGGCCCTCTGATTAATAACTAGGCAAGTACACTGCCTACTCTCACTACAGGGTTCCCCACTTTTAATATGGTGACACCAAGTAGCCTATTTGGGGGACTGCACTGGCAGTCCTATGTCTCTACCCTACAAGACCTCTAGTAAAACAGACTTCTAGACTTTACATTTCACACTCTCTGGCACTTTCCCCCTTGCACTGTCAGAATAAGCAGCCAGACTGTGTTGTGCGCAGATTTTCTCCACGTCTTTTCAGAGTTGAGGGGGAAAGGAGGACTGTAATAAGACATGCTAATGGCTCAATCTATCCTCTCTTCATTGACTGTTGTGCTGTTCAGTGGACACAGAGTGGATGGGAGAGGACTGCAATGATGACATGCCAATGGCTCAACCTATCCTCTGTTCATTGACTGTTGAACTGTTCTATAGGCACAGAATGGAGGGGAGAGGGCTGTAATTAGGAGATGCTAATGGCTCAACCCATCATCTGTCCATTGCCAGATGAACTGTTCCATGTGCACAGAGTGGAGAAGGGGGGAGGACTGCTATGAGAACATGCTAATGGCTTCACCTATCCTCTGTCTATTGTTGAACTGTTCTATGGACACATAATTGAGGTGGAGGGGACTGCTATGAGAACATGCTAATGGCTTCACCTATCCTCTGTCCATTGACTGTTGGACTGTTATATGGACCCAGAATTGAGGTTGGGAGGACTGCTATGAGGACATGCTAATGGATTCACCTATCCTCTGTCCATTGACTGTTGAACTGTTCTATGGACACAGAGTGGAGGGGGGGGGGGGGGAATGCTATGAGGACATGCTAATTGTTCAACCTATCCTCTGTTCATTGACACAATGGACAGAGGATGGGTTGAGCCATTAACATGTTCTCGTTACAGTCCCCTCTCCCCCTCCAGTCTTGCCCATAGGACAGTTCTTTGAGCTCTGTACACTCCAGTTTTGCGCTCTTCATGCGGTTTCGGTTGTCAGACAGGGTCACGCAGCAGCAGATCCCTCTTACCATGAAGCAGACTTGTAGGTGTTCATCCACCAGCTCTGATACACTCAGAGGTCACCCATCATCCTTTCTCCTACTAAGACATCTTTTTTTTTTTTTTCCCTCTCCTCTGCCTGGAAAGTGCTCAAGGCAATATAGCCTGGAGTCTTCAGATTCCCCATGGCAGGGCCACTACCACTTGCCAAGCTTTTAAATTGCAATGCAAAGTAAGTGGGCCCAGTGCCAGAGCCTGCACAGTAACCTTGCTGAGAGAGAAACCTCTCTTGGGTTCCGAAGGATCGTTGACGTGTTCCATACTGCACCCGCCGCGTGTTCCGTGTTCTAGCGCGCGCTCTTTGTGTCATACAACCGCCGATTAGCCTACAAGTAGACACGACATGGTATGCCTGAATTGTTTCATCCTGTCCGCAGGGAGAAGGCAGCAAATGGCCGGAGATCCCTCTTACTTTACTCCTAAATTATAACAGACATTAAAACAGTAGAGGGAAGTTGGAGATGGCAAAGTGCCTTCCTCTTGTCTGATGCCAAACTGGCAGTCTAGTGCAGGAAAAAAAAAAGAAGTATTCATTTCTTCTCATTAACTCACATTTACCCCATTCCAGGAACAGGCTGACTATTGTATCTGTCAGCTGATTTTAATGAACTAGAGCAGACCTGTGATGTTATGTCTGGGCCTTTGTCACACACCTTCACCCTTTGTTGTGTATATATATAAGAGGGTGACCTGACCTTTGCTGCCTTGGGAGACATTTTCTAACATCATAAGCAGAAGCCAACAGAAATAAGTGTTAGGGAAAAAAAAGTTGGAATCATTAAAGCTCAACTTCAAGCACAAGAAGCTTTTATTTAAATGTATTCCTTAATAGCCACATAGGGAAAAAAATAACTGTGCACACCAAGTGGCTTTGCCAACCCATATAGAGAGAAGAAAAGGACGAAAGGCTAACCTATGTTAAGAAAAGTGCCACATCCAATATTCAAGACAGAGATAAAGAGGGTTCCCCTAAGTGGACTTTTGAGGCACTTAATTTATATTGTATGTGAAAAATGTTGCAAAGTATACAGAAAGTTATAATAATAAACAAATTTTATTTATAGAAAAACAACATTTAAAATAAATAAAACCCATATATTACTTTGCAAAAGTAGCAGTGACATCATCAATGTGCTGTGCAGAGAGCAGAGCTGTGGGAGGGGCCCAGCAGGTCCACCCAATACCAACTACAGACAGGAGGGGGCGGAGACCAGACCTGTCCCCCTGCACAAGGAGCGAGAGCAGCAGGGAGCGGTCTTTTTTACATGAAGGAAAAATCTTACACTGGATTGCTGCACAGATCTGGAAGAAATACACAAAGAACACCAAGATTCAAGAATGAATACTCATGACTCTTGTATTTGGACAATATTTGCTGATCCCAGAGTCCAACTTTAAAGAGCACTTTCAGTTTTTTGGTCGATGTCTCTGTGTTAAAGCCCCTGACATTCCTATCGAAGGAGGGTGTGGGCACTGGAGGGGGTCCACCCACCGGAGAAGTCTGGCGATGGTCTGTCTTTCCTCCATACCCTCAACGTGTCCCTTACCCCCTATGTTTTTCCTCCCCTTCTATTAATTCCCACAAACCCAAGATGCCACCCCCCCCCCCCTTTTTCCCCCTGTGGGACTTTTTTTCCTTTTTTTTTTGTTTTTCTGTTTCGCCCCTCCCTCTTTACGATAATCGATCCAGATCTAGATAGGAGGGTTTCAGTGGCCAGTGTGTTTTTGTCTCCTTTTTTCATTTTGTATATCCTTGACAAACCCTTCTACCTTGACTAAACATTCTCAGTAAATTATCTCCCAATGCCTTTTTTTTTTAGGAATTCTTCAAATATTAATATATCTACTTTTTCCCAGTTATTTGATGCTCATTGTCAGATGATTGATACATGTTGCCTTTTTTGATTTCATGTAATGTCGGCTCCTGAACGGGCAACTTGATTTACCTGTGTTACTCCTACTACTGTTCAGCGTGATGCATTTACGGTATAATTACTTAATCTACATATTCTTATATTGTATGTTTCAAAAAAGTTTTTAATACATTTTGTTTGGGGAAAACATTTTCTCCTATTTCGCCTATTTCTTGGGGACTCCATTATCCCCTTCCCACCCAGCCTTGGTTCCCCTATAACCTGGTCTATACGTCCAGGGGCGGAAAGGACTGGTCAATCGTGTAATCACAGTGATTTAGTTGTCAAAGTGGTCACATGATTGCGAGTTGGTCCCGCCAGATCGCAGTCATTAGTAGAGACCAAGAGCTGTCTTTGAGAGCTTCATCACTGTGCTGGGAGCCTGCAGTTAGCCCCTTTTCTGTCCAGAAACCTCTGCTGCCATTGGATGTATATGTGCAGCGCATAAATGTTAAAGCTGTGAGTGGCAAGAGGTTTACTTCCTGGGTCCTCAGACCTGCCCATTGTCTCCTATTCTTTCTGCTGGACCTGCCATTTATTTTGTTATGGAGCTTGTAACAGAAGAAGCTGGAAGACCTCCAAAAACTTCCAGATGGACAGGAACAGTCTGGGATTATAGCAGGAAGATCTTGCTGTTGGTGCATGTAAAACATATAGGAAGCCAGCAACTTACTCAGCCCACAGGTAACTAAATTTTCACTATTTGGGTGGGCAAACCCTTAAAGTTAAACTCGAGGAATTATATTTTTTGCTTACTTACATTGGGCCAGTTTGATTCAATGTAACTATCCATATCTGGTATCTGGCCAGGGGTGCTGGGGATGCTGAAAATCACCGTAGTATTCCGTACTACGTATAGCGAGAGCAGCAATCTTCCGGGTTCTGTGTGTGTGGCTTCCCCTTACCCCCCTGAACATGGGGGGTTGCATCCTGAGCACCCCCTCCAATCATACAACGCCTTATATTTTATTTTTTTTGCTATAAAAACAAGACGTTTCCTCATTGGACGAGGTGACAATTATGATGTCACTGCCTCTTCCTCTACCTAGTATAATGAGGTGAGGTTACAGGAAAACTTTCAACTGTTTTGGCAGGTTTAGAAAATGATTTCCCATATGCTGATTGACAGACAATTTTTATTAAGAATAAAATTAAAAGGATAAACTTGGCCTGATCCCAGTTTGAGCATTTAAAAAAAAAAAAGTGGATTCCTGAACGTGGCTAAAAACAATGACACATCTGATCTCCAACACTGTCCTCTGTAGACACTCCCATCCATTCCTGTGGCACCACTCCTCTTCCAGGTTGAATGACACCCAGCATCAGCCCACTTCCTGTAAGCCTGGGGCGTCAAAGCCCCACCCCTCACCCTGAATTTAAAGGGGAGGTGGTGGCACCATGTAATGACATGGCGCTGCTCTCTGCAGAGTTTGAGATCTGTCCACCACTGAAAGGAGAAGAAGACCTGATGTCACTGGACAAGACTTAAATACTGTACACCTGGAAAAAAGGTGTGTGTATATGTGTGTGTGTGTTCTGTATGCAAGCCTTCAGTTCCATAGAGTGGCGGCAGGAGGCGCTGTGTCACGAGAAAAGATGCGCTTGCAGTAGGTTCCGCCAGTGGCACCACTGTTCTATATATAACATATCTGCTCTTAATGACTCATGGTTTGTCTGCAAAAAAAAAAAAAGTCTTGTTTTCTAATCACTCAAAGCTCGCAGAGTATTTGCAAAATGCTATGAGCGGCTAGCTGCAAATCTACCATCGCTCTGGGAAATGAATTCACTGTAAAACACTATATATATGTGAGCGTCTGCTTCCCAGAAATGAAATGTGTGCAATAACGCAAATAATTGAAGCCGTTATCGCCTGTTTTATCACCTGCTCGGGGCTGACGCCGCCTGATTTGTTCCTGCGACGCTCCTGTATAATGTATTATCTATACGCAGATAGGTGAAGCCCATATTAGTGTTGTATTTTAGGTGTAAACTGGGCTTTTTCTCATGCTGGTAGAAAAAAAAAAAAGGAAGCATCAACCGCTAAATAAGAGCGTAATGCTTCAGATTGGGTTAATGACTTGAAATCACCGCCGTTCATCTAATGTACATGCTGATATCGCTGTTTTTATTATGTTAATGATTTTTACTTTGCATAGGAACATCTTGTGCGCCATGTCTCTGCTAAGGATGGTGAAGGAGAGAAAAGCCTTTAAAGAGAGCCAGCCTTAGGCTTGGTTCACACCTAGAGGTGCGACCAAGCATGGTGCGCATTTCCACACGGCCCATTCATTTCATTAGGTTGTCCTACGCACAAGAAACACAGAAAAGTCATCCCTGACTTTCCAAAAACAAACCAAATGGCATGGTGTCAGGCGCGTTTACAGATGCTTGGGGTTGACATTAACAGTCAATGGGACCACCGCACCCATCTACCAAAGGGCAGCGCATTTTTCCGGCATTTGTGTTTGTGCACGTTCCCGACAAGCAAAGATCTGCATAGGAACATTTTAAAGTGCTATTGGTAAAGGAGAGAAAAGCCTTCAAAGAGAACCAGCTTAAGGCTTGGTTCACACCTTTAGGCGCGACCAAGCTTGGGGCATGTTTCCATACGTCTCATTGAAATTATTTTCAATGGGCTGTCATAACACAGAAAAAAAGTCCCTGTCTCTTTTACAAAAACGCATAAAACGGCATGGTGTCGGGTGTGTTTTGCAGATGCTTGGGGTTGCCATTAACAATTGCTAGCATTGCCGCACATCTGCCAAAGGGCAGCGATTTTGCACACGTTTCCGACACACAAAGACCCGAACATATCCTTACTTATGAAATGTATTTCCCCCCTTTTGTCCAAAATTGAGAATGTGAAAGTCGGGTTGGAGGTCACCTAAGGTCTGACTGTTTCTGCGCTGCCAACTGCTGAAATGCTGCCTCCCAGCCTCAAAGTGTACATAACGGGGTCAAAAAATTAAATCACGTTATAGTTTGTATTCCTCTTGTAACAAGACTCCAGGATAAGCAAATATTGTCTAAATACCACCTGTGGTGACTTCGCTCGCTGAATGCAAAGGCTGCCAGCATGCCACCCACTTACATATATAGCACTCTTCTAGCGTAGGATGCTTTAGTTCTTGGCTCCTTCTGTAATCAAAGGAGTAGTAATTGCTTGCTTCCGGCTTTTTCAGGGTCTCACATTGCTTCCCCCTGCCTCTGAAAGAAGCTTCCATAGCTTAGGCGGAGGAAGGAAGCTGCCTCTGTAAGAAGCTTCCAGAGCTTAGGGTGGGAGAGTCAAAACAACCAGCCTGAATATTTGTCAGGTTTCAGCCAATCTCTGGAGGGGAGTGTGCAGTAGGGGGCTGGAATGGAGATAAATAGTTAGAGACACTGGAGGGTTCCAGAGACAGAGGGTCTGCTGCTCCCAGGCAGCCCATGGACCGTAAAACTGCTCTAAGGGCAAAGCCAAAACTGGTGGCCTCGAAGGACTTTGCTTGGAGCTGATAGCAGAACCACACTACAGGGGATCTGGTCCCGAGAGGTGCCAACTCACTCACTGGACCGTGTTTGGAGGAAGCTGGAAGGTGGCAGCTGTCCTAGGACTTGTGAGTAGTGACCTTAAGCTGATCCCTGTGACTGGGTAGTGCACTGGAAGCTGGACTGGGTAGAAGCAGTTGTGCATTGGCAAGATAACCAGCTGCCAAAAGATTTGCCCCATGGTCTTCAGCTGTAGGGGCTTAGACTGCACGATACTTGCTACTAGCTCTAGAGAAGATTGTCCTCTAATTACTGAGTCTTTTAGAGTATCCCATGCCTAAAACCCTCTCTCCTATTATAGTTCTGTAAGGTTTAAAAAGACATTAACTAGAATGTTAGAGCCGGTGTGAATGGACTAGCGCTTGCGGGGATGGGCAGCCTCTATACTTGTTGGGGAAGAACCAGTTAATACCAGCGGCCCTTATGGTGGTAGTGCAACACATAGGTACAGTGTAATGGATTTTATTGATCGCCACCAGTGCTTAGGGTTGCCCTGTAAATATAAACAATGTGTAGGCAGTGGCGACAGCTCCGCTGATTGCACATTTAATAATTTTCACATCTCCCAATAAATGCGTCATTCATGCAATGACCTTGGCCCTTTCAGAATGACCAAAGTCATTTTGCGCATGTGCCACAGCTGCACGAATAACTATTCCACAAACAGATGTAAACATCAATAATGTGCAATCGGCGCCGCTGCCTAAACATTCTTTATATTTACAAGTCATCCCTAAGCAGCAATGGTGGTAAATAGAATTTATTAAACTGTACGCTGTATGTATGTAAGGGGGTGGCATGTTGGCAGCCTTTGTATTTGGTGAACAGTCAATTTGGAGTCACTGCCTGAGCAGGTGGCAGAGCGGGGAGTGCGGTGGAACACCAGTGGTGGGCAATCAGCTGTGGTGCCATTGCTGGCTACATATTGGAGCAGTGGTTATAACCTATAGGGTTCCAGGTATACTGCATGTATATAAACATTAGCACGAATGTTTACATGCATACAGTGTAAAATATGGTCCAAATATTGACCGTGAATACAGATTTTTTTTTTTTCTTGTATACTTTGCTCAGCACAGTAAAACATTACCCTGCCGAGCAAGCTGAGCAAATGAGCCCATAGCCTTTCTCTACTGCTGCGTACAGATACATATAAAACTATACACTCTATATATTTGTATGCAGAATTTTTTTACGCCCATGTGAATAAGCCCCTAAAGCAGAACTCCAGCCAAAAGTAGAAAGATGAAAATGAATAGCCTATTAAAAGATAAAATAATAAAACCAGTATTTGCTGCAATATTTAGCTTCAATCTAGAAATATCTACCGCAGTGCCTTTTTTGTGCCACTAGGTGTCCTTAGTCTGATGGCCAGGATTATTCAACCGTTTCCTCTGAGCTCTGGTCATCCCTGACCCTTCTCCAACCTGTGACTGGACAACATTTATATCATTGTCACTCTGCTCTCTCCTCCCATCAGCGTTCGGTTTGTCAGCCCATGAACTGATTGGCTCCTTGTACTGCTTCTTTCTCTCACACTCCTGCTGTATAGGGAGTGCAGAAGGCTGTTAAAAATGTCAAATTCAGGTACTTGCATTTAAAAAAAAATACATTTAATGGTAAATTAATAACCTAGGGTTTGGCTTTAAAACAAGTCAGCATTGGTAGTTTAATCCTTCGAATAAACCCTAATATTGGCCACCATGATTAATCCACTGTTGCTTCGGGTCCACGGCTTGCTGCCTGTGATTTAGCAATATGCTGGGTATTTGTCTGGCCTTTAAGTAGCGTATGTTATCATTAATACTCATGGCACTGCCAGGCCTGGGTACCCCCATAGACTGACATGACTGGAACATCATGGCTTAGCCTGCTATTCATGCAATCGGCATCAACCCATGCATGCACGTTGCCGTTCCGTGCTGCAGAAAAAACCTCCCCGCGCAACACTTCACATCCAGTTTGCATGAAGATCTGATTAATGTCTAATTGTACGGCACCTTCTTGTGCTCCATTCCATTCCCCGCAAATGAATTCCGCATCTCGAGCACAGCGTTGCGGACAGCGCGGCCTCACAGCTGCTAGAATCCGGAGAACCCTGCTTCTCTGGGGACAGGTATGTGGATACTGACTCGATATTATGTACACAATATCATGTTAATGTAACGTTGAAATGTGTTTTGTTGGATGAGATGGAGCACGCGCTCCCCGGGGAAAAGAGCGCTTTCCAGTTCCTGGCGGCTTTCAATGCCAGCTAATTAACCCTTCCCCGCTCAGCCGAAAGCTGCTGACTGGCGGCCCTGTGGAATAATGAGTGCATTTGGAAAGGAGAGAGAGAGAGAGAGAGAGAGAAGGGCTGTGTACCCAAAGCCGCCACTGTCACAACCGCCGAGTGAAGTTATTGGCAAAGTCATCAACTTTTATTATCTAGAGAGTGAGCGGGCAGGGAGCTCTGAAGAAAGGGAGAGGAGGACAGCAAGGCCGGGAAAAATGGAGGATGCTGAATGAGCAGGAGCCTTGGAGAGAAGAGTAGATAAGTAAATAGAAGTGCATTTCTCGCTCTTCGTGCCAAGCAAATCACTAAAACCTTGCATTCTGACTTTGACTTTTAAAGAAAACCAGTTACGTAATAAAACAAACTATGGAGGTGGCCATTGCTCATCACTTTCTCCTGAAAATGAAACTTAGAAAACTGACTCCGTACAACATGTCTCTGAAATCAACCTTCCATGACACGTTTCAACACTCCTGGCTTGTTCACTCTATCCTTTGTGAGCAAGCCAAGAGTGGTGAAATGTGTCAAGGCCGATCTGTTTTTGGGTGGAGACATTACATGCAGTCACTTTTCTGACAATAAATACAACAAGAAGAGCTAGGTTTGGAGTGCAGCTGATCTTTCTTCATATCTTTGATGGAGAGTGGAGATGGGTTATAGTGGCCTGCACCTGGATTATCCCTGTATGAATAGAGGAGTCTTGCAACCCCCCCCTGCAGAACATCTGTCCTAGGTGCAGATGCATCAGCTAGGTTAGTGTAGCTTGCCCGGCTGGCAGGCAGCCCCTTTAAGATGGGAGCCACACAGCTCAAGCACCTTCATGGCAACAGCACAACTGCTTCTTCTCTTCGGCCAAAAGATTGACTTGCCACCAGTAGATAGGATAGGGTGCATTAGTGTATGCCATGCAGACGCACCAGCTTGGGTAGTGTAGCCTGGCTGGCGGCCCCTTTAAAGTGGGAGTCACACAGCTCAAACACCTTTGCGGCCACACCTCAATTGGTTCTCCTCTCCAGGCCAAGGGATTGACTTGCCACCAGTATATGGGAGAAGGTGCACTGGTAGCAAGGCAAGCCCCACCCACTAAACCCAAAGAGACAGGGGAAGACGAAAGTGTGATCAGGATCTAAAGCCCCATCCCTGACCAATGGTAAATGTCCCCACGATGTTGAGAAAAGATATGTCACACAGATTTTCTCAGATTTTCATTGAGAGAAGTATTAGTGAAGCACAACTATTGTGTAGTTAGAGGAGGCAAATATGGGCAACCAAACACCCCTCCCCTGCAGAACATTGGTCCGTGGTGCAGACGCATTAGCTAGGATATTGTTGCTTGGCTGGCAGCCCCTTTAAGGTGGGAGCCACACAGCTCAAGCACGTTTGCAGCCACACCACAGTTGGTTCTCTTCTCTGGTCAAGGGATTAACTTGCTACTAGTAGATAGGAGAAGGTGCACTAGTGGTTGCAGTGCAGATGCATCAGCTAGGAATGTGTAGCCTGGCCGGCGGCACCTTTTAAAGTAGGAGCCACACAGCTCAAGCGCCTTCGCAGCCACAGCACAGCTGGTTCTCCTGTCTGGCCAAGGGGTTGCCGGCGGCACCTTTTAAAGTAGGAGCCACACAGCTTAAGCGCCTTCGCAGCCACAGCACAGCTGGTTCTCCTGTCTGGCCAAGGGGTTGACTTGCCACCAGTAGATAGGTGAGGGTACACCAGTGGCAAGGCAAGCCCCACCCACTAAACCCACTGAGACAGGTTAAGGAGAAATTGTAGTGAGGAATTAAAGCTCCATCCCCAGCCCATGGTAATTGTCCCCCCTGCTGTTGAGAAAATATATCAGTCACACAGAAGTGCATTATTTTGATTGAGTCAGCTGAAAATTTTTAAGTAGGGAGCCACCCAGCTCAAGCACCTTTCTGGCCAAACCACAACTGGTTCTCCTCTCCAGCCAAGGTATTGACTTGCCACCAGGGAATAGGCAAGGGTGCACTAGTGGCTGTGCTATAGATGTGTCAGCTAGGATAGTGTAGCCTGGCCATACAGCTCAAGCATATTTGCGGTCACACCACAACAGGTTCTCCTGTCTGGCCAAAGGGGTTGAGTTGCTACCAGTAGATGGGAAAGGGTGCACCAGTGACCATGCAAACCCCACCCACCACACCCACAGAGGCATAAGAAGAAGAAAGTGTGGTCAGGAACTAAAGTTCCATCCCTGACCCATGGTACATAGCACTCCTACTCTCCCAGAAAGAAAGTATAGATGACCCTGTAGCACTGCAAAGCCGCAACCATACTGGAGAAATGGAGAAATATGGCCACCTACATGTGCTTATATAATAATTATTCAAAGAAACATTTGTTTTAAAACATTAACTCACCAATATGATGATTTACATGGAACAGATCTTTTTTAAAATTTCTATCTACATTAAAAGTAATTGATAAGACTACGCCAAAAATGGAAAAACACATATGAGAGATAGTGGAACTTCGCACCCCGGAAAATTGCAATATGGGATGGTTACCCCCAGGGATTTTTGAGCAGCAAATTGACTTGATCAAAAATGATAATATTGTACAAAATAGAATTCAAAATCATGAATAGGGTTGAAATATAAGCTCTGGTTATACATTAAGGGACACATAATCACACACATAGGTTGGACTTGATGGACTTGTGTCTTTTTTCAACCTCACCTACTATGTAACTATGTAACATTCCATTAAACATAGCGATATTGCCACAGTGGAGCAAAACATTACATTCCAGAATGCCAGCCACATTAATTACTGATTCGTTTCGACCCATGTAGTCGTGGTCTTCCTCAGGGGGAATTGTTTATTCTAAAAAGATATATCAAGATACTTAGAATTCAGTTATAGGATCCCTTTTCAATTTCCATTTTCTAGCGGTAAATATACTATTAGTACGTTTGTAGATGTCTGTATATTATGATATGTGTGAATTCTGAGTATCTTGATATATCTTTTTAGAATAAACAATCCCCCTGAGGAAGACATAGACTAAATGGTTCGAAGAGCGTCGGGGGTATTCATGTGGCTGGCATTCTGTAATATGTTTTGCTCCACTGTGGCAATATCCCTATGTTTAATGGAATGTGTCCCTTAATATATAACCAGAGTTCATATTTTAACACTATTCATGATTTTGAATTCTATTTTGTACAATAAAAAGATTTTTATACAAAAATTATCTTTTTTGATCAAGTCAATTTGCTGCTGAAAAACCCTTTGGGGGGGAACCATCCCATATTGATAAGACTATGCGACCCCTTTAAAAGCGCAACCTGTTTAAGTTCAGCAGGCAGCAAAGTGTTGATGAGCATAGACCACTGCGCCAAACCATAGACCTCATTTATCTCTGCGGTGTAATTTGTAGTCAGGAAATGATAAATGTTTACATGCAGAGATGGAGGTCAGTTGTATTTCGAGGCTGGAAAGTGAGCTGTAAAAAAAGTAATCAGTGGGCAGTTGTGAAAAATCTATACTGAAAGGTGGTAGCGGAAATTTTCTGCCGAATAAAGCGCTGCCTTGGGGTTTGATTATAAAGACTAAAGGGAAGCAGGTTACAGTATAGAACCATGGGGAAAAAAAATAATATAGAGGAAATGCCAGACAATGAGAGAGGTTTCAAATATTTGAGGGGGGGGGATGGACATAGAGCGGGGAACTGACGCCGCACAGTATGTCTGAGGGCTGAATAGGTCAGGGATAGATGGAGAGGTATAAAACACAATAGCAGACAGCAGTAAGGGTCCTTTGAGTTTTTAATCAATAGTTCCTGAGTGTTTAGAGACAGACATACAATCCAGAGGCATCCTGTGGTGACTCAATTAGAGGCCGTTCCATTACTCTCTGTAGCATGGCCGGCTGTCCCCTCACTCCTGCACACTGTGCCATCTT
The DNA here is from genome assembly GCA_037952835.1 of Lithobates septentrionalis. NCBI lineage: Eukaryota > Metazoa > Chordata > Amphibia > Anura > Ranidae > Lithobates > Lithobates septentrionalis. The sequence goes on from JBBDGP010002716.1 coordinate 793,855, forward strand.
CCGATCTCTCACCTCTCACTGCTTCCATGTCTGTCACTTAGTAGACAACGCTCTCTTGTTAAAGGAGTCAGCCGCCCCATTAACCGACTATTGGCAGATTATGGCTATATAACACACTTGCTCCCTCAAGACATGGCCCGGGACACCCTGACACCGGGACTGAGGTCCAAGATGTGGGACTGTCCCGGGTTCTTTGAAACATAATTTTCTAAAAAAAAAATGGCAATTGTTTGGTACACAGCAACTAAAGCTGGCAAGACAATGCTCAAATGTTACTGCCTGGCAGGGCCACCAAAAGCTTGAATTAGCTGAATCTACAAAAATTCAACATGTAGCCCCGTCAGCATCATCTGGCTCAACAAAAGTAAATTTTTTCTGAAAGCCAGGGAAGAGACTTGTCAACTGAACAGTGACAACATCCAATCAGATGTGGTCACTGGTTGGGTATTCAGCCGACCACAGGTCTTGTCAGTTGCTGAATACAATAGCATAGTCGGGACTGTGGTTCAAGAACTGTATGAACTATGATTTTCTAAAATCGAAAGCTAAAGCTTTCCGTACAGTGTTCAAAATGCCTACTGCCTGGCAGGGCTACCAACAGCTTAAATTAGCTGAATCTGCCAAAATTCGACCACATCCGCACCATCCGGCTCAACAAAAGTTCAGTTTTTCCAAAAGCCAAGTAGACAAATGTGGACCAGTAGGTGACCTCACCTAATCAGATTTGTTCACTCTTCGGGTAGCCACCGCAGGTCCCGCTAGCTGCTGAATACAATAGCATCATGGGAACTGAGGTCCAAGATGCGGGACTGTCACCGCCACTTTGCAACATGATTTTCCAAAATCGAAAAAAAGAATGGCAATTGTTTGCTACACTTTTCCACTTGTGCTTTTAGAAACTAGAGCTGCCCACAGAGTGCTCAGATTTGACTGCCTGGCAGGGCTACCTACAACTCAGAATTTCTGAATCGTCCAAAATTCGAGATGTGCGTGGCCCTGTTGGCACCACTCGGCAACAAGTCCATTTTTTTCTGAAAGCTGGGTAGCAAATTGGTGACCAAATAGTGACTGTATCCACGCTGTTGGCATGGAATGGGGAATCTATTGAGTTCTCTCTATTATCCCTGCTAGGTAAAAAGGGAACTTCATCGTACTTTGCTAAAACTGTATTTCCAGTCCATAAAAACAGACCCTGTATGTAAATTAAACACGCATACTTAGTACTTCAATGGTGTCATCCTTCTAGCACATGTGCAGACATGTTGCGGGACCCTCCCAGGTCTAAGGGACCTGGCAGGGAGACCCATAATGTGTTTGCTCCCCCGTGCATTCGCAGATCACCAGGTCTCTGTCAAATTGTGGACATTGGAAAAGACCTGTGGCCGTCTTTGCATAAACCAAGGGGCCTTACACATGCCCAGATTTGCCACAGGTTTGTGCATGTACAAGATATCACGCTGAAAAGTTAAAATGCTGCCTCCTGTGATGTGGCATAGAAATCCCAGATGGCAATGGGTGGCTAAACATTGTTAATCAAGAAGAACAGGTCCGAGCTCCATGTTCAGTCCTTCAGTCCCTCGGTGCTCCAGGTGCCGGCCCCAAAGAGCTTGTCCCACTAAGCACAATATCAAACAACACATTCTCTATGGATAAGCCTAATAAGGTGAAATGCATCAGCGGGGGGATGTCATAACTATGGGCGGAGACTTTCGGAAGCCATAAACCCAAGATGTAACCTTAACCAAGAGCGGCCTCGTTTCTTGTGGTTGCTATGGGGGCAAGGCATGTCCTCCTCATCTAGGTAAGGATTCAAAAAGTCCATTAATTACAAAAAAAAAGTGTTTAATAAAACAAATAATGAAAAAACCCAACACATCCTCTACAAATAAGCCTAGTTGGGTAAAATGCGTCAGCAGATCCGAACTATGGGCGGGGACTGTCAGATGCCAGCTTGATGGAATAAACTCAAGATGTCATTTTGCCTCGTTTCTTTTATGTGTTAGGGTGGCTAGACAAGTCATCCTCATCTAGGCAAGGATTCAAAATCCTTTGATTCGAAAAAGAAAAGAGGTGTTTAATAATAAAAATAATAATTTTTCCAATTGTGTAAGAGGTGGGGGGAGGAGGAAGAATGGGGGAAGTGTTGTTTCTAGGTGAAGGTCCACTTTAATGCCGCGTACACACGGTCGGACTTTTCGTCTACAAAAGTCCAACGGACGCTGACGGACTAAAGCTGGCTGGTAATCCGATCGTGTGTGGGCTTCTCCGGACTTTCAACATACTTTTTTAGCCTCAAATCCGACGTACTTTAGATTTGAAACATGCTTCAAATCTTTACTTCGTAACTACGACGGACCCCGAAATCCGCTCGTCTGTGTGCTAGTCCGACGGACAAAAAGCCACGCTAGGGCACCTATTGGCTACTGGCTATGAACTTCCTTATTTTAGTCCGGTGTACGTCATCACGTAAGAATTCGATGGACTTTTGTGTGATCGTGTGTAGGCAAGTCTGTTCGTTAGAAAGTCCGCCGCAAGTCCGTCGAAAGTCCGCCGAAAGTCTGCCGGAAGTCTGTCGGACAGGCTGTCTGACTTTTGTAGACGAAAAGTCCGACCGTGTGTACGCGGCATAAGGGTTTAGTTCCACTTTTAGGGTGTCCCCATCTATGGTCACCCTATAACTAAAGATTTAATACAATTCGTCTTAAAAGATGTGAAAGAAAAAGGTCTCCGTCGGGAAAATATTGATTTTTTATTTGATTTTGCACATTTTGGAAAATGCATTTCATAAAACAATTCTGTGCTTGGAACAAACCTGACAATACAGATGTAACGCTCGCGTAGCCTCCAGCGCGTGTCGTTTGATTGACGATAGTGTTGACTTATGTGTCCAGGCCCCACAGTTAGATAATACTATCAGTTATGGTGCGCCAGGGTCACTCCGTATGCGATAGCGCTACAAGTTCATATCACTGCTTAGATTGATGTGCCAATCATTATGATGTCAGCATTCAGGATTGTCTGCGCTCTCATATGAGATATTACAGTGTCATCGTCTTCTCATATTACTTGGTAGATTGTGTCACTCACTGCTTGTCTTTACCACTTGGTAGACTGTAGTGTCAGTTATTGCATGTCAATGGCACACCCTACATTGCGGTGTCAGTTACTGCATGTCAATGCCACACCCTAGATAGTGGTGTCAGTTATTGCATGTCAATGCCACATCCTAGATGGCGGTGTCAGTTATTGCATGTCAATGTCACACCCTACATTGCGGTGTCAGTTACTGCATGTCAATGCCACACCCTAGATAGTGGTGTCAGTTATTGCATGTCAATGCCACACCCTAGATGGTGGTGTCAGTTTTTGCATGTCAATGATACACCCTAGATTGCAGTGATAGTTACTGCATATCAATGACACACCCTACATTTCGGTGTCCGTTATTGCATGTCAATGCCACACCCTAGATTGTGGTGTCAGTTAGGCATGTGCAATTCGTTTCGTTCTGAATTCGTTTTTTTAACGAATTTCGACAAATTCGTTAATTCGGAAAACCCGTTTAACAAATTTTTTCCGAATATTCGTAAATTCGATAAAATTGGACATTCGTAAATTCGGGCATTCGTACATTAGTAAATTAGTGAATTCGTAAATTTGTAAATTCGAAAATTCAGAAATCTGAGATAATAGTTAACTAATACCCTGTTTCCCCGAAAATAAGACCTAGCGTGATTGTCAGTGATGGCTGCAATATAAGCCCTACCCCTCAAATAAGCCCTACCCTGTTTCCCCAAAAATAAGCCCTACCCTGAAAATAAGACCTACAAGGACTTTAACTAGGGCTTATTTGGGGGGTAGGGCTTATATTGCAGCCATCACCGACAATCACGCTAGGTCTTATTTTCAGGGAAACAGGGTAATAACTTAACTATTAGTAATTACTAGTAACTTTTAAATTATAGGTATTGTCATTTCCTTTCAAATTTGGCTGTTAGTGAACGTAACACATACAAATTTATCCGAAGTTATGAATAATCCGAAAAAACGTAATGGAACGTAATGAATTAATAATAAAAAAAAAACAATAATAATAATAATAACAACATTTTATTATTATTATTTATTATTAATTTGTTCCGTTCCATTTGTTTAGATGCAGCATTCGTTTTGGATAATTCGTAACTTCGGTTAAATTCGTATTTGTTACGTTCACTGACAGTCAAATTTGAAAGAAAATTACAATACCTATAATTTAATAATTACTATTTCAGATTTTTGAATTTCCGGGTTTCTGGATTTTCAAACTTCGAATTTACAAATTTCCGAATTTTCTAATTTACAAATGTACGATTTTATGAATGTACAAATGTAAAAATGTACGAATGAACGAATGAACGAATTTACGAATCGCGATCATAACGAATGACCCGAAAAACGAAAAAAAAATAATAAACTAATGAAACGAAAAGGAAAATGAACAAATTTTTTGGCTGTGCACATGTCTAGTGTCAGTTATTGCATGTCAATGCCACACCCTAGATGGCGGTGTCAGTTATTGCATATCAAAGGCACACCCTAAATTGCGGTGATAGTTACTGCGTGTCAATGCCACACCCTAGATTGCGGTGTCGGGTATTGCATGTCAATGACACACCCAAGATTGCGGTGCCAGTTATTGCATGTCGGTAACACACTTTATTGTTCAGTATCAGATAATCTATGCGAGTATCAGGCTCGCCACACACAGTGCAATCTCTCTACAATCATCTTTACATTCACCAGAACTATGTAATATGTGGACCTACTTTACCTATCCAATCAGTCTGTATCAAATTAGGCAGGCCCTTGCATTATATACAATATACTACATCAGGGCTGGTGCAAGGATTTTTGACACTTTAGGCAAAACCTAATTTTAACGCCCCCCTTAGCTCCACCCCTGACTCCACCCCCTTTGCCCTGCCCATGTATACCCCACCTTTTTAATGAAGTGCCCATCAAATGCAGCCTCACCAGCGCCCATCAGTGCAGCCTTCCAGTGCCCATCAATGAATGTTTGCTTCATTCCATTCATTCGGGAGTTGGGACACAGACACAGTCCTCTGCCGCCGATGTGCCTCTGACACTATGTGCGAACAGAGCGGAGGCTACCTGCTGATGCTGAGACTTGGTTGCTTGCTGCAGAGGGAAGAGAGTAGGAACAACAGTGGCTGGGCGCCCTAAGCAGCAGTGCGCCCTAGGCGGCTGCCTAGTTTGCCTAATGGTAGCACCGGCCCTGTACTACATACCCACCTGCACTACATCAATCTATGATTTGCGTTGCAAGGTAGTGAAAACAATAGAGTTGGGATGATTTCTCCGGCATTGGTCTCATCAAAATCAATAGTCTGCGGTAAGGCGTTGTGCCGTGACATAGGCTAAAGTTCTGCAGCACATTTGTTACATCAATCTACAACAGGGATAATGCGGCCTCAGTGGATTGTAGTGTCAGTTTTTCTAGGTCATTGTCGTGCGTAAATTGTTGGGCCGGTTAATTTGTGTCAGTTTACTTGGTAGAATGTTGGGTCAGTTAGTCCATGACAATATCACTTGGTTTAATTTAGTGTCAGTTATTGCTTGTCATTGTCACATGGTTTAATTTAGTGTCAGTTATTGCTTGTCATGGTCACTCATTGAACTGTCTTGTCATTTATACCATATCAGCATCACTTGGTTGGCTGTCGTTTCACTTGTTCTATCAATGTATCACTTGGTTAAATTCCAGCTACACCTTCAGTTTAAATGGACTAAATACATTCCAGATGCATTAAAACAAGGTGATACAGTTGTTTTTCTTCAGAAAGCAATCAGTTTCAAATATAAACGCCTGTCCCCTGTCAGCATGCTGCAAAGAAAGGCCTTGCTCTCTGTGTGGAAGCAGTGGTCTCTCCGCAGAGGTCCAACATGCCCCCCCTGCGGAGTCGGAGCTAGAGATCTCCAATCAGCAGAAAGTATGAGCTTTGTTGATTGGAAAAGTATAGCTGTTTTTCATAAACAGGGAAATTTGGACCCCTGCGGTGAACCACTGCTGCCACACACAGAGCGAGGGTTCTTCTCTACAGGATGCTGGCAGGGACAGGCTTTTCTACTCTGGATGAAGCTGCTTTCTAAAAGAAATGAGCTGACTAAAAAACTGGAGATGAAAACACTTTGTTCACCTTTTTTTTTTGTTTGTTTTGATGCACCTGAAATGTATTTAACGGATTTAACCTCTTGCTTACTGGGCACTTAAACCCCCCTCCTGCCCAGACCAATTTTCATCTTTCAGCGCTGACGCACTTTGAATGACAATTGCGCAGTCATACAACACTGTACCCAAATGAAATTTTTATCATTTTTTTCCCACAAATAGAGCTTTCCTTCGGTGGTATTTAATCACAACTGGGGTTTTTATTTTTTGCTAAACAAACAAAAAAAATGGAAATTTTTGAAAAAAAAAAAAATCATGTTTAATAGTTTGTTATAAAATTTTGCAAACAGGTAATTTTTCTCCTTCATTGATATGCGCTGATGGGCACGGATAGGCACAGATAAGGCGGCACTTATAGGCACAGTTAAGGTGGCACTGATAGGCACAGATAAGGCGGCACTGATAGGCACAGTTAAGGTGGCACTGATAGGCACAGTTAAGGTGGCACTGATAGGCACAGTTAAGGCAGCACTGATGGGGACAGATAAGGCGGTACTGATGGGCACAGATAAGGCAGCACTGATGGGTGGCACTGATGGGTGGCATGGATAGGTGGGACTGATGGGCACTGATAGGTACCACTGATGGGGGGCACTGATGGGTGGCACTGATGGGCATTGATGGGCGGCACTGATGGGCACTGATAGGTGGCACTGATGTGCAGCACTGTTGTTGCACTGTTGTTGCACTGATGTGGGCGCTGATGGGTGGCACTGTGGGCACTGATGGGTGGCACTGTGGGCACTGATGGGTGGCACTGTGGGCACCGATGGGTGATGCTGGTGGGCACTGGTAGGCGGCACTGCTGCCTATTGCTGTGTCACAGATGATCGCCGTGATCGGGACTGATGTCCCGATCACGGCCGCCGGTGATTGGGTTTTTTTTTTCCCTCCTCACGTTGTCAGCGCAAGGAGGAAAAATAGCTGATTACCGACTCTGTTTACATCACATGATCAGCTGTCATTGGCTGACAGCTGATCATGTGGTAAGGGGTCGGGGTCGACCCCTTACTCTGATCTGCGATCAGGCGAATCTCATAGACTCGCTGATCACCGAGCGCGCAGGCTGTGCGCAGGCCGCTCGTGCACGGGACGATGTCAATAGACGTTGTCCCGGCAATGTAGATCCACGCTGTTGCCGTCATTTGGCAATGGCCCGGATCTGAAGTGGTTAAACTGAACGTGCAATTGAGCTATAACTGCAGCGTCAGTTATACTGTGTTAGTATCAGTTGATTGCCGTGTCAGTAATTAGTTGTTATCATTTAGTTGACAGGTATTATTCTTTTGAAAGTTTGCTGGTTGCAGTGTCTTTTATTTTATCGTATCACTTAGTTATCCGCAATGTCAGTTATTCCATCTCAATAATAATCAGTTGGTTTCAGTGACAATTACTTTGTGTCAGTATCCCCCAGCTGACTGCATTGGCAGCTAATCCATGCCAGTATCGCTCAGTTGATTGATTCGTATTGTGACAAAATAACTGACACTGCAATCAACTGAGTAATACTGACATAAATGAGAAAAAATATCTCTGTGCTATCTGGATACCAATACACAATGGAACACTAGCTGCAGCAGACACCAAATTGGTCAAACCGTACCAACAATAAGTACGTTATTTATCTGCGTATAACACGCACAATCATTTTAAGAGGGAAGTTTCAGGAAAAAAACGTACATTTTAAATAAGGAACTTTGAAGCAAAATAGGGGGCAATGCCCATCTGCAGCCTCACCATTGCCAGCAATTCAGCCTGATCAATGCCCACCTGCAGCCTTACCATTGCCATCAATTCAGCAGCCTCACCATTGCCATCATTTCAGCAGCCTCACCATTGCCATCAATTCAGCAGCCTCACCATTGCCATCAATGCAGCAGCCTCATCATTGCCATCGATGCAGCCTCATCAGTCCAAATCAGTGCAGCCTCACCATTGCCATTGATGCAGCAGCCTGACCATTGCCTTCAATGCAGCAGCCTTACCATTGCCTACAATGCAGCAGCCTTACCATTGCCTACAATGCAGCAGCCTCACCATTGCCTACAATGCAGCAGCCTCACCATTGCCTACAATGCAGCAGCCTCACCATTGCCATCAATGCAGCAGCCTCACCATTGCCATCAATGCAGCAGCCTCACCATTGCCATCAATGCAGCGGCCTCACCATTGCCTTCAATGCAGCGGCCTCACCATTGCCTTCAATGCAGCGGCCTCACCATTGCCTTCAATGCAGCGGCCTCACCATTGCCTTCAGTGCAGCAGCCTCACCATTGCCTTCAATGCAGCAGCCTCACCATTGCCATCAGTGCAGCCTGATCGATGCCCATCTGCAGCCTAGAGGGGACAGGGAGGGGGGCGCGACGAGCGCCGACAGATTACATACAGTGAGAATCTCCTATGATAGACAGGACGGTGGTCCAATGGCGGCCCAGGAGACGGGACTTCCTATTACCGAGGCCGCCAAGTAAACGGGAGATCCTCACTGTATGTAATCTGCCGGCGCTCGTCCCGCCCCCTTCCCTGTCCCCTCTGAGGCAGCTAAAATTGAAGTATCGGCGTATAACACGCACACGCTATTTGCACCTGATTTTCAGGGTGAAAAAGTGTGTGTTATACTCCAATGAATACAGTAAATAAAAAAATCTATATATGGTGTTGCGCGCTAGTGAAAAAATCACTACCATAAATAAAGTGCTAAATTAATTAAAGTGCTATATAAAGTGACATCACATGTGCAAAATTGCATATAAACGCATATAAAGTGACATTGCATGTGCAAAAACGCATTAAAATTGCTACATAATCACATATCCTTCAAGTTGCATAGAATAGAATAAATAAAGGTGCTAATGCTGACACAATATGGGGTAAAGTCCAACAGTGCACATATATATCCAGAGAAAATTAAAAAATAAAATGCAGTAAAGTGCTGTGCTCCAAGTGCGCACAATTTTGCAATTTTGCACATGGTCTGATAAGATAAACTTATTTGGATCAGATGGTGACAAGCGTGTGTGGCAGCAACCAGGTGAGGAGTACAAAGACAAGTGTGTCTTGTCTACAGTCAAGCATGGTGGTGGGAGTGTCATGGTCTGGGGCTGCATGAGTGCTGCCGGCACTGGGGAGCTACAGTTCACTGAGGGAACCATGAATGCCAACATGTACTGTGACATACTGAAGCAGAGCATGATCCCCTCCCTTCGGAGACTGTGCCGCAGGGCAATATTCCAACATAACGACCCTAAATGCCTCCATGACAACCACTGCCTTGCTAAAGAGGCTGAGGGTAAAGGTGATGGACTGGCCAAGCATGTCTCCAGACCTAAACCCTATTGAGCATCTGTGGGGCATCCTCAAATGGAAGGTGGAGGAGCGCAAGGTCTCCAACATCCACCAGCTCTGTGATGTCGTCATGGAGGAGTGGAAGAGGACTCCAATGGCAACCTGTGAAGCTCTGGTGAACTCCATGCCCAAGAGGGTTAAGGCAGTGCTGGAAAATAATGGTGGCCACACAAAATATTGACACTTTGGGCCCAATTTGGACATTTTCACTTAGGGGTGTACTCACTTTTGTTGCCAGCGGTTTAGACATTAATGGCTGTGTGTTGAGTCATTTTGAGGGGACAGCAAATTTACACTGTTATACAAGCTGTACACTCACTACTTTACATTGTAGCAAAGTGTCATTTCTTCAGTGTTGTCACATGAAAATATATAATAAAATATTTACAAAAATATGAGGGATGTACTCACTTTTGTGAGATACTGTGTGCATGTGTGTGTGTGTGTGTATATATATATATATATATATATTTATACAAGAGAGAGCGTATGGCCAACATGGGCCCAATACTTGAGGTATGTCATTGTTACATAATATCGGGTAAGTGAGCCCCTGTGCATCAACGCATCTCACTGATCCGTTTCCTCAGGACACACAATCGGATTCAGGTCTGGGCTCTGGCTGGGCCATTCCAAAACTTTAATCTTCTGGTGAAGTCATTCCTTTGTTGATTTGGATGTATGTTTTGGGTCGTTGTCATGCTAAAAGATGAAGTTCCTCTTCATGTTCAGCTTTCTAGCAGAAGCCTGAAGGTTTTGTGCCAATATTGACTGGTATTTGGAACTGTTCATAATTCCCTCTACCTTGACTAAGGCCCCTGTTCCAGCTGAAGAAAAACAGCCTCAAAGCATGATGCTGCCACCACCATGCTTCACGGTGGGTATGGTGTACTTCTGCTGAAGTGCAGTGTTGTTTTTGAGCCGAACATATCTTTTGGAATTATGACCAAAAAATTCAACCTTAGTTTCATCAGACCATAACACATTTTCCCACATGCTTTTGGGAGACTTCAGATGTGTTTTTGCAAAATTTAGCCGGGCTTGGATGTTTTTCTTCGTAAGAAAAGGCTTCCGTCTTGCCGCTCTACCCCATAGCCCAGACATATGAAGAATACAGGAGATTGTTGTCACATGTACCACACAGCCAGTACTTGCCAGATATTCCTGCAGCTTCTTTAATGTTGCTGTAGGCCTCTTGGCAGCCTCGCTGACCAGTTTTCCTCTCGTCTTTTCATCAATTTTGGAGGGACGTTCAGTTCTTGGTAATGTCACCATGGTGCCATATTTTCTCCACTTGATGATGACTGTCTTCACTGTGTTCCATGGTATATCTAATGCCTTGGAAATTCTTTTGTACCCTTCTCCTGACTGATACCTTTTAACAGTGAGATCCCTCTTATGCTTTGGAAGCTCTCTGCGGACCATGGCTTTTGCTGTAGAATGTGACTAAGAAAATGTCAGGAAAGACCTACTAGAACAGCAGAAGTTTATTTGGGGTTAATCAGGGGCCCTTTAAATTATGGCCGGTGTGTTCTGTCTCCTTTTTAATGAGTTTGAATGTGATTGCTTAATTCTGAACACAGCTACACCCCCACTTTATAAGAGGGTGTGCACACGGCCATCATTGCGTAACATTTCTTGCTTTATTTTGCTTAAAAAACATATGTAAATATTGCACTCGCATAGTATAGTGCCTTAGGACCGGCATTGAGTCTATCCAGTGTTCCGTTCAGAGCTTGTGCTCACCGTTCTGTCTCAAGGGACCAGCGTGCGGTTCAAGCCTCAATTGTGTGCAAAAAGCTTCCTGTAGACGCATGATTGGATGTGAAACGTGTAGAGGCTTTTGGGTAACGCCGACGTCACGTCCTGTCCCTAACCCACATGAAATTGTGGCTTGAACCGCACGTCTGTCCCTGTAGATGGAACAAGCTCTAAACGGAACGCTGGATAGACTCAGTGCCGGTCCTAAGGCAATATACTATTTGAGTGCAATATTTACATTTGTTTTTTAAGCAAAATAAGGCAAGGAATGTTGAGCAATGACCGTTTGTTTTTTATGAGATTTTAAGATCATTCAAAGGTTGAGATACATGGAATTACTATTGAGATACCGGTTGGGAAACCCCAGATACATTCTAACGAGAGAAGTAATTGTTCCAGGCATAAGCTGAGGCTTTTTCATTATTGTTTTCTGGTGAGTGTTCATTTTGGAAGGTGGTGCATCACGGATTGGTGGAAGTCTTTTTAACGCGGATTTAGATTTGTGCACCGTCAGGGCTGGACTCAGCCCTTCCTTCTCAGAGCAGGCCGCTCAGCTGTCGGTTAATTGCCAGCTATAATCTTTCCACAGTGACTCGCCTGGTGATGATATCCTGCTCGTCAGTCCTACTGGCTACTTAACCACTTGCTGACCGCCGCACTCCGATATACGTCTGCACAATGGCAGCAGTGGGCAAATGGGCATACCTGTACATCCCCTTTAATTTGCGGGGCTAGTGGGTCCACTGCCGCGTACAGCGTGACCGTGCCCGCGGGTCCCGCGGACTCGATGTCCGCCGGTGTCCCGCAATCGTGTCATGGAGCGGCAGAACGGGGAGATGCCTATGTAAACAAGGCATTTCTCTGTTCTGCCTAGTGACAAGACAGGGATCTACTGCTCCCTGTCATCGGGAGCAGGGAACGCTGTCATGTCAGTGGTAGCCCACCCCCCCCCCACAGTTAGAATCACTCCTTAAGACACACTTAACCCCTTGATCGCCCCTAGTTTTTAACCCCTTCCCTGCTAGTGTAATTTACACAGTAATCAGTGCATTTTTATAGCACTGATCGCTGTATAAATGACAATAGTCCCAAAATAGTGGCAAAAGTGTCCGATGTGTCTGCCATAATGTCGCAGTCACGATAAAAATCACAGATCGCCGCCATTAGTAATAAAAAAAAAGAATAATAAAAATGCCATAAATCTATCCCCTATTTTGTAGACACTATAACTTTTGCGCAAACCAATCAATATACGCTTATTGCGATTTTTTTTTTTTTTTTTCCAAAAATATGTAAAATAATACATATCGGCCTAAACTGAGGGAAAAAAAATGTTTTTTTATATATTTTTTGGGAATATTTATTATAGCAAAAAGTAAAATATATTGCTTTTTTTTTTTAATTGTTGCTCTTTTTTTGTTTATAGCACAAAAAATAAAAACCGCAGAGGTGATCAAATACCACTAAAAGAAAGCTCTATTTGTGGGAAAAGAAGGGAGTCAATTTTGTTTTGGTGTAACGTCGCATGACCGCGCAATTGTCAGTTAAAGCGACGCAGTGCCGAATCTCAAAAATGGCTCTGTTCAGGAAGGGGGTAAAATCTTCCGGGGCTGAAGCGGTTAAGTTGTTCAGTCCAAATCCTCTCTGCCTTTGCCTGGTCATATCAGACACTCTCTCCTGTGTACCTGTGAGAGACTTGCTTGGCTGACGTCCCTTCTGGTTCCTGATTCTGCTTGCTGTTCCACTATGCTGATTCTCCGGTTTCCTGATTTCCTGGCCTGTCCTGAAGTACGCTGATCCCTGGCTCCATGACGTCCTGGCTTGTCTGACTATCCGTTCCGGTTACCGAACTCTGGCAATTGTCAGTTAAAGCGACGCAGTGCCGAAATTTAAAAAATGGCTCTGTTCAGGAAGGGGGTAAATGTTCCGGGGCTGAAGCGGTTAAGCTGTTCAGTCCAAATCCTCTCTGCCTTCGCCTGGTCAACATATCAGAGACTCTCTCCTGTGTACCTGTGAGAGACTTGCTTGGCTGACGTCCCTTCTGGTTCCTGATCCTGCTTGCTGTTCCACTATGCTGATTCTCCTGTTTCCTGATTTCCTGGCCTGTCCTGAAGTACGCTGATCCCTGGCTCCCTGACGTCCTGGCTTGTCTGACTATCCGTTCTGGTTACCGAACTCTGGCTATGTTTGACTATGTTTGCTCTGTTTACTTTTTACTATTATTATTAAACTAGTGTGATTTTAACTGCACTTCTGTCTCAGTGTGATTCATGGTTTCTGACATGCACGTGGGCTATTTCATTATTGTTTTCTGGTGAGTGTTCATTTTGGAAGGTTGTGTTGCATCACGGATTGGTGGAAGTCTTTTCAACGCAGATTTAGATTTGTGCACGTGGGTTTGATTACCCATTTTTGAAGCGAATCACTGGGACTTTTATTTATACAGTTTTATACAACTTGCTTGATGGGTTAATCAATAAAGAATGATCTATAATTGATGGATGTAATTAGCACTCACTGTTACTGGTATATTTGTTAATAATTCCTTGGGGGTTGGCGCAGTTATCCACTATACTAATACATGATTGATTACAATGTCCGTTATTTTGTATCAGTAGTATTTGGTCCCATGACCATATCAGTTACTTTTTATCGGTATTACTCAGTTGATTGCAGTGTCAGTTATTTTGTATCACTTATACTTTTCTGCCTACAGTGTCAGTTATTTTATATCTGTATCACTTGGTTGAATACAATGTCAGTTATTGTGTGTCAGTTACTTGGTCAATGACCATGTCAGTTACTATATATCGGTATTACATGGTTGATAGCAGTGTGAGTTGTTTTGTATTAGTATTATATGGTTGATGACAGTGCCAGTTATTTTATATCCATTTCACTCCTTTAATGACAGTGTCAGTTATCATATTTCAGTCCCTCTTGTTGCTTTGCCATGCCAGTCACTACACATCAGTCTCACTCTGTAGCTTGCAGTGCCAGCTATCCCATGTCAGTATCACTTTCTCCATTGCAGTGTCCGTTTGTCAGTCACTACTGTCAGTACCGAGGGATGGACAGTTATGTCCCTCATTGTGTCAGCATCATAATAGTTGATGGCAGTGCTCCTTCCAAGTTCACGGCCATCCATTAAATAGCAGCAGTGCCGCCGCCCGTGTTACTGGAGATATGAACCAGAACAGATCATTCATTACGGAGCGTACTTCTCCGGGTTCTGACCTTCCAGCCTGTGGATATTATATTGCAGAAATGAGGAAGATCCAGCCTAGGACACGTTAAGGCAATTAGACATGACTTGTCAGTCAGCGGGCCCCGCCAACGCGATTGGACGGCAGCGACACCTCATCACAGCTTGGGTTCTTGTTCGGCTAATCACAGCTCGGGCTCTTGTTAGACACTGTGTCATTCATTACGGGAAGATAGCGAGGACTTGGAGCCGGCTGAGCCGCTAATCATCAGGCGGACCGGCTTTCATGGCTGATGCCTTCCTATTTCTGATATTGAGTTTTAATTAGATCACGGTGTTGGACAGGAGAGCAATATGCTCCCTGGCTTTTTCTTGTTCTTACAGATGAGGGTTGGAAAAAAAAAGACTGACAACCATTTCTTAGGCCTAACCAGAAGGAAAGGCAGTTAAAAAATGTTCTGTTTCAAATGCCGCTTTATACATTGATCCAGTCTGTCTGAACAGTAAGATCACCTGCTGACTTGGCACCATCCAGAGGCAGCTTAACTCTTCGATAATCCAACTCAATGTTTCTTCAGCTTGTTGCAGTACAGAGAACGTTTTTCCAGTCTTATGAAGTGTAAGAAGACTATGACTTTCCTAAGCCCTGTCTAACACTGACTGAGGGAACATAGAAGATGTGTGTGTGTGTGGGGGGGGGGGGGGGGGGACTGAACAAACTAGCACTAAACAAGAGGGGAGGACAGAGGAAAATACCAAAACCCCATTAATAACACTGCCCAAAACCGCCACTAGATGTCAGTATACTATGAAACAATAACAATATAGAAATCTATATAGAAAAACGATATATCTATATAGAAAAAATGATGTGAAAGTGGAGCGAAACAGAACCTTAAAGAGAATGTATGTGTAGATAGAGCTTTTAAAGCAGCGGTCTCCGAACTGCGTCCTGGGGGCTAGATGCAGCCCTTTGCTGTCCTTTATCCGGCCCCTGGGGCACTATTCACCCCATTGTTGTAATATGTTGGCACTATTCTGCCCACTGATGCCAACAATGGGGCATAATGCCTGTCCCTGACACCAACAATTGGGCACTATTCCTCCCCTGATATCAAAGATGGGATACTATTTAGTCCCACTGATGCCAGAAATTTTTTTTTTTATTCCCTCTGGCCACAATCCGTCCCCCCTGAAGGGGGTCTGAAGTAAAGTAAACTGGCCCCTTATTTAGAACGTTTTCAGACCCCTGCTTTAAAGACTGGGTGAATTTTCTTCCTTTATTTATGATAATGAGGCATTATAAAAAAAATGTAATTTTTTTAATCTGTTGAATATGATATATTGCAATTATATTTTGTGTATTCTTGTTTTTAGCCAGCAGGTGAAGCTTTATCCTGCTTTTTACCTTTTACATTTTTATCTTGCTTCCTGTTGTAAAAAGCTTGATCACAGAGCTCAGTAGCTCAAGCTAAACCTTACACACACAAGTGAATGAGTCACAACACTGACTCCTCTCCTTGGTTTCCCCAACTCCATACAGTTTGATGGAGATATAAAGCTCTCACTTATTGCCTAATCAGGTTATTCTAAACATATTCATAATTACTATAGCTCTACTTCTGGAGGAATCTGCATTGTTTGGGTCCACCTGCCATACGCCAGTATTGACCCACCCTGTTTAAGGACCTAAGTGACCTCCAACACAACTGGAAACCGTTAAATTGGGCTTTATTTATAAAGGCAAAACCCTGTAAAAGAAATAGGTCGCTAAGTGTGGACGAGTCCTCTGGATGCAGTGGCAGCCAATACTGGTCCTTTTCTGTGCTTTCCTCCCGCTACCATGTCCACCAGAGCCAGGAAGGAAATTATGAGTGGTACAGTAAAAAAGAAATGCTGTGGGCGGCTTAAAGGGGCTGTTGCCCAGTGGACGCTACTCCCAGCGCTGTCCAATCGGGAATTGCCTCTCCCCCATGGCTAGGTTTGACCAAGTCCTCTGCCTGTAGTAGCAGCCAATTTTGGTCCTCTTCTGTGCTTTCCTCCCTGCCATGCCCACCAGAGCCAGAGAGGAAATTACGAGCAGTGCGACCAAGAAGAAACGCTCTGCTGGGTGGCTTAAAGGGGCTGCTGCCCAGTGGATACTATGCTAATCATTGCCTTAGCATCCAACCAGGAATTGCCTCTCCCCCATCGCTAGGTGGGGTCAACTCCCTGGCTGCGGTGGAGGCCAATCCGAGTCCTCTTCTGTGCTCTTCTCTCCCTGCCATGTCCATCAGGGCCAGGGAGGAAGTGATAAGCAGTGTAGCACAGAAGAAATACTCTGCTGGGTGACGTAAAGGGGCTGCTGCCCAGTGGGCTCCATGCTACGCCAAGAATTTGTAATTCTGTTCAGCCAGTCTTGTGAATCACAAATCTTTGGCTCATTATGTAGCTATGAAGATGTTTCACTGCCTTCCAAATCAGCCTCACAGCTTCTTGGCTCATCTACCAGGCTCCTAGTTGAGGTGACGTGTTGGTTCATTATCCATTAAGCAGGGTGGGGGGTGGAGGGGTGACACAGGAATCTGCAAAACCTTACCAGTTAACTTTTTTTTAACCACCTGACATCCGCGCTATGGCGGAATGACGGCCACAGCGCGGACCTGCATTCCCGGGAGGCCGTCATATGACGGCCTCCCCTGTGCACGCTCCCTGCGCGCGCCTGGCGCGCTGTGATCACCGAGTCACTGAGACTCAGCTGATCACCGATCCGAGTAAGGGGCCGGTCCCGGCCCCTTACCATGTGATCAGCTGTCAGCCAATGACAGCTGATCACATGATGAAAACAAAAGATCGGTAATCAATTTTTTTTTTTTACTCACGCTGACAGCGTGAGTAGAAAAAAAAGCCGATCACCGGCTGGGATGTAAGGGACATTGGTCCCCAAGTGAAACAGGCACATCTGCCTCATCAGTGCCTCCTAAATATGCCACCTAACAGTGCCCACAGTGCCACCTAACAGTGCCCACAGTGCCACCTAACAGTGCCCACAGTGCCACCTAACAGTGCCCACAGTGCCACCTAACAGTGCCCACAAGTGCCACCTTACAGTGCCAACAAGTGCCACCTATCAATGCCCACCTGTAGTGCCAATCAGTGCCACCCGGCAGTGCTGCCCATCTCTGCCACCCATCAGTGCCCATCACTGCCACCCATCAGTGCCCATCACTGCCGCCTATCAGTGCCCATCACTGCCGCCTCATCAGCGTACATCAATAAAGGAGAAAAATTACAAGTTTAATATTTTTTATAACAAAATATAAAAAAATAACAATTTTAAAAAAAAAAAAATCAGATTTTTACATTTTTTTAACAAAAAGTAAAAACCGCAGAGGTGATCAAATACCACCAAAAGAAAGCTCTATTTGTAGTGAAAAAATGGTAAAAAATTTCATTTGGGTACAGTGTTGTATGACCGCGCAATTGTCATTCAAAGTGCGTCAGCGCTGAAAGCTGAAAATTGGCCTGGATAGGAGGGGGGTTTAAGTGCCCGGTAAGCAAGTGGTTAATCAATTTCCTGTCTACTGATCTGGCAGTGTATTAGTGGCGGAACAGAATGAGAAATTCTTAGGAAAGTAAAACATTGCATATAGTTTTATTTTAAGTGTGGATTTAGTCGATGTCTGTAGTTTCGATTTAATGAGGCAGTACAGTTTGGTAAACAAAACAAATCTGCCAAGCGTTGTCTGTCTTTAAAACGGTCATGTAAGACGGTTACAATTTTATCAATACCATTTCTGGAAAAGATTGTTTCCTCTGTCAGAAAATAGAAGTCTTAAAGTGGATTTTCTTTTGTTAGGCCCCATTCATACAAGGAGCATGGATGCATGCCCCGTACGAGAGCCATGTTAACCTGCACAGGGATGCACAAATGTTCCATGCATCCCCATGCAGGCAGTCCCATTGATGTCTATAGGGATGCAGCACCTGCACAAACATGGCCATGGCTCCCAATATGACATCTATGTGGGTGCAGGTACATGGCCCTGAACTCACCCTGTCTGCATTTGGAGCCAATGTCCTAACCACTATGAGTTATCCCTGCTGTTGTCTTCGGGTCTGGTATGGATTTTAAGGGAAACCCCCAAGCCAAATAAAAAAAAGTGTGGTGTTGCAAAAATAGGGATGTATCATAACACAGAGTGGTGCTGTGGATACATAAACCGTGTACGTGTGCCACGTCGTGAAACTGTATTAGCAAATAAAGTAGGGCTGCAACTAACGATTATTTTCATAATCGATTCGTTGGCCGATTATTGCTTCGATTAATCGATTATTCGGTTAATAACCTTAAAAAAAAGTGTGGTGTATAATTTACTTAATGTGTAAAGTTTTTTAAAAAAAGGTAATTTATTCTTAAATATCTCTATGCAGTGGTAAATATAAATAACCAACTATATGGTTAGGGAGCAAAATATCGAATCCACTCTGAGAATAACAGACAGAAGAGATATACTGTATATACCATTAGAGGATATATACTGTATATACTATTAAAGGGTGAAAAACACAAATTGCTGCAAAAACGCATTACATGCTTTTCTGCAGCTTTTCAATTGAAGTATATTGAACCAAAAAAGCACCGTTTTGCGTGAACGTGCCCCATAGGAAAACATGTAAATGAACTGCAGTGCGTTTTTGCAAAAAGCACCAAAAAACACATAGATGTGAACCAGGTCTAAGACGTTTAGTAACATAATGGGGCTAAAAAAACTAAAATGAGCCCTTTATAGTACAAAAAAAGCAGATAATCACTACTGTAAGGGGGTTCATTTTTTTAGTGTAGAACTGTGAAAGTAATATTTGCAGTAGCGATTATTTGCTCTTCTATAAGGGCTCATTTTAGGGTTTTTTTTTAACCCCATTATGTCACTGGGCGGTTAATCGATTATGAAAACAGTAATCGATTAATTTCATAATCGATTAGTTGTCGATTAATCGATTCGTTGTTTCAGCCCTAGAATAAAGAACCAAAAGGGGACTTTGGACTTTGCAGGCACAGTAACTACAAGTATATATAACAAAAATAATTTATTAAAAAACACATATACATAGGACATCAATTAAAAACCACAAATCACATATATGTCACAAGATATTTAGTAGAATGATTGCTATACAAAACCATTTAATTGTATGATAACTCTGACATGGGGATAATCATCCAGAGTAGCAACAGGTCCGAGAAGGTGGTTGGATAGCAGATCAGCGAACGATTAGTTCATATCATGCGGATGCTCAGTGCTCAACATGTTTCGCGTGTCTTTACGCTTCTTCAGGAGCAAAAAAATGTGTTGTGGAAGGTAGGTATGTGAGTAATTATATAGCATAAAATGAGATGGGCCGCAGAGGTAGGAGGAAGCAGACGGTACAATTAAGTACCACACGTATGATTGAATAGAAATTGGTAATATATCCAACAGATAGGGTAGGGTGTGATCCACACAGGGCTCATATGGGTAGATATGAGTATATATAAAGGGCTCAACAATCACAAGCTATTATGCAGATATAGGAGCCATAGTATCAAGGGAGATAATCCTAGAGTGAGAACTGTATAAGCCTGGATCCTATCAGGATAGAAGTCCCAGTGTGTGGTGCCCTCCGTCTGCTAGAGCTCTAGCCGTGGGGGTGTGGGGGGTAACTATTTTTAAGAAGGGGGCACCCCAGAACTCCCCCCAGTGTGAACAAGTATATGGTACATAAATACCCCTACACTTCCACCAAGAAAATATCAAATGAGAGGCAGAAATTACTACTCAAAAAAAAACCCTAGCACGCCCTGGAGAAACCCTAGAGTTCCATTCAACCTGCTTTTAGATGTTTGTCTTTCAGCTTTAAAATATGCCTAATTCTAGTTCCACTTCCTGAGTGTGGCCACTCCACCTTTTCTGTATATCACATCTGTGTGGATCTGCACAAGTGCAGAAAATATCAAATAAACAGCAGTATTCCAAAAGTACAGAACAATGTAGGTGACCCAGCTCAACCTGTGAGATGTCTTATATGACTGTGCCCATCAGATGTACTCTGCTGGATGGCACTCTTGTCTTTCTTACCGACTCCTTGAATTTCTTGTCCTTCTGTGTTCTTGCATCCATGGCTCTCTCCTACCAGTCTGACGCACAGCAGCTTGGAGCCGTAAAAACGACATAAAGTTTATAGATGCTGAACCGCACATTGCAGCTCGCTGTGACAATGACGAGTCGCCAACCTGTGTTTTTTGCCTTGTTATATCACAATCAGCCTGTCCGCTCCCCTCCATCTGATCTTTATTTATCCCAAGAGGATTCAACAGTCACTAACGTTCCGTTTATAAATACCCATATCTCCCTTTACTGGGGGAAATTAATTCTCCTGCCTTTTATTAGATTGTAGAACAATTGCTCTGAGGCAGCAATAGGAACACTGGACTCAGCATTCAAAGGAAGCCCTTGCTTCCCAGAGAACATTTATACCCTGATGACCTAAAGAGGTTCCTCAGCAAAGGGTTACATTCCTTCCACTAGAAGGCTTTGAAGCCCTTAACATATTAAAGTGTATTTATATGTAGAATACAATGGACGGAGAAATATTTATATATACCGTGTGTATATGTGTGTATATATATATATATATATATATATACTGTATACAATTACCAGTCCATAGATGTAAGTGGCTGCACTGTATTTTTTTTTTGTTTTTTATATTTCATTTTTACCTGGTGATCCCACCAGTAAGTTTTCTGTCTGGGGGGTGGTGGACACTCACTCATTCAGTGTATTGCATCTATGGTCGTCACCCTAGGACAGTGGTCTTTAAACTTGCGGCCCTTTGCTTGCTTTTATCCAGCCCTTGGGGCAATATTTAATTTCTTTGACACCAACATTGGGGCGTAATTCCCCCCCCACTCACACCAACGAAGGGGCACAGTTCCTCCCAATCACACCACCGATGGTGCACATTACCTCTCAATCAAACCAACGATAGGGCACAGTTGCTGTCAGTGACGCTAACGATGGGGCATGATTCTTCCCACCAAATGACACCAACGATAGGGCATAATTCCTCTCACTGACACCATTTATGGGGCATTGTTTACTCCCACTGACACCAGGACATTTTCTACTTCCAATGGCCACAGTCCAGCACCCCTAAGGTCTGAAGGACAGTAAATTGGCCCTTTCTTTAGAAAGTTTGGAGACCCCTGCCCAAGGACAAGACTACAGAATGCCTTCCCCTCCTTTTCTCCATGACACAGAGATAGCTGAGAGCATGTCTAACTGATAACCGCTCGCAGAGCTGAAGAGCACAGGAAGATATCAGCTCACAGCGTTTCTGGCAGGATCAACAGGTATTTAGTTCAGTGCTTAGAGCAGCCATTCTAGACCAGGGTTCTGTGGAACCCTAGGGTTCCTCCAGAGGTGGCTATGGGTTCCTTAAGTTCTGGCTTAATAACCCCACCCCCCAATCTGATGAGGCCTGCATAGTTCTAGAGCCAACACTACTTGGCAAAACCAGCAACATGGCACCAATTATTTTTTTGCTGTCTGTAATAGTGGCACTCTGATCGCTATGCTAAAGGTTGCATTCTTCCTACTAACCACCAATTTGAGGGGTATTTTCCCCATGGATCCACAGAAATTTGATTTTAGCAGGGGTGTCCGTGAGAAATGAAAACTACTTTACGGGTTCCTCTTAGAGAATCTGCTGCCTAAAGTTGGCCTTACAAAGCTTGAATTTTGGACGATTTTTCTCAAAGTGCCCCTAGCATATAAATAAATGTTAACGGATGCAAATGGAGCCCAAATGGGCCCCCTGTCTTTCTGATCTCTAATCTCAAACTTAATTCCTCTAGTACAAAAAGGGATACTATCTGCTTTATAGCAATCATATGGGTGTCCCCAAACTATATATACATTATTATTTTCATTAAAAGGGTTTGCCAAGTGCTATAGCTACCTTTTATACTGTCTAACCCTATAGGGCCCCATAGCAGTCCGATGGTGTGCCATGATCTTAGTTATCCCTTGTTTATTCACAATAAGTGAATGGAAATGGGTGTAAGTGCAGCCCAAATGGGTCCCCTGTCTTTCTGATCTCTCATCTCAAACTCAATTCCTTTAGCAATAGGGAATACTAACTACTTTATAGCAATCTTATGGATGTTCCAAAACTTTCAAATGTAACTCATCTAGTGATAAAGATTACTATATACTGCGTTATAGCAATAATATGGACATTCCCAAACTATACATATTTAATGTATTATTTTTAAAAAGGGGGTTGCCAAGTGCTATAGCTACCTTTTTATACTGTATACCCTAACAAGGCCCCATGGTGTGCCATGGTCTTAGTGATGCCTTGTTTTATGAGTTTAACTTTGACCCCCACCAACCACTCCATCTAAGCATGGCTTCAGTGAAGGCTTACACCAGCTATTTTCAGCCAAGGTTCCACGAAACCATAGGGTTCCCCCAGAGGTTGATGGTTCTTGAGCTTTGGTTGATTGTCCTCCCGTGTGATGGTGCTAGCATAGCCCCGGGCCAACACCACTTGGCAAAGCTGGTTGTGTGACACCAATGCTCTTTCTAGCTGTGTCTGTAAGGATGTTGTTCTGACCATTACACTAAGGGTTTATCTTATTCCTACCGATAGGGGCATTTTTCCCCACTGACCATCAATGAACTAGTAATGCCGCGTACACACGAGCGGACATTACGGCGGACTTTGCCCGGCGGACTTTTCGACGTACTTTCCGACGGACTTTGTGAATGAACGGACTTGCCTACACACAATCCACCAAAGTCCGTCGAATTCGTACGTGATGACGTACGACCGGACTAAAACAAGGAAGTTCATAGCCAGTAGCCAATAGCTGCCCTAGCGTGGCTTTTTGTCCGTCGAACTAGCATACAGACGGCGGACTTTTCGACCGGACTCGATTTCAACGGATAAATTTAAAACAAGTTTCAAATCTAATTCCGTCGAACTTTTGAGAAAACAAAGTCCGCTGGAGCCCACACACATCGAATTGTCCGACGAAATCCAGTCCGCCGGGCAAAGTCCGCCGTAATGTCCGCTCGTGTGTACGCGGCATAAGGGTTCCCAGAGGCCTGAAAATAATTTTAGGGGGTTCCTCTGGGGTAAAAAAAAGATTGAGAAAGACTGGCTTAACCCTAAAAGTAGAAGTGTACTGTAGGCCCTTCACTGGGTTCCCGGATACCTAAAAATTATTTTAGGGGGTTCCTCTGGGGTAAAAATGATTGAGAAAGGCTGGCTTCGATTTAAAAGTGGAATTGTAATGTAGGCCCCTCACTGGGTATCTGGAGACCTAAAAATTATTTTAGAGGTTCCTTTAGTGCAAAAAAGATTAAGAAAAGCTGGCTTAGACTCAAAAGTGAAATTGTATTGTAGGCCTTTCGCCGGCACATTGACTGTCCATGCATATGGCAAGTTAATTAAAAAAAAACAGAATTCTCATTCATACACGTAATATTGAAAAGCTAAAACATGGCCCTACGACAAGTGAAAGCAGCTTCTGTCTTTGTTGTAATTTCCCTTGATGTAACAAACACGTCTTCCGAGGGCAAATGTCATTCACTATTCACATTATTAAGCTGCTGCTTATTATCTGCGTTTCTAAAATGTCATATAATGTAGAGGCAAGGCGTCTGTTTCTCAACATGCAAATTCGCATCCATTTATCTCGAGCATCATTCGTGAAGCTGCTTTCCTTTATGGTCCACCGAGAAGTCTCCCTCTGTGTGTTTAACCTTTTAACTCAAATTTCTTACAAATCTGTAATAACTCGCTCCTTCCCGCTTTTACTCACCGCGCTAGTCATGACTGAGTTTTTGCACCACAAGAAAAAAATCTTTCTTTTTTTTTAATCTATTTTGTTTCTTTCATGTCTTTCCTGTTAATGGATGTAGTCCGCTGATAAGAGGGAGAGCAGAGGAAGGTCAACTCCAAAACTACAACCTATTCATTAACAAAAAGAAGCAGTGTATATGGGTCAGATGCTTTTACCTGGATTTTATTTTTTCCCTGTGTTTGCCCGGTCTTCCACCTCAGCATGTCATAGAGCAGAGGATCTGAACCAGGAAAAAAAAAAAAAAAAACAGGTTCCATGACACAAAGGGAGATTACTTTGTTCTGATGATAGTTTTGATTTTTGTCGGAAGGATGTTCAGAAGTGAGAATACATGTAAAGAAGCTCTATAGTTGGGATGTAATTTTAGCGCTGGCCATAGACCATTAGAATCTTTTTTTGAAGAAAATTTTTTTTGGGAACGTTCATTTGGTTTTCTGATGGTTAGTGGGGTCAAATGGACATTCGTTTTTGAATGTTGTGACAAGAAAATTCAAAGGAGAACGAAAACCTAAAGAGGTTGCTTAAGGATTACGGTGTAAACATTCAATTGAAAATCTAACCATGTATGGCCAGCTTAACTTCTGGTAAAGAGAGCTTAGTGTTTAGTTCCAACATTCAATCATGAAGGAGTTCTATATTTGTCCTTTAAACATTATGGGGTGCACTTCACTACGAACGAGAATGATCCATCTGATTAATGAACCTTTTGGTATGATATTGGACAACGTGGTGGCTAAGTGGTTAGGACGTTTGCCTTGCTGGTCTTGGTCATGGGTTTAAACTCCCAGGACTAAAAAAACAAAAAAGTAGCATTACATACATTATCCGCTCTTTCCTTCAATTCCCACTTTCTATACACCCTTCTCTCCCTCTCTATATCACTTTTTCCCTCCCTGTCTCTATCCCCTCTTCCCTTCCTTTCTAATCCAACCTTTCCTTCCCCGCCCCCCCCCCCTCTCTCTCCCTCTCCCCTCCTTCTCTCCCTCCCTCTCCCTCTTTCTCTCTCTCTCCTACCCCTGCTCTCCCTCCCTCTTCCCCTTCTCTCCCCCTCTCTATATCCCCCATGCTCCCCCTCACTATACAGTATCCCTCATGCTCTCAATCTCCCTTCTCTCCCCCTTCCCTGCCTCTCTCTATTCCCCTGCCCTCCCTTTTTATATCCCCCATGCTTTCCATATCTCTATCCTCCCTGCTCTCCTTCTCCCCCCCTCTTTTTTCCATTCCCACCCTCTCTCTCCCCCATGCTCTTCTCCCTCTCTCTATTCTCCCTGCTCTCCTTCTTTCTCTCTCCCCCTTCCCTCCCTCTCTCTATCCCCCTGCCCCCTCCTTCTCTTCCCCTTCTCTCTCTCTCTCTCTCTCTCTCTCTCTCTCCCCCTTCCCTCCCTCTCTTTATCCTACTTGCTCTCCTCCCTCTTTCCATCCCCCACCCTCCCTCTCTATCCTCCCTGCTCACCTTCTCCCTCTCTTTTCCCCTTCCCTCCCTCTCTCTCTCCCCCATGCTCTTCTCCCTCTTTCTATTCTCCCTGCTCCCCCCCTTCCCTCTCACTCTTTCCCTTTGTCCCCCTCCCTCTCTCTAAGCCCTGTCCTCCTCCCTCTCTCTATCCCCCTGCCCCCCTCCCTCTCTCTATCCCCCTGCCCCCTCCCTCTCTCTATCCCCCTGCCCCCCTCCCTCTCTCTATCCGCCTTCCCTCCCTCCTCTCTATCCTCTTGTCCCCCTCCCTCTCTCTACCCCCTGTCCCCCTCCCTCTCTCTATCCCCCGTCCCCCTCCCTCTCTCTATCTCTATCTCCCCGCTCCGCTCCCTCTCTCTATCTCTATCTCCCCGCCCTCTCTCTATCTCTATCTCCCCGCTCCCCTCCCTTTCTCTATCCACCCGCCCCCTCTCTCTACCCCCCTTCCCTCCCTCTCTCTATTCTCCTTGCTCTCCTTCTCCCGCTCTCTATCCCCCCACCCCCCAACCTCTCTCTATCCCCCTTTCTCCCTCTTCCCCTTTCCCTCCCTCTCTCTCTCCCCCATGCTCTTCTCCCTCTTTCTATTCTCCCTGCTCTCCCCCTTCCCTCTCACTCTTTCCCTTTGTCTTCCCTCCCGCTCTCTGTCCCCCTCCCTCTCTCTATCCCCCTCCCTCTCTCTCTATCTCCTTGCCCCCCCCTATCTCCTTGTCCCCCTCCCTCTCTCTACCCCCTGTCCTCCTCCCTCTCTCTATCCCCCTGCCCCCTCCCTCTCTCTTTCCCCCTTCCCCCCTCCCTCTCTCTTTCCCCCTTCCCTCCCTCTCTCTATCCCCCTTCCCTCCCTCTCTCTATCCTCTTGTCTCCTCCCTCTCTATATCCCCCTGTCCCCCTCCCTCTGTCTATCCCCCCATCCCCCGCCCTCTCTCTATCTCCCCGCCCCCCTCTCTCTATCCCCCTGCCCCCCCTCTCTCTATCCCCCATCCCCCTCCCTCCCTCTTTCCCCACATCCCCCTCCCTCCCTCTTTCCCCCTTCCCTTCCTCTCTCTATCCTCCTTGCTCTCCTTCTCCTGCTCTCTATCCCCCCGCCCCCCTCCCTCTATCCCCCTGTCTCCCTCCCTCTATCCCCCTGTCTCCCTCCCTCTTCCCTCCCCCTCCCTCTATCTATCCCCCTTCCCTCCCTCTCTCTATCCCCCTGTCCCCCTCCCCCCTCTCTCTCTCTCCTCTTTTGCTCTCCTTCTCTCTCTCCCCCCCTCCTCTCTCCTCTCCTCTGCTGGCAGACAGATGGCTCTGCTCTCGCTGTGTATGATATTTCGCTCCCAGACACACATATAGGCCTGCTGCTCTTTTTCATGTGGTTTCTAACGAGGCCTCCGTCACCAGGCTGCCATGTCGGCACTCGGCACGTATCATTTGATTGCTTCTAAAGTATTTTGGTCATCGGTGTCAGAAGGTTGCCCTTTGACCTTTCACCCGACCTCCTGACGCTGAAATTCCCGCTGCTCCAATTATTGCGGCCTATCACATAAAACCACATTGACAGTAATAGGGATTTGCTTTCATATAGATTAGCGCCAACAGTTCTTTAATACACTGAGCCCCATCAAGTAGCTTAAACCTAATATGAAAAAAAAAAAAAAGCCATTTGTCATGTTAACTCCGTCTGCGATAGTCATAATAAACGTTCGAGGGGAGAGCGGCTTTTATTAATTCTATTCTTGAGCGCGTTCCCACAAAGATTTATTAACTCTTTCATGGAGGCGCCGCATTCAGTCTGACTGATCTTTGCACGCCCCTCGTTTTCAAGGGGACAGAATAGTCACCGAGGCCTAATGAAAGCTTGCAGCACATATGCAAATGTGTCTGCTGTCGCCGTGGTAACACTGTAAGAACCGGGATTGCGAAGGATGGAACCCTTTGACAGGGGCGTGTGTTTGTGACCACCCTGGTTCTATCAGCGGCCTGCCAATCGGCAGCATTGAGAACCGTCAGGGACGACCTTCGAACCGCCGCGCCACCAATCTTTTGCGTCCTTCATAAGCTCTTCTTACATGCATTGAACGCACCATTATTCTGTAAAGCAAAGAAAAAGGTGCAAAGTTCAGTCATCCATGGCAACCAATCAGGATTCCTTTTACTGTGGTCACAAAACTCGCTGCTATAACTTCACAAACGGCACAGAAAGTGACAATAGTTCCCATGATGACTTCATTCATTTATTAGCTGCATTTAAAAAAATATATTCATTGAAATATTCATAATTATTATTAGACTCTCAACTGAATGAAGTATGATAAAAAGGAAGATTGTAACTGGTTTTGAAATTATTTATTAAAATCTGCAGGTCGGTAGATTAAAAAAAAATGTAGGCAGCTGAAGTTATTAGTAATTCATAGTTTTCCAGCAAATGGTGATCTTGACCCCCAACCCTTAACATCTTGTTAGACTCCCTACTGCTTGGTGAGGCTGCCTATCATAATGATGCTCCAGAGGACGTTGATTCTAACGAAACACGTCGGGTGGAGTCCATGTCCGTGAGTTACTATGCAAGCCAATCCTGTATACTGGTCGATCGACTTCTAGGATGTCTTGAATCTAATAATGCTCGTTTTATACCGGATTTCTGTAAGTGTTTACCACTGATCTTCTTTAATAAACTGTTAGGGCCAGTTCACACCAGACGCAGTTCCGTTCAGTTCCGTGTGCTTTTTCTCTGCACAAAATGCATGCACAGAGTTTTCCATGTATTCCAATGGCTCTAGTTCACACCATGCAGTCAGTTTCCGGTAAGTTTCTGCACCGGAAACTGACTGCATGGTGTAAACTAGAGCCAATAGAATACATGGAAAACACTGTGCATGCATTTTTAGTGCAGAAAAAAAGCGCATGGAACTGAGCGGAACTGTGTCTGGTGTGAACTAGCACTTAAGCAGTTTTACACTATGTGGCTGTTTAACCTTTACTTCATGGGCCCTACTATGGGGTAAACTTTACCATTAGCCATGACAGTACCACCACCTGCAATATAATAGAGGAAGCTGATAGGTAGACATGTGCACTGACAAAAAAAAAATTATTAGTTTTCTTTTTCGTTTCATTCTTTTTTTGCTTTTTTCTGAAAACTGAAAATTTGAATTTCCGAATTTTTGAATTTTCGAATTCCAAATTTCCAAAATTCAAAAATCTGAAAAAAAGAAAATGCAGTAAAATTCAAAATAACTATTAAATTGTAGGTATTGGAATTTCCTTTCAAAATTGTCTGTTTGTGAACGTAACAAATACAAATTTATCTGCAGTTACGAATTATCCAAAATAACTGCTGCATCTAAACAAATGGAATTGAATAAATTAATAATAAATAATAATAGTTAAAAGGTTTTATTATTTTTATTGTTATTTACTATTATTAGATCGTTACGTTCCATTCGTTTAGATACAGCATTTGTTATTTCAGATAATTCATAACTTCAGATAAATTTGTGCTCCTTACATTCAAAACAGCCAAATTTGAAAGGAAATTCCAATACCTATAATTTAATATTTATTATTAGTTATTATTTTAGATTTTCAGGGGTTTTTTTTGCATTTTTATATTTTCATTCTTTTGAATTTTTTAGGTTTTCATTCTTCTTGGATTTTCAAATTTCAAAATTTTAGAATTTTTAAATGTATGAAATTTCGAATATTTGAATTTCCTAATTTCGAATTTTCAAATTTCCCAAATTTCGAATTTCCGAACTTTCGCATTTTCGAATTATTCAAATTTCAGAAATGTTCCAATTTCTGAAATTTCAATTCTGAATTTCCGAAAGTTCGGAAATTTAAAAATTCGGAAATTTCAGAATTAGCGAATTTGTCAAAATTCATTAAACGAATTCAGAACTAAACGAATTGCACATGTCTTCTGATTGGATCTTCTATACTTGCATATCACGCCTGTCTAGACTCTTATCATTTGAAGTCTAGACCTCTGGTAAGGGGGCATTTTATATCAATATCGGTGAAGGTGCACTTGGGTGATCAAAACACACATCAATTATACTCAGTTACTGGATGTTCATAAAGGAATTGATCTGTACTATTTAGAACAGCACTGGTTGTTCACACTTTATGGACACTTGTCTATTCAATATCTATTTTTAGCGCGGCAGCATTTTTTTTTATTGTTTTACGTTTATCACGATTGGTCCTGTTGCATTGTTGCCAGTAGCTTGCACTTTTATATTTAGTCTGTATACCTGCGCAATCATTTTTTTTTGTTTACATCATATTGAAGGATCAATAAGGTGGTGTAGGAGGGGTGGGCCAGGCTTGACCTCTAATGGAAGTGCAGATCTGCTTGTAACTTCGGTCGCCTATATGTCACAATCCACTGATAAGTTGGATGTGTGGTTTTTCATCTAAAGTGATATTAATCCCTTCGTTTTGTAAGGATTTTCAGCAGCTGATTTAATTGCTTACTATGTACTGTGCCTTGAAAAAGTATTCATACCCCTTGAAATTTTCCACTCTTTGTCATGTTACAACCAAAAACGTAAATGTATTTTATTGGGATTTTATGTGATAGACCAACACAAAGTGGCACATAATTGTGAAGTGGAAGGAAAATGATAAATGGTTTTCAATTTTTTTTTTACAAATAAATATGTGAAAAGTGTGGCGTGCATTTGTATTCAGCCCCCCGGAGTCAATACTTTGTAGAACCACCTTTCACTGCAATTACAGCTGCAAGTCTTTTTGGGGATGTCTCTACCAGCTTTACACATCTAGAGAGGGACATTTTTGCCCATTCTTCTTTGTAAAATAGCTCTGTCTTTTCAAGTCTTGCCACAGATTCTCAATTGGATTTAGGTCTGGACTTTGACTGGGCCATTGTAACACATGAATATGCTTTGATCTAAACCATTCCATTGTAGCTCTGGCTGTATATTTAGGGTCGTTGTCCTGCTGGAAGGTGAACCTCCACCCCAGTCTGAAGTTATTTGCAGACTCCAACAGGTTTTCTTCTAATGCCGTGTACACAAAAGCGGAATGACCGACAGAAAAAGTCCGACGGGAGCTTTTCATCGTATATTCCGATCGTGTGTATGCCCCATCGGACTTTTTACATCGAAAATTCTGACGGAC
Organism: Lithobates septentrionalis; assembly: GCA_037952835.1. Lineage (NCBI taxonomy): Eukaryota > Metazoa > Chordata > Amphibia > Anura > Ranidae > Lithobates > Lithobates septentrionalis. Next base: position 824,867 of record JBBDGP010002716.1, read on the forward strand.
CTAGAAAGAAAGCATGTTCTAAATTTTTCAGATGGAACCAATTCCTATCGGAAAAACCGATCGTCTGTATGCTGTTCCGACGTACCAAAAACGACGCATGCTCTGAAGCAAGTATGAGACGGAAGCTAATAGCTACTGGCTATTGAAGTTCCGTTTTCTAGTCCTGTCATACGTGTTGTACGTCACCGCGTTCTGGACGGTTGGAATTTGGTGTGTTCGTGTGTATGCAAGACAGCTTGAGCGGAATTCCGCTGGAAAAACCTTTAGCGTTTATTCCGATGGGAAAACAGGTCGTGTGTACAGGGCATTAGATTGCCCTGTATTTGGCACCATCCATCTTCCCATCAACTCTGACCAGCTTCGCTGTCCCTGCTGAAGAAAAGCATCCCCACAACATGATGCTGCCACCACCATGTTTCACAGTAGGGATGGTGTGTTCAGGGTGATGTGCAGTGTTCGTTTTCTGTCACACATAGCGTTTTGCTTTTTAGGCCAAAAAGTTCAATTTTGGTCTCATCTGACCAGAACACCTTCTTCCACATGTTTGCTGTCCCCCCCACATGGCTTCTCACAAACTGCAAACCGGACTTCTTATGGCTTTCTTCTTGCCACTCTTCCATAAAGGCCAGATTTTTGGAGTGCATGACCAATAGTTGTCCTGTGGACAGTTTAATTAGTGTTGGGCTAAAGCAAACCTGAAATGCCAACGACACACCCAATCAGCTTCTTCCAGGACACAGCAGGCTTACCACAAGCCCGTTTCCCAATTCAGCACTCGGATGTACTTACCGAGATGTCTTTCTATCGCCTTATGTAAAATGGAGCTGCTAGCGAAAAAAAACGCATACTTTTTTTTTTTTTTTTTTAGTTTTTCATTCTAGTTACTAGTCTGTGACCTCTTACAGACCTGTTATTAAATCAAATGGAGCTTTGTGTTGCTTTACAGCTCAGGCCATCTAGGTTAAATTTTGACAGATTTGTATAATTTAAAACAAAAAAAACATTTAGTAGGCTGCTCTCTTCTTTTAAGTAAACAGAATTTGGTTCGGTTGCTATGATTAATTCACTCGGCGCACCGTGGTTGGTCTTCGCGTGGCGTTACTGAATAAGCCATTGTCTTTTCCACCTATTTTTCTTGTCACCCTATCACCTTTTCTTCTTTTTCACTATAATTATCTTTTTATTCAGTCTCTGCCATGCAGTTCTCTTGTTTTTCTATTTTTCCCGTCTCTTGTTCTATAATTTTCTACTCCACCCCCCCCTCTCTTCCCGTTCTCTCCCCCCCCCTTTTTTTATCCAACACCCTGTCTTCTCCCGCTGGGTGCGGTAACACCAGTTCCTATTTATATGTCTTCTTCTCACACTTGTCTGGAGGAGTGAAAGTGTGAATGTGAAAAGCCAGCGTTTGTAAAATTCATTAGATTCTAATGATCGGGCTTGGCCGCCAGCAGAACTAGTCCCCGCCGCTCTACCACCGAAGGGTCAGTACACCCAGAGAGCGTTGGTACCGGGGGCATCGTGTGAGGGCACCAAGGGCCTCGCTGAATTTTTAAAAAAAGCCTGGGGGTCCCGACGGTTTATCGCGTGGACCTCTTTCCGTGCGGATCAGCGGTGGAAAGCTGTTGTTTTATTCCCCGGGGTTAATGGTAAACTGGCAAAGTCAATATTTATAACATAAAACATAAATATATAGTGTAAAGTACGTGCGTCTATCGCGTTATAGAAGTCGCTGCGCAGGTTGTCAACCTGTAATTTGGTGAAAATGGACTCTGAGCAGATTAAAATAAGCAGTTTTAGAATATTTGGATGTTATTTAAAGCTAAATTACAGGAAGTTATAAAAGATACAATTTATTGTAACTTTATATTCAATAAGAGATCCCTAAATTTATTTTTTTAAATCCCTTTACGACCGGTGGTGGCAAAAGGATGCCTACATGCCACCAATATGTGTGGTACTATGTACCCCATTCTTATTGACATGGGGGAGGGGGCCAGGTTTTGGGTGGTGGAGAAGAGGTCCTTGTCCCTATTAACATGGGGACAAGGTGCTTTGGGGTGGGGGGGATGTAGCCTGGTATGGTTTAGGAGGGGGGGGGGGGGGCTGCCAGGCTGCATGATCAGATTAGGTTCTAGTATAGATTTTGGGGTTTTTGACATAGGGTTCCCCTTCTAATCCATGCCAGACCTGAAGGCAATTTTGTTTATATTCAGCTGTCAGCGAGGAAGCCTGCTGACAGCTGATGAGTCATTGGTTGTTAAGGACGCAGCGGCCGGCTTCCCTTATCTGCAGCCTTCTCTTTGCTCATCATGTCTGATGTTAACAAAAATAAAAAAAAGACACAACATGCATGTGGCCCAATTGAAAAGAGGAATCACAGACCTGATTGAAAACATACATAGTATAATATATATATATATATATACACACAGACATCTTCAGAAAGGTGGTGCCAAAAGCAATGATTTATTTTTGCAAAGTGCATTAACTCAACAAGCAATGAGATCAGTTTTCCATCAATTCTTTAATGGACGATGGTTGATTGGGAGCCGCTCGTTATGGGTTAAGGCCAATGATGTGCCTCAATCCAGATATGACATAGAACTCCAGGCACTACCCCCTTCTCTGGGAGAGGGCTGGTGAGTGTTCAGTGGCACCTCTTCAGGTGAAGTCCTAATCAAGGATCGGTGAAGTGTTCTGTCCGCCCCCCTTCCTCTCTCTGCGGCTGTCTAAAAAAACGCACAGGGCACGCCAAGCTTTGCGCTGCTCTAGAAGAGGGGCCGCAGGGCAGAGCCAAGCTTCTTAATAGCACCATTATGTTAATCTCTTTCAGAGATACGAACCGATCTTCAGGCTGGAGGTTAATTTTTGGAACCCTTTAAATATGTATGTAATCAGGGCCCCGGAACCCTTCCAGCCGTACCTCTCGTTACACATGCAAATGAGCAGCGGCACGTGACCTGGCAGCATTAACCCATTGCGCTTATGTTTGCCCAAGGGTGCCAATGTATGCACCGAAAGCTGGAAAAAAGACAGGTCATTTGACGTGGCTCGCCAGTAATTGGAAGACGCGTGAGGCAGCGGCTGCCCAGACTATCACTCAGTCTTTATCTACTTGGTTATTGTTCAGTTGGGATACGCAGCCTGGTTGCCCAGTAACACATCGGAACGTGCGTGCGGTTGTCAGACAAGGCACCTTTTTCTCCCAAATGATCTGCATTCCAACCAAATAATTAGGCTATTTTAATGTGGCCATACCTGTGGATCGGGTCTTGTACAATCAGTTCTGATTGGGCACCCTTCTTTTTGGGTGAATTGCAAGCTTGAAGGTGCACCTGATTCAAAACTGAAAAGTAAGGAGTTGCATTTTTCTTGATCCAAGCTTTGCCATAATATGCCTGGCCATCAGTGTTGCCAACCTACCAGATTGAAATGTACTGACACGACACCCAAAATTTACTGGCACAGTAAAGTGCAAATTCCAGTATTTAGGCTACAAATCAGGACAATATGCGATTTGCATTGGGATTTAAGGTACATATTAAGGCAAAAAAAAATGTCTTATTTTACTCAAGAGGGCAAGAAATTAGAATGGGCAGGCACACACACATGAAATTGGCTCGAACAGTGACGCTAAACACAGTGTGCAGCAACACAGATGTTGACACCTCACCAACACGTTGCGTCCCCTCCCGAGTCCCAGTGACAGTCTCTCTCCACGCCAGGTGGTGCCTTCAGTCCACTGCAGTCCAAACAGCACTGACAGTCTGCTCCCAGCTTGCCTTGCTCCTGTCCCGCAGACCCACACACAAGGCTCCAGCCCCTCCACTCAGCTCCCTTGTACCATGACGTTGCACGATACGGCACCACCTCCGCCAGACCCACCCCCCCGCTGGCACCGCCTGAACACACTGTAGCAGGCACTCAGATGGTCTCGGTCAAGCGTCACAGCCATATTTTTTGCGGGCAACCTTTTCCTGTTACTGCATTTACTGGCAGGAGAAAAGTGTCAAAAAAATACGGACGGTTGGCAACACTGCAGGCCACACAATTCCCTTCTGTGCTTTTCAAACCCCAAAACACAGGAGTTCTGATATTTCCTCGCTGTATCTATTTGAAAAAAAAAAAAGTTGTGGCTGGAGTTCTACTTTAAAGTGCAACTGTAGCCAAGCTATGGTCAATCAAATAGTTACAAATTATTACTATGCGAAAAATGAGCATTAAAATCAGCGGTGACTGACCTTTTATAGCTGCATGCACTATGGAATAATTCATCCTTAAATTATACAGCAGAAATGCTTTTTCTTTAGCAACAATGCTCCTTCTGCTCCCCCTTACCAGTAGTTACCCTTGTAATGTGGCCGTTTAGAGTGAAATGAAAAACTGCATTTCTCACCTTAATTTCCTTGCACACTGCAGCGGCGTCTTCTTCTCTCTTTGGTGCTCTGGTCTATGGATGGTCACTCATGTACAATGCAGTGCTATTAAACTCTGTTACACCACTTGTCCCTAAAGGTAAGACTTTAATAAGGCTTACCTGGAGGCACTGTGAATATCTCCTAAACTTGCACAGTTTAGGAGATATTCAGAGTGCATGTAGCTGATGACATCACCGGTCCATGAGCCCTGAAGGTCCGGCTTACAGTGCAGGACCTCCGGAGCCTGTGCCGTAAACAGCGGCTCCCGCACGCATGCATGGAAGTGACCCCCTTGCGCCCCTGGCCACTTATGTAGCCAGAGGCCGTGAACCCGGAAGGAAGACCGGGGGAAGATGTCAGCCCTCTCAGCGGTGACAGAGCGGCGCTGGAGGGCTTCGTTCTAAGGAAAACCTCTCATAATGTGCTAGTATGCGATGCATACTAGCACATTATGATATTGCCTTGCAGGGGATTTTTGCAAGGGTAGTTTTTTTTTTGTGTCTGAAGTTAAGTTTTGAAGGACATTAGCGATTCCTTTTTGTGTGGAATTGCTTCACAGTGTCTGCAGCTATAGGGATCAGTGAATGCTTGTTGGCTTTGGCCTGGGTACAGGTTCACTTTCAACATTTGCAAAATGTACTAAATATCCATCATTGAAAACACCAACCCAAGAAGCTCTCCTCCCCTCCTTCCCAGCACAGGAACTTTGCTACCCATGGCAAGATGAAGCTTGGTTTGTTTTCACACTACCCCTCTGAGCCACAAGGAGCTTTTCTGATGCGCCAGTAACAGGTTAAGATCTCTATAACAGCAGGTTAGCCTCATATGGCCGAGAGCACGCTCACTCCATAAATGCAGAGAAATGTTGAGGATATTTATGAGTATAATAGATTTTTGGCAGCCTGAGATCTCCTTTATAGGTCGAGCACGTGGCATTTTTATAAATCCTCTTTCACACACTCTTCCTAGACCTTGCGCCTCTTTCCGCTGCAGGCCCGGCCACCCCCCTCCAAAACCGCTACCAGAGTAGGAAACTAAAACCACCAGCAGTTTCGCGCCACTTTAATGTCTTTTTTGGACGACGGATAACAGAAGATTTAATGGAGCAATTATTTTATTTTATCATTTCCAGCTTTGTCCCTAGTAAGACACATTTTTTTTATGTACTGTTCAATAAAACAGAACAGTGGCAACGTTCGGTTACTAAAATAGCCTTGGCTGACATACAAATGACCATCTTGGAGAAAGGGGATAAATATTAGGGTCCTGATGGGTGAAAAAGCTGAAGATGCCATAACCTTTATTTAATAACCCATCAAAAGTCAACTTCCATTGGTCTGTAAATTGGTTTCAAGTCTTGTTTTTTTTATTGGCCTCATAGCTGGCAATGTAGCATGACCTACGGATGATGTTTCCGTTTTGGTGGTCATTGGTTGAATGTTTTTTTCTTTTTCTTTGAGAGTCCCTTGAGAAATTTCCCTATTGCAGACTATGCCACCATCCTTCCTACTAGGCCATTACTAGTGTAGAATAGATGTCACCAACTTAAACAAAACCTGCTAGGCCAGTGGTTGTCAACCAATGGTCTGTGGACCACTGATGGTTCACAATAAAATTTTCGTGGCACCAAACACATCTTCAGTGTGGCAGACCTTTACTTATACTAGGCCCCCAGCCGCAACACACCAGCTCAGAAGCAATCCTTACTGTCTGCAGTGACCTCCATTTTCCATATTCCGAGTTAATCCATCATTAACAGGAATGCACCTGAGGACACCATACCACGATGGGTCCTGAACCATTGAATTAGCCCAGAAATGTACCTCCTCCAAAAACCAACAACCGCCAGGCTGCTGTGACAACCACAGAACCAGAACCATAAACAGAGAAGGTGGGAAGTTTCTTCTTCTCCCGCTGCGTGCAACTGATCATTACACGGCTCACGACCACCTCCTAGATTCCAAGACCCCTCCCAGCCTTACCGCAACCACCAGATAGGTGGGCTTCAATCACATTTTAAACCCTATGCAATTTTTATCACTCTTTCAGCCCTGTCTCCCCTATTCACCCTGTCATGTCCGTCTGACTTTTTTTTTTTTTTTTTTTTGCTTTGGGCCTTCCTTAACGAAGACATGACCTTTCACTACTTATATGTTTATTCTACATTATAGAGCAGCCTTTCTCAGTCTTTTTACCCTTAAAATAATTTCCAGGTCATTGGGAACCTCTGCGAAAATTATATCTAAAGCTCATGGTACAATAATGTGATCAGTAAGATCCTCACTGCACCCAAGCTCCGGATTCTCTTCTTCACTGTAATGCCCCGTACACACGGTCAGATTTTCCGATGGAAAATGTCCGATCGGAGCGTGTTGTCGGAAATTCCGACCGTGTGTGGGCTCCATCGGACATTTTCCATCGGATTTTCCGACACACAAAGTTGGAGAGCAGGAGATAAAATTTTCCGACAACAAAATCCGTTGTCGGAAATTCCGATCGTGTGTACACAAATCCGACGGACAAAGTGCCACGCATGCTCAGAATAAATAAGGAGATGAAAGCTATTGGCCACTGCCCCGTTTATAGTCCCGACGTACGTGTTTTACGTCACCGCGTTTAGAACGATCGGATTTTCCGACAACCTTATTGTGACCGTGTGTATGCAAGACAAGTTTGAGCCAACATCCGTTGGAAAAAATCCTAGGATTTTGTTGTCGGAATGTCCGAACAAAGTCCGACCGAGTGTACGCCCTATAAGCCTGTTCCTGCTCTGAACAGGTGCTGAGGAAAGAGATGAAGGTCGCATTCCAGTGATGTTACTTCATTTAAGAACCTTTATTGGGCAAAACGGTGCACATCAGAATCCACATCTAGGAAACCCAACTAGCCTGAGTTGAAGTCTACAACTAAGCCTGGTTGAGTGAAACACGTCACATGGGTGGGTCTCCTAGGCGAGAATTCTGATGTGCATTGGTTTGCTCAATAAAGATTCTTGAAGGAAGTGACATCACCAGTGCGTGGCCTCCATCTCTTCTCATAACTGTGATCAATAAGCTGTAAAAAAGACGTTGCCCCCTTACATTGATGGTCAGCGGAAAAGTGCCTCTTATTTGGGTGGTCAGTGTAGACCGAAGATCAATCCATCAATGCCCACTTGTCATTGAACCCTTAGCAATGTCTAAAGGTATCCTAGGGTTCCATGGACCCCTGTTTGAGAAAGGATGTTATAGGGTGGACAGAAATTTGAGCTCTGGTAGAAATTTCTTGCCAGATTCATATTTTAAAATGGACCTGTTATTTGCCCATACAGGACAAAGTAGAGTTTGCTTTACAGCATGGGGCTTACACAGTTCATACCTTTCACTCACTACTCTACTGTTGAAGACCAGTATGAGAAATATCCAGTACTTCCAGGTATGGGAGAACAAGTAAAACACTTCCATAACTTCACTCAAATAAAATTTGTATTTAAATATATTTGCTAAATGCTAAAGCTCCTTGCATAGTTCACTATGTAGCAAGACAGTGCTGGGCCCCTTCTGCCCATAGGCCCCAAAGCAGTCATGTAATCAACTATCAATTCGATATTCCAGTCGCACACGTTCCCAGACAAATGGCAATAGAACATTAACGGGTGCTGTAACGATTACCAGTTGGGTTCTGGAAGCATCAAGCAGAAGTACATCTTCGCCAGCACACCATGGATCAGCAAACAAGATTTGTCCAAAAAAGGTTTTTAATCGAAAACGGTCACATCACAAGGAAGGTGCAACGTTTTCGGGGCCGCGCAGGACCCTTTCACTTGCCTGACGAAGGGGTCCCGCGTGGCCCCAAAACGTTGCATATTCCTTGTGATGTGACCGTTTTCGATTAAAAACCTTTTTTGGACAAACCTTGCTTGCTGATCCATGGTGTGCTGGCGAAGATGTACTTCTGCTTGATGTAATCAACTATGACTACAGTTAAGGCAGCCATAGACGGTTGAGATTCGAATCATGTAAGGGCAGGCTGATTTGTTCCCAATTTGACCGATCGATCAACTTGGGTATAACCAGCATGTTAGATTTTTTTTCACAAATGGTTACTGCCAGTGGCTCCAGTCGCCTGCAGTAACCATCGTATTCTGCTGGCCAGGAATGTTCTGCACAACCCCTGCTGGCAGAATACAATAGCGCAGCGAGAAGCGTTCCCAAGCAATTTTCTTTCCTTCCACCAATGATGGAAGGAAAGAAAATCGTATCATCTATGGCCAGCCTTACACACTTGGGCAGAAGCAGCATTGTCTTTGAAGCACTGAAAAAAAAACAAAAGGCAAATGACCGGCAAAGATTTTGGAGAGTACAGGTGGAGGATTGCGGTAAGAGGGTTAACAATTGACTTTATGTATTGTCCTCTCATTATGAGGTCAGGGCGGCTTCAGAAGATCAGGCCCCCTGGAATGCGGTTGGCTGAGATTCGACTAATCCCAGACATTCTCAGGTCATTAAGGGACTGATCTTTTGACTTCAAGGCAGATGTAGAACGGATGATCTGGAGACCTCACAGGACTGTCTGTGCATCAAGACACTCGATACAGTGAAGATTGTCTTCCGCAGATGACCTGAAGTGTCTGTCTGCGAGATAGAGCAATTAATAGGCGACAGCTTGAGTTAGGAAATCTACTCGTCGGAGGTTATACATTACAATGGCCATCTGAATGAAGATATTACAATAGCATTTTATTACTTTACTTTTCATATGATAAAATGGTCTAAAAAATAAAAAATAAAACACTACACAGTCCCTTTGAAATGTCTTACTTAATACATATTTCAAAATTGCTATACTGTATGTGAGGTTTTTTGTTTTTTTTTGTTTTGTTTTTTTTTTGTTTTGTTTTTTTTTTGTTTTGTTTTTTTTTGTTTTCTTTAGACCAAACAACCTCACATACAGTATAGCAATTTTGAAAATTGTATTAAGTAAGACATTTCAAAGGGACTGTGTAGTTTTTTGGGGTTTTTTTGTGTGTTTTTTTAGCATGCACTTAAAATGTGTGTTTAAAAAAACAAACCAAAAAAAGCTTACTCCTATACATAGTTAAAAATGAGATATAGCATGGGGACTTCATCTAATATGCAGGTTCTGCTTTTTGCTATGGTTTTGGTTTACTGCTCCTTAAAGGGTACCACCACTTTCATGGGAAAAAACAATAGCAAGCAAAAACAAAATGATATATTAAAATATAGTTATAATAATATAATAAAAAAATGTTATATATTAATTTGATCACAATGTTTTGTCAATTGTAGTGCGGGCAGCGACAGTGAAAATACTTTCATATTCATTTAGTGCGATATTCCACACTATATTATAATATAGCATATACAGTTGTAATTTAATATTATTAAAAATGACCTTTTCAATCCGCAGCACTGTAATTTTCTGTAAAATGCAATGCGACTACCTGGAGGCGTTCTGTACACAGATGGAATACAGAACCCCCCCCGTGTCATTTTCCTGCTTTGTGTGATTGGTTTATTGATTTTCCCAGAAGTCTGCACTAGGATGCAAATTCGATTTTGAGCATCCCCGGCAATGAAAATAGCATTTTTGGTGAGATAATCCCAAAGGGAAATCACGTCTAAAGGGATGCTGACCCTGCAGCTTTCCTCAGTGGTGCAGCAGCTGATTGATAATTATAAAGTCACTCGCCTTCACATTCATTCTGCACATGGACACAGATTAACAAACAGTTATTTCTGCAGATTAACAAAAGGTAGGAATCTGCAACAAAGTTTGTTAAAATCCCTGCAATGTACACAGATCACCCAGAGGGGAGTGTGTTTTTCTCAAGAAAAGTCGAGTTACTCTTTAACATACAACAAGTCTCTAGGCCTATTGGATCAGCCCCTACTGCAGGATCTTACCTTATGACATGCTCCAAAGTAATAATGTTACGGCCTCATTACTGGGAAAGAGGAGACTGGGGAAATGCTTCTTTCTGCCTACAGCAGATTGATGGCAAGTTATCAGCCAAGACAAAGTCACTGGACTTAAAGTGGTTGTAAAGGTTGAAGTTTTTTTTACCTTCATGCATTGTTTGCATGAAGGTAAAAAAAAACCCTTGTGTGCTGCTACCCCCACAAGCCCCCCCCCCCCCCCCCAATACTCCCCTGAGCCCCCTCTCGATCCAGCGATGTGCAAGGAAGCCTCGGCTGTCCCGGGTCTCTCCTCATTGGCTGAGACTCAGCAGCTGGCTCCCACTGCTGTCAATCACATCCAGTGAGCCCTTGAAGAGAGAGCAGGGGCGAGGCCAAGCCACGGCTCTATGTGTCTTAGGGCCCTTTCACACTGGGCGGTTTGCAGGCGCTATTGCGCTAATAATAGCGCCTGCAAACCGACCCTAAAGTGCCGCTGCTTTGATTCCAGTGTGAAAGCCCCGAGAGCTTTCGCACTGGAGCGGTGCGCTAGCAGGACGGGAAAAAAGTCCTGCTAGCACATCTTCGGAGCGGTGAAGGAGCGGAGTGTATACCGCTCCTTCACCGTTCCTGCCATTGAAATCAATGGGACAGCGCGGCTATACCGCCGGCAAAGCGCCTCTGCGGAGGCGCTTTGCGGCGGTTTTTAACCCTTTTCCGACCGCTAGCGGGTGGTAAAACCGCCCCGCTAGTGGCCAAATACTGACGGTAAAGCGCCGCTTACAATAGCAGCGCTTTGCCGACGCCGCCCCCGCCCCAGTGTGAAAGGGCCCTTAGAGCGGGGCTTGGGAGTGAGCACGCACCAGTGTCCCCTTGCTGTTGGGGGAATTGGTGAAGGGGAGGAGCCAGGAGCGCCGGCGAGGGACCCGAGAAGAAGAGGATTGGGGCTGCTCTGTGCAAAACCATTACACAGAGCAGGTAAGTATGATGTGTTTGTTAAAAAAACCCTTTAATATTGCTTTAAAATATATGTAAACTCTCACCTTGTAAAACAACCCATTCAATTTAAATTTAAAATGAAAGGCAAAACATTTGTGTTTGTGTATGTATGTGTATGTATATATATATATTTATATCTAGAAATATAGCACACTGGTCTTGCCAATGAATGGCTGTGCAGGGGGGAGGGCATTGTTAGCACAGGTCTAATTATTGGAGGAGAGCAGGCTGAGTTCTCAGCACAGCTAGAGAACTCACTATGCTGGGATGGATGTGCTCTCATGCCTAGTGTGGTCAGTTTTTAATAGGAAAGCAGGGGGACTGGCAGGAACACCAGGGATTTCACATAAAGGAAGCAATACAAGGAGAACAGGATACTTTCTTATATGAGTACATGGTACAGCCAGCACATATCAGTAATAAGAAATGTTGGGTTAACATACTCTTTAACCTCTTAGCATCGGCGCCTCCTGGCCCTTTAAGAGGTTCAAGATGCTGGGAGTGGGGCTTAAGGCCACATGACCGCCGCGATTGGATGTCATGTGACCTGAAAACTTTTGATCGCAAGGACTGATCGGGAGCTTTCAGCCAGGCGACGATAACTGTATCGGGAACGCACAGTGCGCGCGTGCTCTTGGCAAAGGTGTTTTGGCAGCAATTCACGCAAATATGGGCCCCCCCCCCCAGACACAACAGGAGCCAATCAGCGGGTCCTGCGGACTCGATGATCATCCAGGAGAAAGACAGAATGGCATTCTGCCTATGTAAACAAGGCAGACCGCCATTCTGTGAGAGAGGAATGTACTGATCCTGTGTTCCTGATAAGCAGGAACATGGATCTTTACCTTCCCCCTGTGAAAGCACATCCTCCACAGTTAGTAAGCACTCCCTAGGCACACATTTAACCCTTTGATCGCCCCTGAGGTTAACCCCTTTCCGGGCCAGTGTCATTAGTACAGTGACAGTGCATATTTTTTAGCACTGATCACTGTATTAGTGTCACTGGCCCCTAAAAAGTGCCAAAAGTTTCAGTTAGTGTCCGATTGTCCGCCACAAGATCGCAGTCCCTCTTTAAGTTGCTGATTGCCGCCATTACTAGTAAAAATAAATAAATAAAAATATCCCATAGTTTGGAGACGCTATAACTTTTTCGCAAACCAATCAATATACACATATTGGGATTTTTTTAACAAAAATGTTGCAGAATACATATTGGCCTGAACTGATGAAGAAATTCGATTTTTTTTTTACTTTTTTTTTTTTTTTTTTTTTTATTGGATATGTTTTATAGTAGAAAGTGTTTTTTATTTTTTTATTTTTCAAAATTGTTGGCCTTTTTTTGTTTATAGCGCAAAAAATAAAAGCCGCAGAGGTGATCAAATACCACCAAAAGAAAGTTCTATTTGAGGGGAAAAAAGGGACATACATTTCTTTGGGATACAGCGTCGCACGACCGCGCAATTGTCGGTTAAAATAATGCAGTGCCGTATCGCAAACAATGTCCTGCTCACGAAGGGGGGTAAATCTTCGGGAGCTGAAGTGGTTAGGAAAGGTGGTTGAATGACACACACACATAGAAGTCCGATTTAGCGGTTGATCTACAACTTTCTGTGTTTCATATTGTATTAGAAACTATGGAAATGCTTCAACAAACCGTTAAGGTCACAAGAAATGGCGGAACATTCTCTTAAAATGTAGAGATTTTAGTATTTGTATTGCAGAAGAGACGTTTATCAAATTTGAAACATATCAGAAAAATATGATTCTTCCATATTTGCACATTGGGGAGAGGAAACTTTCATTCGGTTAGGACTCAGAAGAGCTTTGTCTAGGATTTATGGATGCAGTAAAATAAAAAATAAAGATATCTGCCAACATAAGTATGTAAGAGGAGATTATTCTTTTTAAAATAAGGAATCACTCGTCTTCCTACAAGGCTGTGAGATGAGCTATTCAACATAACTGGATTAGGTGGTGTTTTATACCTGTTTGGAGTTCACTCTTTTTTTTTGGGGGGGGGGGGTGCCTAGGTATGCTCGTGTTTTAGAGCAGAGGTCACCAGCCAAGAGAGCCGGAGCATTGTGTGTATAAGGCAGCAGTGTGATCCAGGGGAGGGGGGCAGAGAGCCGGAGCATTGTGTGTATAAGGCAGCAGTGTGATCCAGGAGGAGGGGGGGCAGAGAGTCGGAGCATTGTGTGTATAAGGCAGCAGTGTGATCCAGGGGAGGGGTGCAGAGAGCCGGAGCATTGTGTGTATAAGGCAGCAGTGTGATCCAGGAGGAGGGGGGCAGAGAGCCGGAGCATTGTGTGTATAAGGCAGCAGTGTGATCCAGGAGGAGGGGGGCAGAGAGCCGGAGCATTGTGTGTATAAGGCAGCAGTGTCATTCAGGAGGAGGGGGGCAGGGAGCCAGAGGATTGTGTTTATAAGGCAGCAGTGTGATCCAGGAGAGGGGGGCAGAGAGCCTGAGCATTTCGTGTATAAGGCAGCAAACAGTGTGATCCAGAGGGAGGGGGTCAGAGAGCCTGAGCATTGTGTGTATAAGGCAGCAACAGTGTGATCCAGAGGGAGGGGGGCAGAGAGCGGGAGCATTGTGTGTAAAAGGCAGCAGTGTGATCCAGGGGGAGGGGGGCTGAGAGCGGGAGCATTGTGTGTGTGTGTGTACAAGGCAGCAGTGTGATCCAGGGGGAGGGGGGCTGAGAGCGAGGGTATTGTGTGTAAGGCAGCAGTGTGATCCAGAGGGAGGGGGGGGCAGAGAGCCGGAGCATTGTGTGTATAAGGCAGCAATGTGATCCAGGGGGAGGGGGGCAGATAGCGGGAGCATTGTGTGTGTGTGTGTGTGTGTATAAGGCAGCAGTGTGATCAAGGGAGAGGGGGGCAGAGAGCCAGAGGATTGTGTGTATAAGGCATGTAAGTTCATGTTAGTGGTCCACGGGATTCAAAATTGTGAGCTTAGTGGTCCGTGAGGCCTGAAAGGTTGGCGACCACTGGTCTAGGGAGCATTGGGTAAATGCCTCCTTTATTGAAAGAGTACTACAGACATTGTAGCCATTGCTATCTCCTTTAGTTTAAAGCAGTCATTCTCAACCAGGGTTCCCTATATAGCAGTACCCACGTAGAGGCCGCGGATGAATGTGGTCGTCTCTCACCCTGCACAGCCATGCACGCAAATTTCCAGTCACTCAGAGACAAGAAACAGTCCTTGTAGCTGTATTTGTGTTTTTTTTTTTATTAGGGGAATTGAACTTGGATAGGGAAGGGATGATATGGGATGCCCATTTGATCAATGAAACTCTGTAGGGACTTGAACTATATACATTCCAGTATATACACCCACTTTCCTCTTCTACCTCCAGCACAATCCTGATTGCAGAGCAACAATTACCAGGACCAGCTAGCACAGGTTTCAGACTTATCGCAATCTCAACTGAGTCTGAATGACTGCCCTTTGCGGGCAGGAACCGCGGGCCCCTATAGTGTAGTAAACTGGAAGTCTTTAGTGCTAGCTGTCCTATCCGTGGCTACTGCACCCAGTACCACCTCTCCAGGCACGGACAGCCCTTCTGGCTATAGCTGCCCCCTTCCACTGCCCATGCCACCACAGACCTGGCTCTGCACCCCGACTGGCTCTGCACCCTTCCCAGACTGCTCCATCCCAGTCCTTTCAGGTGTGCCTCCCAGTCCTCCTGACTGTGTCACTCACCAGCCCTCTTGGCTATTCCTGTTCCTCCTGGAGACTTGCCTGGCAGTAATATTCCGCTGTCCTCTCCTAGCTCCCATGCCTTCTGGCCAAGACACCTCTGTGTGTCTTGAAGAGGGTCCTGTGCCTGAGCCCAGGCCCGAGATCACCCCCCCCCCCAGACTGGGGAGCTCCCTCAAAGGCCCCGACAGCCTAACACTCCATCTCCAGCTTCCACCCGAACTCTCCTCCCCAGCTGGGCTGACCCAGAGTATTTGAGGGGCCTGCCAACCCAGGTTGGGGATTGGTCAGGGCCCTCAGAATACTCCAGGCAGCTGGAAGTTTCCAGCAAGTTCGAGAAGTAGGGGGGAGGACTCAGTGATGCTGCCTGTGAGTCCCAGTTGCTAATGGAGATTAGTCATAAACTTCTCATAAGGCAACACCTCTCATTCTTCTGGAAGTTTCCAGCAAGTTCGTGAAGTAGGGGGGAGTACTCAGTGGTGCTGCCTGTAAGTTATCCAGCTTTCCCTGTATCTCTGCCCAACCCAGGAAAAACAGACAGACTTGGCAGCCAGTCAAGCCTGCATAAATTGACCTACTCTAAATAAAAAAAATTATCTACACTCCTAGCACACTAAAGGGTGCTACCCCTAGAAACCTAGAGTTCCTCCAGATGTGGCTAGAGCTTCCTTGAGCTGTGGCTTAACTCCCATTTTCTAATGCCTACTTAACGCCAGAGCCACACTATATGACAGAGCCACCAATGATCTCTTTAACTGTCCATAGGGGTGGCATTCTGACCACCACTGTAAAGGGGAACATTCTACCTACTAAGCCATTGGCTCCCGCTGCTGTCAATTAGATTCAGTGAGCCAATAAGAAGAGAGCGGGGGGGGGGGGGGGCCGAGCCATCCTCTGTGAACGGACAATGTCCATTCTCAGGAGCGTGCCTGCCCCAAGTGCCCCCATAGCAAGAGGCTTGTGTAGCAGTACCCCCGTAGGGGCTGCTGAAAGTTGTGGCCCACCTGTCACCCTGCCCAGCCTGGCATTCACTATTCACAATCACCTTGAGTCAATGAACGGTCCAAATGCCTGTTTTTTGTATTTTTATTGAGGGATTTGAACTTTGATAGGGATGGGAATATATGAGATGCCCAGTAGAATTATAGAACAGTCAATTTGGGTCAGAACCATGTACACTCCTTGTACACAATATTTCTTCAAACTCCTCCTGCACAACACTTGCTTACAGACTATCACTCCCTCTCTCCGGCACAACTCTTGACTCCAGGCACAGCTAGCACATGGTTAGGCTCAACCCTGACTCAGTCAGGCCCTAGAAGTTGCCATTTGTAGGCAGGGACCACAGGTCCCTTTTTGTGTAGCAAAAAAACAGAAAGTCTTTAGTGCTAGCTGTCCTGTGGTGGACTACTGCTTCCAGCAATCCCTCTTCAGGCCCTCCTGGCTGCAGATGACTTCACTGCCCGTGACGTTGCAATCTTTACTGGCTCCGCACCCAGCTCTGACTGTTGCCTCTCAGTCCTTTCTGGCATGCCTCTCTAGCACTCCCGATAGCACATGTCACTCACCAGCCCGCCTGGCTGCACACACCGGTGGATCCCTCCTGAAGACTTGCCCGGCATCACTAGCTCCTGCTGTCCCCTCTGACTCCTCTCTGTGCCTCCTGACCAGATTCTCCACGTGTTCCTGGAGGGATCCTTCCTGCACCCGAGTCCCAGGCCCAAGGTCACCCCCCCCCCCCCCCCCAAAGGCCCCGACATCCTAGTACTCCATCCTCAGTTCTTCATCCCCACAACTCCCCCTAGGGTTGCCATTAGGCATGTGCAATTAGTTTCGTTCCGAATTCGTTTAACGAATTTCGACAAATTCGTTAATTCGGGAATATCCGAATTAACGAAAACCCGTTTAACTAATTTTTTTCCGAATATTCGTAAATTCGATAAAATTGGACATTCGTAAATTCGGGCATTCGTACATTCGCAATTTACATTCGTACATTAGTAAATTAGTGAATTCGTAGATTTGTAAATTCGAAAATTCGGAAATCTGAAATAATAGTTAACTAATAATAACTTAACTATTAGTAATTACTAGTAACTTTTAAATTATAGGTATTGTAATTTCCTTTCAAATTTGGCTGTTAGTGAACGTAACACATACAAATTTATCCGAAGTTATAAATGATCCGAAAAAAGGGAATGGAACGTAATGAATTAATAATAATAAATAACAATAACATTAATAATAACAAAGTTTTATTACTATTATTTATTATTAATTTGTTCCGTTCCATTTGTTTAGATGCAGCATTCGTTTTGGATAATTCGTAACTTCGGATAAATTCGTATTTGTTAAGTTCACTGACAGTCAAATTTTAAAGGAAATTACAATACCTATAATTTAATAGTTAGTTACTATTTCAGATTTTTGAATTTTCGGGTTTTTGGATTTTTAAACTTCGAATTTACAAACTTCCGAATTTTCTAATTTACAAATGTACAATTTTACGAATTTACGAATGTACGAATGTAAGAATGTACGAATTTACGAATGTACAAATGTAAAAATGTACGAATGTACGAATGAACGAATGTTCGAATTTACGAATGTACGAATTTACGAATGTACAAATGTAAAAATGTACGAATGAACGAATGTTCGAATTTACGAATGTACGCATGTACGAATGAGCGCTTTTACAAATGAACGAATTTACGAATTGCGATCATAACGAATAACCCGAAAAACGAAAAAAAAAAAATAAACTAATGAAACGAAAACGAAAATGAACTAATTTTTTGGCTGTGCACATGTCTAGTTGCCACCTCATCCCTTTAAACTTAAACACATATGAATTACACAGGTTCTGTGGCTGATTAAGGTTGTAATTAAACTCACTTGGTGCCTTATTTGAATTTAATTCGCCTCAGAACCTGTGTAATTCATATGTGTTCGGGTTTAAAGGGATGAGGTGGCAACCCTAACTCCCCCCCCCCCCCAGCTGGGCTGACCCCAGGTATTTAAGGAGGCCTGCCCCCTGCCAATACAAGTTGGGGATTGGTCAGGGCCCCTTAGAACACCCCAGGCAGCTCCACCTCTCTTCCCCTCCTCTCTTCTAGAATCCTCCAGAAACCAGAGGGAGGTAACCGAGAAGTGATGCTGTCTGTGAGTCACCAGACTACTCTGAGCCACTCCCAGCCCACACAGATCAAATTTACCTGCACTCACAAAAATCCTAACTCTAGCCCCTACCTAAGTAGAGGGCGCTACACTTGCTATTGAGGGCACTCTGCAGGGGGGAGGAGCCAGGACCACTGGTTGGGGATCCAAAAAGAAGAAGATCAGGGCTGCTCTGTGCAAAACCATTGCACAGAGCAGGTATGACATGTTTATTTTTTATTTATTTTTTTATTATTACATTTACAATCCCTTTAAAGCTATAGACTTAGCCCAACAGGTACACTTTAGTTGGAGGAATGTGTTTACAATTATTGCAGGTACCGCTGTAGCTCACAATAAAAAAAAACAGAAGCACGTAACGCTCACAGCCTTTTCCCGCTCGCAGTCCAAGCATCTGTTTGCATCGCAGCACTTTACAGCCCTTTCCCACTTTGGAGTGAAAGCATCTTCTGCTATTTGCATCTGAATTGTACAAAGAGCTCGCCATCTTCCATCCACTGCCGTCTTGGCACTAATTTGCAGAGCCATCCTCATGTGCCGCAGTGCATGCTGGGGAGACGATCAGGCTGTCTATGGAAGGTGAGAGCATGACCCCCATATTTCCCCACTGCCGGGGCTCTTGGATATATTCAAGGACTCTCTAAATTCTGCAGTAATGGGAAGGCTTGACAGCTCAGAAAATAGTTACTCGTGGAGGAGTAATTGGTTTGTAGAAAAGGAGGAAAAAGATAGAAGGGTTGAGCAGAAGGAAGAAAATAGGAGAGTCGATGAAGGAGCGTTAAAAGAATGAAAAAGGAAAAGAGATGGGGAGCGGTGATTAGAATGGAAGGGGAAGAGACGGCTGCGGATGGCAGACCAAGAGGAATTAAATCTAGTGATAGATATGTTGCTATACTGTATATGTGGACAAAAAAAGAAAAAGAAAAAAAAAAAGAAAAGGAAGGAAAAAATACTCATCTATATACCAGAAGACAGCCCGAGACGAAGCATTGGCATTCTTATACCCAATAATATTCTGCTGCAAAGAACAGAAACCACTGCTTCCCCACACAGCGCAACAGAACTGTCTGTGTTACCCGCAGCCACCAGTGCCCATAGACATGAGACGACAGCGCCCCATCTGGCAGTTGCAGGCTTTACCCCGTTATAATAGCAAACACCCTTCATAAATATATCATTGGAAACTGTCATATTGGCCAAAATATTTGTACACTGTACGGTCTTGAGATCAAGACACCCCTGCCAGACAACACAGCCAGGTCAGTGGCCTCACTTTACTCAAGTGCAGTTAAAGAGGAAGTAAACCCTCTCTAAAAAAAAAATAAAAAAAGACACCCTGCAGGACAAAGGCATAAAGAGCTAGCACCCTGTTTCCCCGAAAATAAGACCTAGCGTGATTGTCGGTGATGGCTGCAATATAAGCCCCCCCCCCACCCCCAAATAAGCCCTAGTTAAAGTCCTTGTAGGTCTTATTTTCAGGGTAGGGCTTATTTTCGGGGAAACAGGGTAGGGCTTATTTGGGGGTAGGGCTTATATTGCAGCCAACACCGACAATCACGCTAGGTCTTATTTTCGGGGAAACAGGGTAGGGTTTATTTGGGGGGTAGGGCTTATATTGCAGCCTTCACCGACAATCACGCTAGGTCTTATTTTCGGGGAAACGGGGTATGCATAGCATACTAGCTCATTATGATTTAATTACCTGAGATCAAAGCCCCCGAATCGACCCTCGTTCACCTCCTCCGTCGCCGCCATGATACCCGGAGTGACTTCCAGGTATCGCTGCTTCGGCGCTGTGACTGGCCGGAGCGGCGATGACGTCACTCTGGCGCATGCGCGCGGGGAGCCGTCAGTGACGGCATGATCGCCTTCACTAACGGCACGCTCAGTGCGCCCGCGCCATTGTCTCTTTCGCGCATGCGCCGTAGACATCAGTGCCCGTTTTTAGGAAAATATCTCCTTAACCGTGTAGGTTTAGGAGATATCTCTTGCCCCTACAGGTATGCTTTAATCTAGGCTTACCTGTAGGTTAAAGTGGTCTGTAAGGGTTTATAGCCACTTTAAGGCTTAATGTACACGTTTTTACACCCTCTCCTGAACGATTTAACTTGACAGATAGTAACCCACGTTGCCGCGTTCACATGCCGCGTTTAGCCACGTTTGCGTTTAGAAGCTTTTTTTTCTTTTTCTTTTTTCAAAATGGCCAAAAATGACAAACGCCTGTAACCGAAATGCGGCTAAATGCGAGTTACCCTGTATAGCCGTGTTTAGACGTGTTTAGAAGCGTTTAGCGCTTGAAATGCCTCTAAATTCGGCGTCTGAACTCATTTTTTTGCTTTCCAAAAAAGGACTCTAAACTCAACTGGCTAAAAATAGCATTAAAGGAACCTGTGTACATGTACACATAAGATCACATTGGATGAGTTCAGGGGCAGCTGAAAAGAAGCATCCAACTGCCTCTGAATCTCCGTTTACCAGCATCCGTGTACATGAGGCCTAAAAGGGTTACTAAACTCTCGGTTTTTTTTTTTGTTTTGTTCTTTGTTTTTTTTAAAATAACAAACATGTCATACTTGCCTCCTCTGTGCAGTTGGTTTTGCACAGAGTGGCCCCGATCCTCCTCTTCTGGGGTCCCTCAGCGGCGCTGGTGGCTCCTCCTCTTCTCAAATAACCCCTTCAGGACACCCGTGTGAGCGCGCTCACGAGTCCTGCTACTGCGTTTATTGACACAGACAGCAGGACTCAGCCCCGCCCCCCCCGGCGCCCACGTCATTGGATTTGATTGACGGCAGTGGGAGCCAATGGCTGCGCTGCTATCAATCTATCCAATCAAGACACGAGACACCGGCCAGAGCTGGTGTGCTCGTTCCTGACGCAGGAATTACGGGGCTCAGGTAAGTAATTAGGTAAAGGGGGGGGAGCTGCTGCATGACAGGAGGGTTTTCACCTTAATGCATAGAATGCATTAAAGCAGAGTTCCACCCAAAAATTGAACTTCGGCTTTTGGCATGTCATTTTTTAGGGGGGAGCGGATACCCTCTTTTTAGAGGGTCCCAGCTCCCACTTCCTCCCGGGGCACTGCGGCACTGTAAGGGAGATCACCTCGCCCCCCTCCCTCCCGGCAATCATCTGGGACACGTCACAGATCTCAGATGATTGCCTGGTCAGTCACGGCGCGTGGCGCGGCTCGTGCATGCGCAGTGCGTGCCCGGCTGTGAAGCCACAACCGGCCGCCCACAGTGACTATGCCGGCGCCGCAGAGAGAAGGGGAAGACGAGCGGGGCTTCGTTCCCCCGCATCACTGGACCCTGGACAAGTAAGTGTCCAATTCTTAAAAGTCAGCAGCTGCAGTATTTGTAGCTGCTGACTTTTAATTTTTTTTTTTTTTTTTTAGCCGAACTCCGCTTTAAGGTGAAAAACTTTTTTACAACCGCTTAAAAGTGTTACTAGGCCCCGGACCCTGCATTCACTATATCTGGTCTCCCACAGTACTCAGAACATGGAAATGCAATTATTTTAGTAAATATAAACTGCTAATTACCTATTCTCATCAGCAGTATATCGCAGTCTTGTGACTTCTATCAGTGTCTGGTTGAGTCCCGGTTCACATATATGCGATATTGGGAACCAGTGCGATTCCAGTGCGATTCCTGCACACTGACATGAACCGCTGCGAGTGTCAATGCAAAGTTAATGACACCCCGAGATCGGTTCGCAGATCGCGGTGCGAACTGCCAAATGATGCAGGTATTGGATCGCATGGGTGTTAACACCCATGCGATCCAATTCCAGTGCAGACCAAAAAAAAAAAAAAAAAGGGTTTTGCACCATTTTGGTGCGAATCCGATGCGAATTCAGCCGTACGGGTGAATTTGCATCGCACGGACATCGCATGTGATCTGCAACAGCAGTGCCACTCCATATTCCCATCTCACGCGTTCCTGAAGTTGGGCTTTAAGACAAATGATGCCATGGCCCCCCTGTGCCTACAAGTTCTACAGCTTGGTCACC
Source organism: Lithobates septentrionalis (assembly GCA_037952835.1). Lineage (NCBI taxonomy): Eukaryota > Metazoa > Chordata > Amphibia > Anura > Ranidae > Lithobates > Lithobates septentrionalis. The sequence goes on from JBBDGP010002716.1 coordinate 847,069, forward strand.
ACCAGTCTGCATCAGCCTTCTGATTGGACGAAGAATACCGGCATTACACAGATGAGATCATCTCTCTGCTTCGTCCTGTAATGGAGACGGACGGCACTGTTCAATACACAGTACTGCTGTGCAGGAGATTACAGGAAGATATCCCGATTCACGAACATAGAGGTCGATCGTAAAACGCATTTACCAGTTTTAATAAAAACATGTCGGAACCAATTAAATTTTTCTATCTGCCTAGAGTTGAATTTTAATATTTAGATTCTGTACTATCCAATAAGAAGGTTCCAGAATACGATCTGTCTCATGATAAAGTGATTATCCTACAGCGGTTTACCTGTACTTTGTAATTGAGTGTCGGAAGCGCGTCCCGTGACCTGCATTGACCTTTTCACGCTGCGTTTATATTGTAAATGACTTTGCCCGCTGTGCACACTCAGCTGCATTCGTACACAGTGGTTGGAATGCATACAGAAACATCTACCCGGTTATACAGGAGTCCCGACAGGCTGAGTGAGCAGCAAAATGAATTACTGTACGGCTCCATTACTGGGAATTGCAGACATATGGACCTATCTGAGCGCTTCATATCTTCCATTTCAGTCTTCATGTCTGTGTGTAGGTTCTATGATTGTTGTGACCAAGATATGAACCTCACTATATTGCCAAAAGTATTGGGACACCTGCCTTTACACGCACATGAACTTTAATGGCATCCCAGTCTTAGTCCATAGGGTTCAATATTGGGTTGGCCCACCCTTTGCAGCTATAACAGCTTCAACCCTTCTGGGAATGCTGTCCACAAGGTTTAGGAGTGTGTCTATGGGAATGTTTGACCATTCTTCCAGAAGTGCATTTGTGAGGTCAGGCACTGATGTTGGTTGAGAAGGTCTGGCTCGCAGTCTCCGCTCGAATTCATCCCAAAGGTGTTCTACTGGGTTGAGGTCAAGATTCTGTGCAGCTCCTCCACCCCAAACTCGCTCATCCATGTCTTTATGGACCTTGCTTTGTGCACTGGTCCAAATCATTTGGTGGAGGGGGGATTATGGTGTGGGGTTGTTTTTCAGGGGTTGGGTTTGGCCCCTTAGTTCCAGTGAAGGGAACTCTTAAGGCGTCAGCATACCAAGACATTTCAAGTTCCTCCACCCCAAACTCATTCATCCATGTCTTTATGGACCTTGCTTTGTGCACTGGTGGGCAGTCATTTTGGAACAGAAAGGGGCCATCCCCAATTTTTTCCTCAAAGTTGGGAGCATGAAATTGTCTAAAATGTCTTGGTATGCTGACGCCTTAAGAGTTCCCTTCACTGGAACTAAGGGGCCAACCCCAACCCCTGAAAAACAACCCCCACACCATAATCCCCCCTCCACCAAATGATTTGGACCAGTGCACAAAGCAAGGTCCATAAAGACATGGATGAGCCAGTTTTGGGGTGGAGGAAATTGACTGGCCTGCAACCCGGTAGAACACCTTTAAGATTAATTAGAGCGGAGACTGCGATCCAGGCCTTCTCGTCCAACATCCGTGCCTGACCTCACAAATGTGCTTCTGGAAGAATGGTCAAACATTCCCATAGATACACTCCTAAACCTTGTGGACGGCCTTCCCAGAAGAGTTGAAGCTGTTATAGCTGCAAAGGGTGGGCCAACTCAATATTGAACCCTACGGACTAAGACTGGGATGCCATTAAAGTTCATGTGCGTGTAAAGGCAGGTGTCCCAATACTTTTGACAATACACTGTATATTATATAAATGCACATACTTGGGCTTATTGTAGGCCTAAGGCCCCTTAGGGCACCGTCCTTTCTGGCTCCATAGGGGATCCTTGACTGATCCTCTCCTGAGACAGATCAGAATGTATATGTGACATCAGAGTCTGTTCAATTTTTCTCTATCACACAAAGGAGGAAAAAAAAAAAAAAACCAAAGCAAAAGCAGGGAAAGGAAAAAAAAAAAAAGAAACAAATCAATCTGTAGTAAAAATCAACACCTATTACACACATTACACACTGTTAGGCACACAGTTAACCCCTTGATCGCCCTAGATGTTAACCCCTTCCCAGCCAGTGTCATTAGTACAGTGACAGTTTATAGTATTATCACTGATCACTGTACCAGTGTCAGTGGTGGTTAGTCAGTCCCCACAAGGTGTCAGTTAATGGGGTTTTATTCGATTTGTTTTATAGCAGAAAGTAGAATTTTTTTTTTTTTTCATTAAGGCTAGGTTCACCTTTGTGGTGAATTGGATGCAGGTTTCCTTGTATCCAATTTGCATGACAGGAGATTGTGACCGAGTCCTGTGCGTCTTTGGCTCCGTTTCAGGTCCGAATTCAGGCAAAAATTCGGGTCTGATTTGTCCCTGAAATGGAGAACAGCGACGCACTGGACCCTCTGCTGTCAGCCACATCTGTATTAGATGTGAACAGTGGTGGTCCATGCATTATGGGTGCACGGGCGCTGCCCCCCCTGACACCTCCGCCGCCCTCCCTATTTATGTGCCCAGCCCCTTTCAGGACGCCGGACACATGAAATACTATGGCAGGGATAGGCGGGGGGGGGGGGGGGGGTGTATTTTGAAGCACATGATTAGAGCCAGAGGCTCTAATAGGTTTCAAAATAGGATGGGCTCGGGGCAGCCGAGCCGGGGGACATTCCTGGCTGCATTTGATTGGCACAAGTGGCTGCACATGATGGGGCACAGGTGGCTGCATATGATGGGGCACAGGTGGCTGCATATGATGGGGCACAGGTGGCTGCATATGATGGGGCACAGGTGGCTGCATATGATGGGGGGCACAGGTGGCTGCATATGATGGGGCACAGGTGGCTGCATTTGATTATCACAGGTGGCTGCATTTGATTGGCACAGTGGCTGCATTTGATTGGCACAGTGGCTGCATTTGATTGGCACAGTGGCTGCATTTGACTGGCACAAGTGTCTGCATATGTTGGGCACAAGTGGGAGCATTAGTAGGGAGTAGGGGGTAGGCAGTAGTAGGGAACCCCTACTAAAATGTTAAGATCTACAGCTTAGGTACATTATCATGGTCCGTAGCGTATACAGAGTTTTTACATGAAAGAATCAAGAATGAGGTTTCCGTAATCATAAAATTAAATTAATAATAATAATGGCCAGTAAAGAAACACAGACAGTGAAAATTGTGGTGTCTTCTTACATTGGTGGTCAGTAAAGGCAGGAGATACATCTTCCACCTCCTAGAACCCTCTTGAACTTTTCTCAACCTTTTTTGCCTTAGGGCAGGAGTCTCAAACTTTCTAAACAAAGGGCCAGTTTACTGTCCGAGTATCCGTCAGATTTTGGGGGGCCGGAGTGGCCAGTGGGAGTAGAAAATGCTCCAGTGTCAGTAAAAGAATTACATTGTGCATGTAGTCAGCGGAAGGAGGAATAGTGCTCTATCATTGATAATAGTGGGAGGAATATCATTGGTAATACTGGGAGGAATAGTGCCCCATCATTATCAGTTGGAGGTATGGTGCCCTGTTGTTTATATCAGTGAGGGGAATTATGCTACATTGCTGGTGTCAGTGGGAGGAATAGTGCCCTATTATTGGTATTAGTTGAAGGAATGGTGTCCCATCATTGTTCTCAATTAGAAGAATAGTGCCTCCATAATAGTGCCCCATTGCTGGTGTCAGTGGGAGGAATAGTGACCCTTCATTGGTATTAGTTAAGGGAATAGTGCCACATTTTTGGTATTAGTTGGAGGAATAGTGCCCCATCATTGTTCTCAATTGGAGGAATAGTGCCTCCATAATAGTGCCCCATTGCTGGTGTCAGTGGGAGGAATAGTGCCCCTTCATTGGTATTAGTTAAGGGAATAGTGTCCCATTATTGGTATTAGTTGTAGGAATAGTGCCCCATCATTGGTATTAGTTGGAGGAATAGTGCCCCTATCATTGGTATTAGTTGAAGGAATAGTGCCCCATCATTGTTCTCAATTGGAGGAATAGTGCCTCCATAATAGTGCCCCATTGCTGGTGTCAGTGGGAGGAATAGTGACCCTTCATTGGTATTAGTTGAAGGAACAGTGCTCCATCATTGTTCTCAGTTGGAGGAATAGTGCCCAACTGAAGTGCCCTCATAATAGTGCCCCATTGCTGGTGTCAGTGGGAGGAATAGTGCCCCATTATTGGTGTCAGTGGAAGAAAAAATTCCCCATTGTCGGTGGAAAGAATGGTGCCTCCTTGTTGGTGTCTTCGGGAGGAATAGTGTCCAAGAGCTGGATAAAGGCAAGCTAAGGGCTGCAGTTTGGAGCCTACTGCCTTAGGGGAACCTTCAAAATAATTTATAGGTCTTGGGGAACCCCTGCTAAAAGCCAATTTATTAGGGGTTAGTGAGAGAAACAACCCTTACATTGGTGGCCAGTGGAAAGAACCCTTTCAGAGTTCAGAAGGCCACCTTTACGGACAGCTAAAAAGATCATTGGTGTCTTGCAACTTACTTGACAAGTGGCGTTGGCCCCATAATTATCCAGTTAACATCAGATGGATGGTCAGTCAGCCAAAGCTCAAGGAACCCCTTGCAGCCACTGAAGGAACCTTAGGGATCCACGGGACCCTAGTTGGGAATGACTGCTCTAGAGGAACCTCAAGGTTTCACAGAACCCTGGTTTAGAAAGGCTTTTCTAGTGTCACAGTACCACTGCCAGAAGGTGCATGATGTCCCATCTCCAGCAGGGAGACACTTTAGGAGAAAGCCCACATGGTCAACACTCCAGTGAATAACAATACACTATAAGTCATTACTGGTGGTACAGCATAAGTACAAATGCTCAATTGTCTATGCGTTTCAGACAGACTCTGCTATACATCATGCCGTGGTTAAGGACATTGTGTGTTCTAAACACATTCGATGCTACTCCACTTTTAATGACTAACAAAGGGCAGCTTTTAAGTGGCCCTGAGCAGCACACCTTGACGTCCATATAATAGGCCATCTTTCAAACACCACTAAAAAATGCTTACGCGTTTTGGACTGAGAGTCCTTAGTCACAGTAGAGACTAAACCGCGAACAAGAAAACTAATATTTATACAGTAAAGGATGTGCCTCCAGTCTGGGCTACAATCAGCATGAAGACCAGATTTGTGCGTCCTTGGACTGCGAGTGTAACGATGGCTGCGGGTGAGCTGTCTGCACTCCACAAATTGCTTTTACTTGAACTGATGCTAAAGTGCTGACCAGGCAGTCATGCTTCTGAAAGTGAAACTTTACTTTTCTATTGCAGAAAATAAATAATATTCCTACTACCCGTGTGGTTGTATATTTAATTTGAATATGTATCTTAATTTTTGGACTGTAGCATTAAAGGAAGCCTGTCCTACTTCTTTAGATTCCCGACAGTGTACTAGAAGTGACACAATATGTACCTGTCCTAATGCAGCCTTCTAAATATATTTTAGCTGATTAGAGGAAGCTAATTTCAGCTACCTACGTTCCAGGTGCGTCAAAAGGAGTGTACTGTCACGCTTACCCTTAAAGTGGTGTTCCGGACGAAATTATACTTTTTAAATAAAAATACCCCTATAATACACAAGCTTAATGTATTCTAGTAAAGTTAGTCTGTAAACTAAGGTCTGTTTTGTTAGTTTATAGCAGTAGTTTGTTATTTTATAAACTCACAGCAGGCCGTGGCCATCTTAAGTGTGGGCATCTGAAGCCAGACTGTATTTCTTCCTGGATCTCATCCTTGTAGATCTCGCACATGCTCAGTGCAGCACAAGCAGTGTAATAGGTTTCAGGTCAGGTTTCCATAGCAACGGCAGTTTCAGAGGAATTTGCCGCCCCTTCCCAGAAGGCATTGCAAACAGGAAATGATGCGATGGGCCGCGGCCAGGGAGGAGGAAGCGAAAAATGAATACAGCAGATATACAGTAGGTGCTGAGAAAAAAAATAAAAAAATATTCAATTTGTTTACAGTGCACAGTTTAGTGAGGGATGCTGAAGAGTTGTAAAAGTGGGTGGAACTCCACTTTAACCGCTTCAGCCCCAGGAGGATTCACCCCCTTCCTGACCAGAGCACTTTTTGCGATTCGGCACTGCGCCGCTTTAACTGGAAATTGCGCGGACGTGCGAAGTTGCACCCAAATAAAATTAACGTTCTTTTTTCCCCACAAACAGAGCTTTTTTTGGTGGTATTTGATCACCCCTGTGGTTTTTATTTTTTGCGCTATAAACAAAAAAAGAGCGACAATTTTGAAAAAAAAACAATATTTTTTACTTTTTGCTATAATAAATATCCCCCAGAAATATGTAAAAAAAACAAATTTTTCCTCAGTTTTGGCCGATATGTATTCTTCTACATATTTTTGGTAAAAAAATCGCAATAAGCGTATATTGATTGGTTTGCGCAAAAGTTATAGCGTCTGCAAAATAGGGGATAGTTTTATGGCATCTTTATTATTATTATTTTTTTATTAGTAATGGCGGCGATCTGCGATTTTTATCGTGACTGCGACATTATGGCGGACACATCGGAGACTTTTGACACTATTTTGGGACCACTGTCATTTATACAGCGATGAGTGCTATAAAAATGCAGATTACTGTGTCAATGACACTGGCAGGGAAGGGGTTAAACACTAGGGGGCGATCAAGGGGTTATGTGTGTCCTAGGGAGTGATTCTAACTGTGGGGGGGGGGGTGGACTACTATACATATGACAACGATCACTGCTCCTGATGACGGGGAGCAGCAGATCCCTGTCATGTCACTAGGCAAACGGGGAAATGCCTTGTTTACATAAGCATTTCTCCGTTCTTCCGCTCCATGACACGATCACGGACACCTGGCGGACAGCGATTCGGCGGGACATGCGGTCACAGGGCACGCGCCGTGCACGCCCACAATGCCGCATCCTAAAGGGAATGTACCTGTACGCCCATTTGCCCAGCTGTGCTATTGTGCCATGGTATATCGTCGTGCACTGGTCGGAATGTGGTTAATGCAGGTGGTCAAACACTATAGCTGGCTTATGTGTTCTTTACCTATATCAGCTTCCTTTCCCATAAGGCAAGCAGGCCTACCGTTACTCGGTTGCCCCCAAGACGTATAAACACTGCTATAGTGCCTGGCTACCACTCCAGGGCAGGCTCAGACTGAGCAAAGCAAACCGGTACTCGCGGTTGCCAGACAGGCAAGGTTTACAATAAACAGGGTCAAAATCTGAAGTCAAAAGCACGCAGAGTTCAAAGAATAGTCGATATCTGATCAAAGGTCATCAACAAGGTAATCCAGTCTAACAGAGCAGGGCAGACAAAGAGGTAGCTTGATCAGGTATTACACACTTTATCACAAGTATGAGACTGCAGGCTTGGCTGGCTTTAATCATGTTTGGTCTCCACCCAGAGTCTGGCCACATCGATTACCTTGCAGGTGGACAGACAAGGAGAATGCCATATCCAAAACCAGGATGCTGGAATGAGGAGCAGGACCGCTAGACGCTCCTAACAACATGTACATAGTCTTAAGTCAGCCTTAGATGGTTCAGCAGGGACCGGCTGAGATTCAAACCATCTACGGGCAGGCTAATTGTACCCAAGTTGATCCCTCGATTGACTTGGGTGCAACCAGCATTTCGGATTTTTACTTGTGATTTATTGCCAGCAACTGTAGCTGCTAGCAATAATCACTGTGTTCTCCCAGTAGGAACAGCTCGCCCCCCCCCCCCCTGCTGGGAGCACACAATAGCTCCACAGTCCGTGTTAATGGGGGAATCAAGCTATTTCCTTTCCTTTTGCATCATCTATGGCTTGCCTTATGTTAATTTTTTGTCAGCATGCTGTAGAGGACTCTTGCTTTGGGTGTGGAAACAGTGGTCTCTCTGTAGAGGTCCAACACTCATAGGGCCGTTCCATTGATGAGGCCAATTGCAGCACTCATGGAGGCATGGGGGAGGGGCCAGATTGTCCACACCAGACACTTCCTCCTCAATGCATGCTCAGCCCTGTGTGTGTTCAGCCCTTGGGTGACATTGGTTGTTTTGGAGCAGGTGGCAGCCTGCATTTTAGCAACTGATGATGCTGTGCAGCCCAGTCACTAGTGGCCTAGCAACCAATGCATAGGGGTGGTAAAAATGACCGCCTTAGGTGGCATCTGCTCCCAGCACAGCCCTGAACCCCCTGGTGAGTCAGAGCCAACCCAACGGCAAGAGATAGGTCTGATTCAGCATGGGGTGGCTGGCTTCATCGGTTGATGATGGCTCACTTTTGTATAGAGAGAGGCACCACCCAAAAGCTTTGCAGCAATCTGATTTTCTGTCTCCTGCCCGCCTTTTTTTGCTACGATCATGTTTCTTTTGTCCTCTCGCGGCGCAATAATCTGCAGACCTCCAGCGGAGCGCCTTGGTCACAGGGCAGCGTGCACTGAATCAGTTGCTGTCAGCACAGCCTGTACCAGCGTTATATCATCGGTGAATACACACGCTTCTCCCCCACCACCCCACCCCGCTTGCTTTGCTACACGTAACCTGCGGAATTTGTCACCTTGGCACAGGCAGCGTCGCCTGCCAAACCCCGTAAATTGCCACCGTTTTCATGTAATTGATCTATGAGTACAAAGAAAATCTGCGAGGCATCCATTCCTCTTAATATCTGAAAGTTTGTGCAGAAGTTACAGCGAGCCGGCGAGGCTAGCCAGCCTGAACGCGGGTCCCGGATCAACTCTGCACCACTAATAGTCCCTCAAATCTAGAAGTATGGGAGCGGAACCCCCCCCCTCCCCCAACTTATACGGCACCCGGAGGAGACATCGCCTTTCTGTGTAGTATGTCGGATTCCAAGCCGGAAAGAGTAAAGCAGGAGTGATAGGGACATTTACATACATTAAGGGATTACACCGAGGAAACCAGAGAAACATAACTCACAGGAAGAAAGGAGTTTTCGAGCAAGAGGTCATCTTCACAAGCTGACTTAGTGGCTGGGCACTGTCACTTTATACATAGAGGGATTGATCCTATTATTGGCTTACTAGCAGAGGCAGATCTATTAAAATGTATATATAGCCAAGAACCCAGTTCTAGATATGATGTAAACCAAAGGCGTAACTAGAAACTTTAGGACCCGGTGCACCATGAAGGACCCCTGGCCGGAGTCCTTCCTTCCAGGCTCTTCCCCCCCACCGTTACACTACCACCACCAGCCTGAACCATTGGTACAAGACAGGATGGATCCATGCTTTCATGTTGTTTACACCAAATTCTGACCCTACCATCTGAATGTCGCAGCTGAAATTGAGACTCATCAGACCAGGCAACATTTTTCCAATCTTCTAATGTCCAATTTTGGTGAGTCTGTGCAAATTGTAGCCTCAATTTCCTGTTCTTAGCTGACGGGAGTGACACCCGGTGTGGTCTTCTGCTGTTGTAGCCCATCTGCTTCAAGGTTCGATGTGTTGTGCGTTCAGAGATGGTATTCTGCACACCTTGGTTGTAACGAGTGGTTATTTGAGTTACTGTTGCCTTTCTATCATCTCGAACCAGTCTGCCCATTCTCCTCTGACATCAACAAGGCATTTTCCTCCACATAACTGGCGCTAACTGGATATTTTTTCTTTTTTGGACCATTCTCTGTAAACCCGAGAGATGGTTGTGTGTGAAAATCCCAGTAGATCAGCAGTTTTTGAAATACTCAGACCAGCCTGTCTGGCACCAACAACCATGCCACGTTCAGAGTCACCTAAATCCCCTTTCTTCCCCCATTCTGATGCTCGGATTAAACTTCAGCAAGTTGTCTTCACCAAGACTAGATGCCTAACAGCATTGAGTGTGTGAATGTGATTGGCTGATTAGCAATTTCTGTTACCAAGCAATTGAAGAGGTGTACCTAATAAAGTGGCCGGTGAGTGTATGTTTGAAATGAAATCTTTATTATTTTTTGGCAATAACATGGTGTGGGCGGGTTTCTGCCAGTCACGGCTGTGTCACGCCCCTCCAGCCTGTGTCTTAGAATAACAGGGAGGTGAAGCCTCCATCAATCCAGATGTAATATCCTGCCTCATTGCATAGAGAAGTTTTTTTTACCCTAATGCATAGACTGCATTAAGCTAAAAAAAAATCTTCAACCTTTACAACCAATTTAAAGGGCTATTCATATTTTATATTGTTATCTTGGATGTATATTTTCTTTAACTGCATTGGTGCTTTTTTAGTATCTGGAGTTCAAGTTTAACAATCATCTGCACTTTTCAATAGGTGTCTTTTAGTTTTGTTTAGCCAGGTTTTCGCTGCTATCTGGGTCACTATTATGCAGGCTTTCGCAGTGGGGAGTGAAGAGAAATCTTCAGTGTGGCCACAGACAGCACTGAAACCCAGGCAAAGCTGCTGACCCCTCTCCGCTCCATTTAAGACCAAAGAAAGGTTCAAGAGTAGGCACTGCAATTTTTGGCGGGCATAGCAAGGCTTGTGTTGGCATTTCAATCATCATGGCACCATGGTTGATATGGTGTCAAGGTGATCAAAGTGCATTGTTTCTATTGTTACATTCTATTATATAATGACGTGGGTTCAACTCACCATAATGCAGAATCAGTGGGAGCCCTGGGCGTGTCACTTGCCACATCTCCTGTCACCAGATGCATCATGTCACTTGCCACTGTCGCCTGTCACCAGATGCAGGTTTTTAACTTGCCACCGTCACCTGCCACTAGATGTGGATTGTCACTTGCCACATCACCTGCCACCATTTGCAGATTGCCACTTGCCACGTCACCTGCTGCCATTTGCAGATTGTCACTTGCCATGTCACCTGCCACCATATGCAGATTGTCACCTCTAATATAAATAGATGGTGCCGCGCTAATCCTTTTATGTGAGCTTCTAATTGTTAAATAAATAAAGAAACCGGCCTGGAGGGCCACTGATATATATAAACAGGTGATGTAACCCACTGTGCAGACTAAGATAAATGGAAATAAATAGAAATAAATATGTGGGTGTAAACAATAAATAGCCTAAGTGCTTAAATAGAATATCACTCGTGACTGACCATAAGTATGACTGTTCAAATAATGTGAGAAAAGACGGTAAAAATGAGTAGCATAAACTACATTACATAATTACCAATCACTAATCAGCAAAGTGCATGGTGCCAACACTGTGCAACCTAGATATCTGAATCATATAGTAACTATATAATGTGAAACAACAAGTTTTCTATAAAGTGCAAGCGTGCAAACAAACTTAAAATATATGTGTAAATAATGACTCCAAACTGAATAGTAATAAATTAAATGTCCCAACAAGTTGAATGAAAACGAGGGGAAATCACACAGGAAAAACGTCCATATTCTTAAATAATCTTGTGACATATGGTGCTGGCATGCGCATGTAGCAGTTAAAGTGCCTGGTGACTCAAAGTTTCATGCAGCTTCGTGTGTGAACACTCCAGTGAGCAGTGGCCCCTTACCTCACAGAAATGGGGCAACAGCATATGACCAAACTGGTTCTTTAACTTTTTCCACCTAGCGGCTCCTACGTATTCCTCACCGTTCTGGGGTGGGGTTCCCTCAGATATGGTCCAGGGGGGTGTTTAAAAACAGGAATAAAAGGAACCCAATAGTGTAACTCCGTTTAAAAGACAACTAAGTTTATTAGGCAAAAACAGCAGGTACTCACATTTAACAATGAATGGTGAGATGTTTGTATCCGACGAGCAGCGAGCTCGTAGCTTTCTTTCAGTGTATCCAGCCTAGGCCAAGTGATACCTAATAGGTGCATGCAGCTGTTCCATTTTTAGCCAATTCCATATCTGATAGCGCAGGAATATCCTTTTGCACAGATTGTCACCTGCCACCTTTTGCAGATTGTCACCTGCCACCATTTGGAGATTGTCACTTGCCACATCACTTGCCGCCATTAGCAGATTGTCACTTGCCACGTCACCTGCCACTAGATGTGGGTTGTCACTGGCCATGCCAGCCAGTACCACCAAATCTCCATTGTCACTGCATTGGTGGCAGGCTGGCAGCACTGGTCCATTTAGTGAGGGCAGGAGAGCGCTGATGTGTGGCGGGCAGTGAGAGATGATGTCATCTCTCTGCTCACCGCCGCACATCGCTCCGACATTAAAGTGGCCCGGCTGCGAGTGCGGAAGAGTGGTGACATGCGGGCGGAGAGAGATGATGTAATCTCTGCTCATCTACCCGCTTGTCTCTCTCCTCCACCTCTTATGCCACCTGCCCGACGCAGCCGCGACCCGGACGCCAGAGACTCGGGGCTATGGGCTCCAGATTCGGGGCTCCAGCCTCAATAGCCACCCCCTGGCTACGCCTATGGCCATGAGATTCCCAAGGGATGAGGTGCTTTGCAAATAGTGACCTCCTTATGTGGTCACCAGCTTCAGCCTGTCTCCACCACCATATTTTGGCCATAGGCAAGCTCACTAACCAATAGCCACGCGCTATCTGAAATCTCCAAGGTGCTTCATGAGCAAAAACACCTGATATACAGATACCTCTTATTCCTGATCCCAGGCCTAAGTAAACATGTCCTTTGGCCAAACACGTAAAGCAATGGGTTCACATTTAAAGCAACTCCCATAGCTGCCCGTACTTACCATCCCTTCACTCTGCCGCTGCTTTGTTCACCATCAGGAGCAAGAAGAAGACGACCTGTGTAAGATCCAGGTTGAAGTTTAGGGCTGAGGGCTCTCTACCATCCCCCATGTAATGGCACTAACATTTGAGAGGTCAATGGCCAAACACCAGCACTATGGGAGAGTCACTTGCTCCTCTGTACCCAGAAATGCATCCCAAATTGGGGAGCAAGGTGAGTAAAAGGTGGTGCAGGGTTGGTCATCACCAAAACACAGGTTCACTTTAAGGAGAACCCATAGTTTGGTCATGATATGCAAAGCAACAGGTTCACTTTAAGGCTAGTATTTGCTACATAGGAGAGAGATTTGCAAGCTTGTCATTCAAACTCTTCTGGTCCAGACTGACATCTGTAAAACAGCTACAGGGGTAAATTAAAGCCGGAGAACTATATTTAGCACAGTATAAACAATCCATTTATTTAAAATTATATTACCGTCAAATCAAGTGGCTCCTGGTGCTCTTTAAGGACTTAAGCTGGTGGCCATCCATCACAGTGCCTAAAACATTATTTTTTCCGGCTCGCGAGCCATTGTGAAAGATGACAGCTTGATGTCATGTTCAATCTATGTCATGTTGGGGGAAAATACAATTATAATACAGTGAACATTAGCGTTCATCTCTAAATCACAAATACCTTTTTCTCTAATAATTCATTATATTCAATTTTCCTGTTCAAGGTTTTTTGGCCTTAATTGCTCATTATAGCCATGCATTTTTTATTCATCTCTCAAGGATGCCATTGCCAGTTTGCTTTATCAGATCATCTCTGCTAGGCCAGGCAAGATTTATTAAGCTAAGGGAGGGGTTGCGACCTGTCAGAAGGCAAAGTCAACTTACGAAAAGGCTGCTGACTTGGAAAAAAAAAAAACAGCTGAGAGAAAATTTAGCAAGATGAATCAAACTTACTTCATTTATCAAATTACTTCTCGTATTTAGGTACTGTACCTCCAGTGTTTTACACAGCGCTTTACGAAAAGCATGCAACCATTAGTATTATGCCCCGTACACACGGTCGGACATTGATCGGACATTCCGACAATAAAATCCATGGATTTTTTCCGACGGATGTTGGCTCAAACTTGTCTTGCATACACACGGTCACCCAAAGTTGTCCGAAAAATCCGATCGTTCTGAACGCGGTGACGTAAAACACGTACGTCGGGACTATAAACGGGGCAGTAGCCAATAGCTTTCATCTCTTTATTTATTCTGAGCATGCGTGGCACTTTGTGCGTCGGATTTGTGTACAGACGATCGGAAATTCTGACAACGGATTTTGTTGTCGGAAAATTTTATAGCCTGCTCTCAAACTTTGTTTGTCGGAAAATCCGATGGAAAATGTGTGATGAAGCCTACACACGGTCGGAATTTCCAACAACAAGGTCCTATCGCACATTTTCTGTCGGAAAATCCGACCGGGTGTACGGGGCATAAGTCTTGTTTCTGTAGGACCTTTTTTGTCTCATCCCCAACGACAGTCAAACACACAAGTAGCAGTTGGGTTGGCTAACCCTTGTGCTTTTGGGTTTGGAATGCTGTACAAACATGGAGAGAAAAAACACATTCTACAAGGCCGCCTAATAGAATTAACCATTATCAAGAAATTTTAAAAGACGACCAAAATCAAAACTCTTACCCAAGAACTAAGTAAACTATACCATGTTCATATCCAATCTCACTCACCAGAAATACTACAACAGATTAATCAAAAAAGAGTGCAATTGGATACGATCCTCTCAGAACAGACAAAGAAATCCATACGCTGGTCTAAGGCAGTGGTCATCAACCCTGTCCTCAGGGCCCACTAACAGGCCAGGTTTTATGTATTACCTTGGGGAGATGCAGACTAGAATACTACAATCACTGAGCAGCAAATGATATCACCTGTGGTGTATTTCAGTTATCTTGCAAACCCGGCCTGTTGGTGGGCCCTGAAGACAGGGTTAATGACCACTGGTCTAAGGCACGGTTCCTCCTCCATGGTAACTCCACCTCAGCCGTTTCGACACGCAAACTTCATCAATCCCTTCAACTGACTCATGTATATAAGTTGAGAAATAGATTGGGCCAAATGGTATCGCACCCTAAGAAGGGCCTACAATTATTTACATCCTTCTCGCAATCCCTATTGTCATCTCCTGAATCCCCCCCAAATGGCTAGGATTCATGGCTGAGTTCCCTGTCCCTCCCATCATTATCGGAGGAGAAGTTACACAGCCTGAATGCCCCTTGCACAGAACAAGAGATAATTTTAATCATTAAATCCTTAAAAACCTCTAAGGCCCCAGGCCCAGATGGGTACACCTCATTATACTACAAAAAGTTTGCCGGCACGCTTTCCTCTAAACTAACAAAACTTTTTAACCATATTCTACAAGGTAACAAACTCCCAGATGACATGCTCTTTGCGAACATGACACTCATTCCCAAACCCAATAAAGACCATACCCTCCCACAAAACTACAGACCAATATCTGTTCTCAATAATGATCTTAAAATACTAGGTCGAGTATTAGCAGATCCCCTAGCGCCCATTATATCTACACTAATAGGCCCAAAACAAACCGGCTTCATCCCCACAAGACAAATTACAGGTAATATTCGCCTAACTGCTAATATAATCCATGACGCAGACCTTTTCTCTTGTAAAGTGCTGATTCTAGGCATACATAAAGCTTTCGATAGCGTCCTCTGGCCTTATATTGACACTGTCCTTGCTAAATTTGGGTTCTCTGGAGAATTTGTGAATGGATTTAAAGCCCTTATCATCCCCACACCCGAATCAAGCTGCCTGGCTGTTCCTCAGAGTATTTCCCCCTGGGAAGTGGAAGAAGACAAGGCTGCCCTCTGTCGCCTCTGATTTTTGCCCTGGAGATATAACCTTTGGCCAGGGCAATTATCACAGACCCAAACATTAAAGGCTACCAGAAAGGAGAGGGAGAATTTAAAATGAGTTTGTACGCAGACGACGTACTTATGTTTTTACCAAACCCAGTGGTGTCTCTCCATAACCTGCTATCTACCTTGCAGAAATTCCACACCCTTTCAAGGCTGGGGGTCAACCTGGCAAAATTCTCTGCACTCCCAATCAACATCCCCCATTGTATAATGGCCAACTTCAGGGATTCTTTTGGTATTACCTTCACAGACAACACTCTTCAATATTTGGGTGTGTGCCACCCCCCTCTCTACATGCAATGTATAATGCCAACTACCCACAAGCCTTCTCCAAGGTTAAACAGTGGCTACAACTATGGTCAACCTTTCCTATCTCCCTGATGGGAAGTGTTATGGCCATCAAAATGGCCATCCTCCCAAAACTATTATACTTCTTTAGAGCCCTTCCCATTTACATGTCTTGCCAAACTATTCAACTAACCCAGCCAGCCATTAATAGATTTATATGGAAGAACAAGACCCCCAGATACAGTAAATTGCTCACCCATAGGCCCTTACCACAGGGAGGTTTGGGACTACCTAATATATGGCTCTACTATTTAGCAGCTAGATTGGCTCAAACAGCCCAATGGCATGCCCCCCCCCCCCCCCTTCACGGATTCCCTGGCTTATATTTGAAGGTATCTCCGTTCACCCATTATACATACCAGGCCTACTTTGGACCCAAGGAGGTCAGCTCTCTAATTAGCATAGTGAGCCAAACTATTCATTTATGGACCCTATACCACCAGAAATGTAATCTGAGATCTTGCAGATCTGCCCTATCTTCATTTCTGGGAGACACGAGATTCCCCCCAGAGTACGAATCCCCCAACGAATTTCTCTGGTGGGAAGGAAATGCCCTAACTACTCTTAACGCCCTAACCTATAGGACACAATTTAGCCCTTTTTTAAACCTCCAGGACCAATTTGACATTCCAAGATCCGAGTTTCATAAATATCTTCAAATAAGGCACTTTTTTAAATTACTATACTCGCTGAACACTGGTCCCAGACTCTCTCAATGTGAAACAGTCTGCTGCAATTTGTCTAGGGAGAAAGGGACCATTTCAATGATCTATAGGTACCTTAATGAGTTGCACTTACCAGAGAAATCAACTGCTATGACCCATTGGGAATCACATATAGGCCAAGAATTTTCCTCTGAGGAATGGTCAGACATGATATTAAACATGCATAAATGCTCTATGTCTCTAAAGGAAACCATAGTGAAGCTGCATACGAGGTGGTACCTCACCCCAGATAAAGTACATAGATTCTACCCCGTAGTCCCAGATACATGCTTTAGGGGCTGCCAGGCAACAGGAACATTGCTCCACACATTTTGGAACCATCCTCAACTGAAACATATCTGGAGTCAAGCAGCCTCAAAAGTAGCACAGATGACTGGGTCACTGATCACACTGACAGCACCAATGTGCTTACTCTTCGCCCCCATATCTGATATCCCTCCCCCAAACCAAAAACGAGCACATACGCTTTTCTGTGCTATCTTATGGGCCATAGCCTTGAACTGGCGCTTACCTACGGTACTCTGGGCTCAGGTACTCCGAAGAATGGAAACCATTAAACTAATGGAGCGTATCCACCATACTATTCTCGATACTATGCATGTTTTTAATAACAAATGGTCCGGATGGACTGCATATGGTAGCACACTGTGAGACAGTGGCCTTATATATGTCTTATTTTTCCCCTGATGACCTGGGATACCCCTAAATACATTCAATACTGCCCATAGGTTTGGTTTTAGTTACCAGTAGTTATATATGGTTATGACACATGTAATTCTTTACAGCCTTGTCTCTTATCTCAGCACAACTCTGTTACCTCCTTTAGTTTTACTCTTTCATTTTTTATTCATTTATTCTTTCTTTTTATTTTCTTTGTATTATTGGTAATGGGATGTGCCATGGTAAGGTGCCAAAACCCAGATAATATACTATGGTTTATAATCCGAAAGGGTTACCATTGTGAATATGACTAACATATATCACATGTATGTTTACCAATCAGGGTTGCATCCCTATATATGCCTTAACTTCTTGGCAAAATTTTGTATTGCCTTCTCATATTCTTAAATTAAAATGTTTGTATTAAAAAAAAAGAGAATGTCCCTGGTGGGTTTGAACGCAGAACGTCAAGGATGCCAAGCATTTGTCCCTGATGCATGCCAAAATCACATGATTCTTAAAGTGGTCCTTCACTAAAAAAACCCTTGTCCCCTTGTATTCCACCTTCCACCACAATGTGAAAAAAATATATATATTTTTTGATTATGAATTTAACCCCACCCCCTGTCCCCATTCTTGCCTAGGCGAGAATGACGTGGAACCCAGCACCTGGAGCCTCCTATGGCTTCTGGTCCAGCTTCTGGCTGGAGGTAGAATGACCTCGTGCTGTGTCACCAGGGGCAAGCTGCATGAACCTGGAAGAGGCAGCTGGCACCTGATGACTTAAGCTGGCCAAAGACCGTTTGAATCTCAGGCCGGTTGAGGAGGGCAGTCTGAATGTACCCAAGTTAATCGATCATTCAACTTTGGTACAACCAGCCTGTAGATTTTACATGCGATTAATGCTAATGGCTATTATAGCCACTAGCAGCCACCCCACTCTGCCGGGGGAACACAATGGTTCTGCAGGAGGGATTCCCCCATCAAAACTGACTGTGGGGGGATCAAGCTATTTACTTTTCTGCAACCCATGGTTGCAGAAAAGAAAATCGCTCCAACTATGTCTGGCTTTAGGGAAGGAAGATGGAGGTGTGATACCCGGTGTGCAGCAGTGGTTTGGCAGGTCACAGCAGAATAATGCTATATTTGTTAGGTGGGTGAGTATGGTGCTGGAGGATAAATGAGAAGTGTAAAAAAATGATTACCAAAGGGGGACATACAGTAGAGAATGAAGTTACCCTTCAAGTTTAAAAATGCAAAGGATAACTCTGTAGTTGCCTACTTTAATGCCACATCAAATTTGTGCCCTTACTTTGCGGCGTGTGTTATGACGTTGAGGTTCAGCAATATGTGGTGTAGGTGCCATGGGCTGCTAATACATTTCAATTAGCGGAGCGATACACCACTCAGTATGGTAGAGGGAGGGGCAGCACTAGGTGACCAATGATGTGTGCAACATTCACCTTCTGTGCAGCATGCTGACAAGAGGAGCAAGCAGAGGGAGGAACTCATCAGTGTTCTGTTGCTCCTTGACTGTCCAATTACAGGCTGGAGTTAGGAAAGTGATCAGACTGTATTGGTTAAGGTGGAGAAGAGATAATGGAGGTCACCAAGCTTGTTGTGGCAACACTGAGTAGATCTCAAGACCTTCTCTTGTGCAGCATGCTGGCTGGAGGAGCAAGCGGGGGGGGGGGGGGGGGGAACCCATCAGTGTTCTGTTGCTCCTTGACTGTCCAATTACAGGCTGGGGTTAGGAAAGTGACCAGACTGTATTGATTAAGGTGGAGAAGAGAAAATGAAAATCTCCAAGCCTGTTGTGGCAACACTGTACTTCTCTTGTGCAGCATGCTGGCTTGAGGAGCAAGCAGGGGGGGGGGGACTCATCAGTGTTCTGTTGCTCCTTGACTGTCCAATTACAGGCTGGGGTTAGGAAAGTCAATTTGATATTCCAGTCGCACACGTTCCCGGACAAATGGCAATAGAACATTAGCAGGTGCTGTAGCGATTACCAGTTGGGTTCTGGAAGCATCAAACAGAAGTACATCTTCGCCAGCACACCATGGATCAGCACACAAGATTGTCCAAAAAAGGTTTTTAATCGAAAACGGTCACATCACAAGGGAGGTGCAACGCTTCGGGGCCGCGCAGGACCCCTTCGTCAGGCAAGTGCCTGACGAAGGGGTCCTGCGCGGCCCCGAAACGTTGCACCTCCCTTGGGGTTAGGAAAGTGACCAGACTGTATTGCTTAAGGCGGAGAAGAGAAAACTGAGGTCACCAAGCTTGTTGTGAGTAAATCTCAAGACTGTTTGGGCAGACCTACAGATCCTTTGATCCATTCTGTTTTTATCTGTTTGCCTGCAGTTCATCTTTAAACACAATGTAGCACCGCCCAGGGCCCATAGTGTGTTCTCCCTTTATTTGCATGCATTTATTTCCACAGTTCAGAAAAAAACTGATAGGTCAATCCATTTCCACCCCAATTGGCCCTCGGGGGGCAGGATATTATGTAAATACATCTGTGTGCTCTGTAAGCCTTACATAATGTGTTGCCACAATCTAAATGAAGATTATAAATGAAAATCGCTTTTATCCTAGATATTGTCCATATGGTGGGGGGAGGGGAGAATGCCGCTTGATAGCCCTGGAGTCCCTTATAGCCCCCGTATAAGTGCATTTGGGAGACAGGCGCTGGTGTATTTCGATGTCATGATGGAAAATGTGACTACCCGTGAATTATGGAGAAGGCACACAGGGAAGGTTGAGGCCTTTCGTCAGTTTGATAAATAACCCCATTTGTAAGTCACGCTGTGCTGAGCTCTTGTGGGAGAAAGGAGGTATAAAGGGTAGTAAATGGTAAAAATGGAAGAAAATTGGTGTAAAGTCATACGGTTGCATTTATAAGCGCCATTGTAACAATTCTGGATGCATCTCGTGCCTGTCGGAGATGGAAGAGTGACTGAGAGAATAGACAGGCTCTTCTGATGATGTTAAAGGCCAATCTTGCATTTAAGGAGAGAGACTCTAAATGGAGATGGCTTGGCAAAAGAGCAGTTTATACAGTATATGTGGGAGCTATTTACCAACTGGAGAAAATATGGGACTACAGAGGGAAAAAAAAAAAAAAAGCATTTTCATAACTGCCAAGAATTTTCAAAGATTTACTGGAACACTTAGTTTGAAGTAGAGCAGCTTGGCATCAGTCACTCTCGGGGCTGGACAGCTCCCACTGGAGCCTGCAGGCACACAATCCATGGCTTTCAAGGCAATGCCCTCTGCTAGGATCCCTTTGCATATACAAAACATTCTTGAATTAGTGTATCTAAGCTTAGAGCGTTGCAATAAAGCTAATACGAGATGACTTTTTCTACTCATGATGGTGCTAATGATGCTACTCATGATGGTGCTAATGCCTGGGTGGACAATCACCAAGTACTAGCACTGTCACATGGGGGAAAAGGCATGGAGTCCTATGCGTTCCTTTACCCATAAGTACTCCTGGAGTGATAAGGGGATGAAGGCAAGGTAAGTATAAGCTGTTGTTGGAGCCACTAAGGGCACCTGTTGCTTTGCCCTTCATGGGTCACAAACACTCAGCACTCAGATGGTATTACATCCGGAAGTGTCCCAACTCGTAACGCTTCACATGATGCAGCCCTCCTCTAACTTGGAAATCTCTGGAAAGCAACTGTAAAAACACAGAAGGGGGTAAATGTCTAGTGCATTACCAACACCACATACTAACAAACATGGATGATTTGGGATGGTCTCTACAAACAGTATTCATGTGTAAATAGAATCCATTAAAAATTGTACCATCATTCAGAAATTTGTTAGGTATAAAGGGTATGGGGAGCCTGGTCCCCAGCCAGGTGCTCACCAAAAAAGAGCTAGGGCGCAGTTGGACTATCTCGCAACAATACACTAAAGGTACACTTCAGATATAGAAACAATCATGTAAAAAGGTATATAAAAGTTTACTAGTACACAATACATAACATAAACCATGGACTACATCATGTGAAAAAAGGAGGAGGAAATGGGGGTGAAAGGGTCGGGTTGTGGTTAAACTGGAATCTAGTCCATGGTTTACCCATTCCATGCATCTTAAGTCATCTAGATTCCAGCCTTTTGATTTGTAGTCTCCCCCCCGGTCGCCGCGGAAGACTTCCTACTGGCGACGTCTTGTGCCTTGTGTATACTGGGACTCGGGAAAGCGGTCCTCTGTTCCCATATATGAGATGCATTAATGCAAAATGCATTAGCCTACCAACCTTTGCACGTTTGGTCAGAGGACATCCACTCACAGCTGGAGTTATTTAATATGCCTGTTCCATTTCCTATTTTTGAGTTAAGCTTTAATAGAAAGTGGTGTTGATAATGCACTAGGCATCTGCACCCTTATGGGTCACATTAAAGCAAAAGTCAAGCCAGAAAACCAAAATTTGCAAGGGGGTAGAGTCTTTTGGTAGAAGAGACTTTATACTCTAACTTTGTACTCCCAAATATTTATTTTACTTATCTGCTAGTATTTTTTTTAAATCTGTACACTGACTGTGGCGCATGCACGTTAGAATGTACAGTCACAGCATCTAACGGATGCAGAGTGCCAAGATAATATAACTCTAGTGCTCATGTGCAGAAGATGCACCATTTGTGCCTGCCCAATCCTTTTTTGCGTGGTGTGCAAAACCCCTGAAGTGACCCAAAAAAGTGTATGTTAACACAAAAAAAAGGCATTTAGGGGGGTTTCTTCTTTCCTAAAGAGAAAGAACCCTTCCCAGACCCCCCCCCCCCCCCCAACCTCCGGATTTAAGACTCCTGACGGGGGCAAGGTACACTCAGATCCACCTAGCCAATAGGCCTGGTGGACCCCGCTCCTCATGATCAGTTCTTGTCCAATATGTGAAGCAAGAAGATGGAAGATAAGGAAGAGGAATGATCATGACAAAGGTGGGGATAGAGTGGATGCGAGGGGCAGAGATCTCAGTGTTGGGGGTGAACCCACCCAGTGTTAAGTGTGGCATAATGTGCAAGCATGGTGTGTTATGGCAAATGCTGGCCCGCCCCACCACCCTTTACTTCTACATTAAGCCTCTCGAATATTGTATTGACTGTGTATACTGTTTATATTGACACCGGGTCTGCCTGTTTAAGGTCACTCCTAACCCCAACAATGGACTTTTCATCTGGGGATCAGGAGAAAGTGCAGAGAAGAGCAACCAAACTGATAGGAGGCATGGAGGAGCTCAGCTATGAGGGAAGATTAGAGGAACTGAATTTATTCTTTCTTGAGAAGAGGAGATTAATGGGGGATATGATCAACATGTACAAATACATAAGTGGTCCTTATAGCGAACTTGGTATTGAGTTATTCACTTTAAGGTCATCACAGAGGACAAGGGGGCACTCTTTACCACTAAAGGAAAAAAGATTTCATCTCCAAATACGGAAAGGTGTCTTCACAGTAAAAGCTGTGAAAATGTGGAATAGATTCCCGCCAGAGGTGGTTCTGGCCAGCTCAGTAGATTGCTTTAAAAAAGGCCTGGGTTCTTTCCTACATGTACAATATAACTGGGTACTAACATTCATAGGTAAAGTTGATCCATTGAATATATCCGATTGCTTCTCGGGGGATTCGGGAAGGAATTTTTTCCCCTGCTGGAGCAAATTGTATCATGCTTTGCTGTTTTTTTTTTTGCCTTCCTCTGGATCAACTGTGGGTGTAGGATTGCATGATTTTTTTTTCCCCCTTTTTATTGGTTGAACTAGATGAACTTGTCTTTTTTTTTCAGCCAGACTAACTATGCAACTATATCTGTTAAGTATACCATTGAAAGTGTCTTGTTATATCTGCTCGATACGTGCAAAAAAAAAACTTGTTGATCATGCCAGAAATTCCGAGCTGTCCTGTGTTCATTTCCTGTGTTATCTCAAGAAGTCTAATTAGCCCTGTAGCTCTTATCTTTGACTGCAGAGTAATTATTTCTATGCTACAAAGATGAGAAAGTGAGAGGGTTTGAGTAGTTTAGCAAAAGGCAGCCTGGAAGGTTTGACACCACACAGTCCACAAAATTGCTGTGTGTTATCGACTTACAACGGGTCGTAGGCCTCATGCACACAAGTGCAAAAAAAACATCGCATTCAGACCTCTACGGCATTATTATTTTTTTTTTTTATATGGATTTATAAATGGTGCTATTATAGACAGTGTGTCCATGCATATATGGTGTTTAGCTCTGTTTTTAGAGCAGCTTTCAGCAACATTTTAAAAAAGTCCAAATCCTGCATTTAAGATTAATATTTTGGCCTATTTTTTTTTTTTGCCCATATGTAAATGCGTGTACATGCTTATATGTACATTTCACTTTGGGATTAATAAAGTATTCTTGATCTGAATGTATATGCATGTAAATGTATTCTAGCGGATAAAGTGGAGTGGATGAGGAATTATACACATCTAAATGCTGTTAGGATCAGATGTATACACTTCTAAAAAGCAGTTTATGCGCCATTACGTTTTTTTTTTTTACGTTGGATGTTTCTGCCAGCAGGATCCAGCACATATACGCATATTTTAATTATGGCTGTGTGCATGAGCCCTGAAGAGCTGAGCTTATTTCTGGCAGATCAAAAGGTCTTTTGCTGTACTTGCTAGGTCTTTAAGGGATAAAACACAGAAATGTGCATGTATCAGTTCAGAGATCTACTGCATATATATATATTTTTTTCCTTTGCCATACGATATACCTTTTATTTATATATATATATATATATATATATATATATATATATATATATATATATATATATATATATATATATATATATATATATATATATATAACTTTTCTTGATGTCAATTAAGTTTGCTTCCTTTTGGTATTGCTGGGGTTAAAAAGCCATCCATGCAGTAGGTAGGAAATCCAATAAATTCCTGCCTGTTTTTGGCCTGTCCACTGGGACAATCAGATTCATTACAGCTCTGACTCTGGAGAAAGCATTTGTTGATAGCAGATGAAGTGGGCTGTCTCCAGGCGAGATCCCTCCCTGGACGCACATTGCTAATTACATTGTCTTTTCATTATGTATGGGAGGACTGGGGATTCCCTCTCCCACAGAGATATCCATCTTGTAGCTGTCATAGGCAGACTATTATTTCATTGACTCCTTGCCTGAGAACTCAAGAGATCAGGAGCATTGCTGCATATGAATATTATCGCTTATGGAGTGCCGCATGAATACCCAGCATGGGTGTGGAGGGCGATGAAATCATGTTTTATTTCTTCTTGGCCGGTATAATTATTTGCAGAGAAGGTATGTATTTTAAATATATTTCTATGCGCCAATGAAGCTATAGGAGATGGTTATTATATGAAATTCTTTACGGTTTAAGATTTATCAGCCAGTCCACCCAAAAAAATTGTTTTTAATTGTAGACCCAGTGGTCTATATACTATATCAATCATTCTTAACCTTTCATTCTTAACCATTCAAAAAAGGGGAAGCATTGAAATAACTTTCAGGTCTCAGGGAACCCCTGCTAAAAATTACTATATCTACAACTCATGTGATGGTCAGTGGGAAGAATAATGCCGCGTACACACGAGCGGACTTTACGGCAGACTTTGCCCGGCGAACGGGATTTGGTCGGACAATTCGATCGTGTGTGGGCTCCAGCGGACTTTGTTTTCTCAAAAGTTGGACGGACTTAGATTTGAAACATGTTTTAAATTAATCCGTCGAAATCGAGTCCGGTCGAAAAGTCCGCTCGTCTGTATGCTAGTTCGACGGACAAAAAGCCACGCAAGGGCAGCCATTGGCTACTGGCTATGAACTTCCTTGTTTTAGTCCGGTCGTACGTCATCACGTACGAATTCGACGGACTTTGGTGGATTGTGTGTAGGCAAGTCCGTTCATTCAGAAAGTCCGTCGTAAAGTACGTTGAAAAGTCCGCCGGGCAAAGTCTGCTGTAAAGTCCGCTCGTGTGTACGCGGCATTATTCTTATACTTGTGGTCATTGGGAAGAATTACTACCTTACAGATAGCTAAAAAAAGACCAGTGGTGTCAGTGGGAACGTATCTGAGAGGCAGAAATTGCTCATTGCTCAAGGAACCCCTAGCATTCTCTGGAGGAACCTTGAGTGAGAAACCCTGTACTATGTGGTCATCACACCTATATGACCCTGTTGGAGATCCCCTCAAAAACCATAGGCTTTAATAAAGAGTCGTCTCCCCCCACGTCCTTTGTAGCCTGCACTTTTCTAGGTAAATGTTCCTCAAGATTTTGAAATGTCAGGAAATGTGTGCCCATTCGGCCAACAGATCATGAATGAGGTGAAATACTTATGATAGAGAAGAAGACGTGGCTTGCTGGTGCTTCAATTAATCTCAAGTGTGTTCAGTAGGACTGGAGTTGGAGGAAGCCACTCAAATTTCTCCACACCAAACTCCTGTCTGTATAGAGCTGGCTTTGTGCACAGGGGTGCAGTGAACAAAAAGGTGGCTTCCCCAAGCCGTTGCCACAAGTTTGGAAGCATGCAATCTTCTAAACAAGCCTTTCTCAACCTTTTCAGCACAGAGCAACCTTTGAAATACCTTTCCAACTTCAGGGAAACCCTGCTAAAAATGTCTAGATCTACAACTCATGATGCATTAGTGTGATGGTCACTGGCAAGAATCCTCCTTACAGATCGCTATAAAGATCCATGGTGTCAGTAAGCGCTTATCTGAGAGGCAGAAAATTCTCATTGCTCAAGGAACCCCTAGCAACCTCTGGAGAAACCCTTGGGTTCCACAGAACCCTGGTTGAGAAACCCTGTTCTAAACTATCTTTAAATTCTGTAGCATGAACAGTAGCCTTCACTGGAAAGCCCTTATCTGAATAATTTGGGGGGTAATCTTCATACTGTTGTCCATGTATTGTATTTTAAGAATTCCAGCTGTGAGAACTCCCTGTTGTTATATTTCCTGCCTTTGTTGATTTTTTTTGGTTATGCCTACCTCACTCCTCTCAATGTCTTCTAAAATAATACTCCAGGGAAAGAGCAGCCTTTTCACAATGATCAAGAAACCAAACCAGCTGGAAACTCAATGCGATGTAACCCTCCAGCAACTCCCAAAAACAGAAACCTCTGTTTCAGTTAGACTTTAACACACGGTAATAATGCGAAGGCAAATTCTTGCTTATACCATGATTATTCGGAAAAAAAAACAAGCCTACCAAAAAGTAAAGTTAGGCCCGGAGTAAAAGAGAGGCAAAAGCATGGAAGGAGGGCTGGCATGACAGGGGTTAAAAAGGTTTGAGCCTTGGAGGATTTTTTCGAGTTTGAAAGAAAATAGGTGTGGCAAGTGGGGTTTCAGGGGGTTGTCAGCAGGAGGGTCTCAGGAGGTCCTCTGTCGGAAGGAAGTTGTATTGGGGAAAACTTCCCACCGTACCTCCCTTTATTCACTACTTTTTGCTTTTTTGGCTCATTGGTGGGCTATTTATGTTATTGGTGGTTGGGTCATGGCAGCTCGTTCTGTCCTGGTAGGTTATTATGGGGCACAAATGTACATTGTAGGGACCCGTCTGAGGTACGGCTCCCAGTAATTGGTATGGTTCTATTTGCAGTTTGTTGTTTGTCTCTGAATCAGTGGTTTTGTGGCTGGAGACCTACCTTTAAGTGACGCAGGTACTCTCTTATTTGGATGCCTACTAGGACCCTGGGGCTCCATTTATACTGTGTTTGTTGTTAACATTATTTATATTTTATTTATCCAGTTTGTTAATAAAGCGCTACGGCCATTAAACTCTAATGTTCTCATGTGTGGTCACTTAAAGTGGTCAAGGGGTGAAGTGATGGTCAAGCAGAGTGCAGACAAGCCATCTTTATTACCCTAGTCATGTCTTTAAGTAAAGAAACCTATTATGAAATATATAATCAATTACACACAAGATCTTTACTCCAATTGTTACTTACAACCTTGAAACTATGCCTGGTTTATATTTGCTAGATCTGTTTAACGTCAGCTTTAGATGTTCTAAAGATATAAATGTTGTCACTGTTATTGAGTTAACAGTGGGTGAGAATTCACGGATTAGTAAATAAGAGACTTATGTGTTTGTGCTTGTTAGCAGCAGCTATAGGAGAGCCCATTTAGGGCTTGCATAGCTCTGGGCCATATTCTGCCCCACTTTGGAACATCCTTCCAGTGTAGGCTCCACCAGTAGTGCAATGAAAGTCAATGGACCTCCAACATGTGGTGCAGCCTAGATGCTACAAACAACCTTCCCTGAAATACCATATAGTTTGAGGTGAATACTCTCATGTGCATTGGACCATGCAGCCAAGCACAGGAGGAACATATCAAGTGCACCCTGCTTTATTTTCAATATGTACAAGGTTTAAAAGTGAAGATATGAGTTTCTAAACAGCCAGAAAATAATACATGCTATACGGTGCCAGCAGCAGAGAAACAAAGAGGGGGTCTCAGAGTGAGTGATAACGTAAAAATGCAGATGGTGCAGCTATTGCAACCTTCATCTTACAGCAGTTCAAGGGGCATTGGTTGGTTTCCTAGGTATACTGAGGAACCTTTTTAGGGTCAATATGGTCCAAAAAGTTGAAGCCGTTTAAGGGCACTAGTGGTAGCCTAATGGCTGCAGGGGGTGCAAAATGTTCCCACCACCCTCCACAAATCTATGGTAAATTGCACTTTTGTGTGTATGAAAATTATCCAGATCCCTTCTACTAAATTGAGGAACCCCAATGCAAATGCAAGGTAAAAGTAAAGGGCAATGTGTAAGCCAAAGAACAACCTCCTGTGCTCATGGTAAATATTCGGGCAATGGTGGACCTTGGATCTTCAACCAAAGTTTTGTCAGGACTTTGCAGTGCCCAGAGGACTGGAGAAGCCCAAAAGTGACACTAGAAAAAAACTAACACCAAGGGCGCTCCATCCTTGCGCATAACCTTTTGTAGATCCTTTTTATTGAAATAATAAAATAGATGTATACTCACAAACCGCATACAATCTTAAAGTGGAGTTCCACCCACTTTTACAACTCTTCACCATCCCTCACTAAACTGTGCACTGTAAACAAATTGGATATTTTTTTATTTTTTTTCTCAGCACTTACTGTATATCTGCTATATTCATTTTTCACTTCCTCCTCCCTGGCCGCGGCCCATCGCATCATTTCCTGTTTGCAATGCCTTCTGGGAAGGGGCGGCAACTTCCTCTGAAACTGCCGTTGCTATGGAAACCTGACCTGAAACCTATTACACTGCTTGTGCTGCACTGAGCATGTGCGAGATCTGCAAGGAAGAGATCCAGGAAGAAATACAGTCTGGCTTCAGATGCCCACACTTAAGATGGCCACGGCCTGCTGTAAGTTTATAAAATAACAAACTACTGCTATAAACTAACAAAACAGACCTTAGTTTACAGACTAACTTTACTAGAATACATTAAGCTTGTGTATTATAGGGGTATTTTTATTTAAAAAGTATAATTTCAACCGGAACACCACTTTAAGCTCATCAGTAACCACAGTGTCCTGCGATGGCCTGGGCCACTGCGAGAATCCCAACCCTGGAAGACAGAATGGCTGATGCATTTCAAGGGGGGACCCCTCTTCTTTAGTCTTTATAAACACGGGACGTTTTTACAATCTCTCAGGAAGGATTTAGCTTGCAGATAGTTACCCACGTTCAAAATGTCCGTCTTGCAACGTTTACATGCCGCGTCTAGCGGCGTTTTGCCGCATTTGCGTCTAGAAGTGTTAAAATATAAATATATATTTTTTTAAATAGCCAAAAATGAAAAATACCTGTAAACGAAACGCGGCTAAAGGAGAATTACTGCGTTTAGAACCGTTTGGCGCTTGAAATGCCTGTAAACTCAGCTTCTGAACGCATTTTTTTGTGTTAGAAAAAATGCCTCTAAACTCAACTGCCTTGAAACGTCTGTAAACGACCCTGTGTACATGTATTGATAAGATAACATGGAGGAGAGTTCAGGGGCAGTTAAAAAAAAACTCCCAACTGCTCCTTAAAGTGGAGTTCCACCCACTTTTACAACTCTTCAGCATCCCTCACTAAACTGTGCACTGTAAACAAATTGGATATTTTTTTATTTTATTTCTCAGCACCTACTGTATATCTGCTGTATTCATTTTTCACTTCCTCCTCCCTGGCTGCGGCCCATCGCATCATTTCCTGTTTGCAGTGCCTTCTGGGAACTTACTCTGACACTGCCGTTGCTATGGAAACCTGACCTGAAACCTATTACACTGCTTGTGCTGCACTGAGCATGTGCGAGATCTGCAAGGATGAGATCCAGGAAGAAATACAGTCTGGCTTCAGATGCCCACACTTAAGATGGCCACGGCCTGCTGCAAGTTTATAAAATAACAAACTACTGCTATAATCTAACAAAACAGACCTTAGTTTACAGACTAACTTTACTAGAATACATTAAGCTTGTGTATTATAGGGGTATTTTTATTTAAAAAGTATCATTTCGGCCGGAACACCACTTTAAAGTCAGTTTACCAGCAGCAGTGTACATGAGGCCTTAGAGCCATCTGTTTTATTATCGCAGTAAAAGGATTTACAAAGGTAATGTGTAAGGCTGGTTCGCCTTCTGACGTTTTTTCCGGGGTTTCTGTTATGCAAAGGGCGCCTAGTTCAAAACGGAATTGGCGTTGTATCACGGTATTATCGTAACTTCTGTCCGAACAGCCCCCAGGCCTCACATCAACTAGAACCTCATGTCTGGGTTATCTGCTGCTCAAATTTGGTGGCTTAATACTCAGATTTCATGGAGTGAACTTTATATTAATAATGTTGAGAGGATCTGTATAGTCAGCACTGTGTGAAATATAGGAAGCGATTATTTGGAGAATTAGCGTGATGTGTAATGAACAGTTATATGGAGAAATAGGAGATGTTACGGTCATTTTTTTTTTGCAGCCGTGGGAGGAAGTTGTCATACAGTAAGGAGGGGATCTATAAAGCTTCATTACAGTGATAGAAAGTGTCATCGCGGCACCATAAACAGCGAGAAATATAATCGGATGTCTGAAATTGTCTTCATTGGCGTTTATCAGCGAGCAGATGCAGTTATGGCATATATGATATTACAGAGTTAATTATTTCTAGAGCTCTAAATAGTTTTTAAACGCCTTTCAGCTAGCTTCATCAGCACAGCAAGGTGAATGTTGCAATGGCTCATATCAACCAATCAGAGTTTAGCATTTACAATTTGGTCTACAGTAAACTAAAATTGATTGGTTGCTGTACTCTCATACTTTTAAACATCAGTATTTCCCTCTGTATTGCCAAAATCATACCGCCCAACATTTTGAGATGGGAATGAGGGACACCTACTAGCAAACATATGTAGGCATAGGACACGCCCCCTGCCACACCCCCTTAAAGGAGAATTAACCACAAAAAAAAGGGTAATTAAATCCACAAGGGCTTTTTTTTACCACTACTATTCCTTTATATGGGCTTTAAAAATTTACAAATGCAGCAATTTAGAATTTGGATGAAAGGTTTAGCGCTGGGAAACACTTTTTGAAAGATAAAAAGTGCATTTTATATACAACTATATAGATCAGACCAAAATGAGGGACAAATGAGAGGGAAAGAGCGACATTTCTCCAAATCGGGGACAGTCCCTCGAAATCAGGGACAGTTGGGAGCTATGCCAAAATGCCGACAGAATCGAATGCCTCGTCCGACAACAAATGTTCGATGGGAGCTAGTTGTCGGAAATTCCAACCGTGTGTAGGCTCCATCGGACATTCTCCGTCGGAATTTCCGACAAGCAAAATTTGAGATCTGGATTTCAAATTTTCCGACAACAAAATCCATTGTCGGAAGTTCCGATGGTGTGTACACAATTCCGACGCACAAAATTCCACGCATGCTCGGAATCCACCAGAAGGAGCTGCACTGGCTATTGAACTTAAATTTTTTTCTGCTCGTCGTATGTCTTGTACGTCACCGCGTTCTTGACGATTGGAATTTCCGACAACATTTGTGTGACCGTGTATATGCAAGACAAGTTTGAGCCAACATCCGTCCGAAAAAAAAACATGGATTTTGTTGTCGGAATGTCCGATCGTGTGTACGCGGCATTACAGTACAACTAAAGACTCCTGTATCAGTCTAAACAAGTACCAAATCCAGTTACTGTGTGACGTACAACCCGCAGAAATTCTCTTTCTAAAAATGTCATACATCCCAGGAGTCTCCATGGGCATTTTCTTTTCTTTGATCTGGGAGGAGGGGTTTTCTCAGCTGAACACATCCTCCTACCTCCACGCCTGATTTTTCAACAAAATAAAACATGGGCCATGAATGGATGAGGGGAGGTTTTTTTTTTTTATATAATATTAGAAATGAATCAAATAGTGTTTTCAGTTTGTGGTGCTCAGATACAGTTTAGTTCCACCTTAACCACTTAACCTCCAGAAGGTTTTACCCCCTTCATGACCAGAGCGTTTTTTTTTTTTTACTATTCACCACTGCGCTTTTAGCTCGCAATTTCGCAGTCATGCAACACTGTGCACATTTTATATCTTTTTTTTTTTAGACCCCTTTCACACTGGGGCGGGGGGCGGCGTCGGCGGTAAAACGCCGCTATTATTAGCGGCGTTTTACCGTCGGTATGCGGCCGCTAGCGGGGCGGTTTTACCCCCCGCTAGCGGCCGAGAAGGGGTTAAATACCACCGCAAAGCGCCTCTGCAGAGGCGCATTGCCGGCGGTATAGCCGCGCCGTCCCATTGATTTCAATGGGCAGGAGCGGTAAAGGAGCGGTATACACACCGCTCCTTCACCGCGCCGAAGATGCTGCTGGCAGGACTTTTTTTACCGTCCTGCCAGCGCATCGCTCCAGTGTGAAAGCCCTCGGGCCTTTCACACTGGAATGAAAGCAGCGTCACTTTCGGGTCGGTTTGCAGGCGCTATTATTAGCGCAATAGCACCTGCCAACCGCCCCAGTGTGAAAGGGCTCTTACAGAAATAGAGATTTCTTTTGGTGGTATTTGATTACCACTGGGTTTTATATTTTTTGTGAAATAAACAAAAAAAGACTGAATGTTTTAAAAAGCCCCCCCCCCCCCCAATATTTTCTACTTTGTGTTATAAAACGTATACAATCAGCGACTTATAGTGTGACTGTGATAGCGTGGCGGACTATCTGGTGCTAACACACTGGCAGGGACGGTCACTAACTGACAGTAATGTTGCTAGTGACACTAGTACAGTGATCAGTGATAATACTGTACAGTGTACTAATGACAGTGGCAAGTGTAATGTATGCAATATGTGATGCTTTTACTAACAGATCTGGCTGTTTTTTCTCTCTGCTTTTCAGGGAGAAGAAAGATCGCTGTTTCTATGCACACACAAAACTTTGTGTTTAATTGGACACAGTCAATCAGCAGGTTTCAGCTGAAATCAGTGGCTGGAATCTGCTGCTACCAGCACTTCCCTTGCTGCAGACTGTTTCTTCTCCGGATCAGCTAGCACCGCATGCATAGGCCTGACACTGCTCCAGCCAGGCCTCACTGAATTGCCTTTTGCGGGCAGGGACCTCGGGCCCCTGTGGTGTAGAATAGTTCAGGTGCTAGCTGTCCTCTGCTCAGCTACTACTCCCAGATAGCTCCCTTCAGGCCTTGCCAGCCTGGCAGCAAAGACCCCTTTCCACTGCCCTTCCATCAGTCCTCTCTTCTGGTTCTGCACCCATCTCTCAAACTTCAATCTCTCCATGGAGAATCTTAGTTTTCTCTCCCGCTGTCCTCTCTCTCTCTTGCTCTCTCATGTGCCTCTGTTTCCAGGATCTCTTCACTCCTCCCGAATGCACCCGAGCCCAGGGTCACCCCCCCCCCCCCCCCCAGACTAGGGAGCTCCCCGTGGGCTCCGACAGCCTCCACACTCTCTCACTCCAACTTTTCCACCCGGCAACTCTTCCTCAGCTGGGCTGACCCCAAGAATTTAAGAAGGCCTGCCCCCTGCCAATCCAAGTTGGGGATTGGTTAGGGCTCCTTAAGATACCACAGGCAGCTCCACCTCTCTTGCCCCTCCTCTCCTTCCAGCACTTTCTAGAAGGAAGAGGGAGGTGACAGTGAAGTGATGCTGCCTGTGCGTCATCAGCTGCTACCCTGAGCCACTCCCAAGCCAGAATGAAAACAGGCCTAGCAACCAGCTAGGCCTGCCTACATTTACCTACACTGCCAGAGAAAAACCTCACTCTAGCACCTTACTAACTAGAGGGTGCAACACATTTCTTCAGTTACTTCCTGGGTTCATGCCTAGGCAAACTATGTCATACATCCCAGGAGGTCAGGAGGGGTTTTCTCAGCTAAGCTCACTGTCATGCATGCCTGATCTAAGGGCAGATGGATTCTAGGAAGTAAATGCTACATTTAAGATTGCCCTTATTTAAGATGGCCATGGCCAGAAATGCTAGGGGTCTTTTTCTTTCAGAGTTATTTCTCAACAAAATAAAGCATGGCGACATGGATAGATGGGGGAGATTGCTTTGAATAATAAAATTGAAATAAAGTATAACTAAAGGCAAAATTCGATATTTAGTGTTGGATAGAGGCTTGATGCAGTAGATTAGAACACCAATTTCCCCTCTCTATTGGTCCTGTTTACCATTATCATTGAAAGTGAAAGTAAAAGAAAATCCCCAAATTTTGGGCTGTCCCTGGAAAAAGAAATGGAGGGGTAATCTTCCAATGGGGACACTAGTTTTGGTGACCGGGGGGGGGGGGGGGTTTCCCAAGGAATTCCCTTCATTTGCAGGGATTTCCTCTCACTTTCTGTTTGGTTAAAGGACAGGAAGTGAAGGGAAATCTCCCCAATGGGACACAGATGACGAAAAAAAAATCTGTCAGGGGTTAATAACCCTCCCTTTCTCTATCCAAAATGAAAAAAAAAAGTTTTGCCAATAGTTCTACTTTAAAAATTATTTTTGGTTTGTGGTGCTCAGATACAGTGAAGATCCTTTTCAAGCAAAGGCAATGGCTTTATTCCCTGTAGCACTTGTCTAGGAAAAAAAAAAACCTGTCCTTGATTAAGGACTGTAGACCTTTCTTGTTAATGGACATGGGAAATATTTATGAAAAAATGTGATGTTTACTTAAGAATGCAAAGAGAAATATGCCAAGGTGCAGGCTTGTCACTGTGAATTATACATTAGTGCTCTTTGCTCCATTGCAATGTACAGTTGAGCTTATTTAGTGATGTTAACCACAGCGATCACATCTTCTAAGTGCAAACATAATACGGAATTCCGGAGGTTGCAGGTTGAGGCATTGTGTCCATTATTTATGTACAGATTTATAGGCGGCCTGGTCTGTAGTCGTTTCAGAGCGCCCCCTGTACCTGTGCCTTGGTGGTGCAGAGGAAGCAGGCGGTCGTTCTTTCAATATGAAAGGCTTTAGTGACTTTTGGGTTTCAGATCCACTGTGTTGCTTTGTGTTTCTACAAGGTTTGCTTGTTACCATGGCAGCGCTGGGGGTTAGGTTAGAGAAAAGTTCAGCTTGATGCTGACTACTCCTATTTACCCTCTCAGAACTTCACTACAAGCGGCGCCAACCTCTCCCGCTAGGTATTGTCGCTCAGTAGTCATGGTATTTTCTGTATACAAGGCCCACAGATAAAACATGAGGAAGGCCCCACAGTGCTTTTTCGGAAGCTGGAATCTGTTTGATAGACCTTTTTTTTTTTTCAGTTGTGCTGCACAATATCAAATGTACTAAAAAATAAATTCAAGAGCTGCTAATAACATTTACAACTACGTGGCTCATTTATAACAGAGGGCAGATATTGATATCCTCAACAGCCTGCATTATGGCCCATTCATACAATGCAAGCCTGCGATGTTTAGCACATGTAGGAGAGCCGTTCATGTGACTGGCCTTCCCCCTGGCACCACATTCCCCCTTTAATTTTTTATTGTGCAGCGCTGCCTTGAGACTCCCGAGGTGCTTATAAGTTGTTTTTTTTTGTAAGCGGCGGTTTGGCCATAGTATGAATATACTGCTGCTTTTTTTAAATGGACCACTAAGCATTTAAAGCTAAAGTCCAGGTATGATCTTAACTGCATATGTAGCACCCTCTAGGCTGCTAGAAGTATGTGTATAGGTTTTTGGCAGAGTAGGTAAATTTAGGCAGGTCTGGCTGGCAGCCAGGCCTGTTTGTTTTGATCTGGGCTGGGAGTGGCTCAGAGTAGTGCTGGGTGACTCACAGGCAGCATCACCAGATCCTCCTACTTCATTCCAGAACATTCTGGTGTTTTCCGGAAAGAGAGGTGGAGAGAGGAGGTGGAGTTGCCTGGGATGTTCTGAGGAGACTTGACCAATCGCCAATCTGGATTGGCAGGGGGCAGGCCTCCTTAAATACCTTGGGTCACCCCTGCTGGGGAGGAGTTGTTCGGGTGGAAGTCGGAGATGGAGTCCTAGGGTGGGGGGGTCGAGTGACCTTGGGGCTAAGCTTGGGTGCAGACGGGACCCTCCCATGACACAGAGGTGTCCTGGCCAAGAGGAGCAAGGAGAGGACATCGGGAGAGAGCACTACCAGGCAAGTCTCCAAGGTGGAACAACAGGTCGCAGCTAGGAAGGCTGGTGAGTGAAGCACAGTTGAGAGGACTGGGGAGACACGCCTGAGAGGACTGGGAGATTGCAGACTGAGATGGGTGTAGAACCAGAAGAGAGGACTGGGGAGGCACGCCTGAGAGGACTGGGAGATTGCAGTCTGAGATGGGTGCAGAACCAGAAGAGAGGACTAGGGAGGCACGCCTGAGAGGACTGGGAGATTGCAGTCTGAGATGGGTGTAGAACCAGAAGAGAGGACTGGGGAGGCACGCCTGAGAGGACTGGGAGATTGCAGTCTGAGATGGGTGTAGAACCAGAAGAGAGGACTGGGGAGACACGCCTGAGAGGACTGGGAGATTGCAGTCTGAGATGGGTGTAGAACCAGAAGAGAGGACTGGGGAGTAGGGTGCCCACATGTCCCGGATTGCCAGGGACTATCCCATAATTGACATCTCTGTCCCCGATCCCGGGCACCTTCATTCCGGGACAATAGAGTGTCCGGGAATGAAACTGCCACTGGGAACATTCAGGAATTAGGACAGGGGCGGACTGAACCGCCATACGCTGGCTCTGGCTCTGCCTCCACCCGACTGTACTCCTGATCACTGGTTGCTATAGCCGCCTGGCGTGTAGCAACCAGTGACGTCACGGCCATGACTCCCTCCCTGCCCAGCGTTGAAAGCAGAGGAGGATTTCACTTCCTCCTCCGCGCTAGTGCTCCTGGGGCCCAAAGCAGCTGCCCTTTGAACTGAGCCCTGCCGCCACCCCCTTCTCATGCTATGAGCCTAGAGAGTGACAGTCCTGCTGGTCTAGGGGGGCGGGGTGCAGGGCAGCGGAATGGAGCTAAAGCCGTCACCGAGCAGCAGCATCTTAAAACAGCGAGCGGAGTGAGAAGCACAAGCCTGGCTAGAAACCAATTGCCCAGGAGGGAGAGGGAGAAGATCTCACCGCCGGCCACCATGACCTGAGCAGCAGTGGGTGCAGCATCCCCGGAACCTCCCAGAGTCTGCACACTTTCTCCAGCCTCCTCTCCTAGCTGTCACAGTCATCAACAAGAAGGAAGACAGGCTGACCAAGGGCCCAGAGGATGAGGATGGGCGGGAGGTAGGTGCATCACACACACACCTACCCACAGACAGAGGCTAGGACAGGGGGGCACAGGAGGGACTGCAGACAGGGGATAGGGGGTCACTTTCACCCACCCCCCTCTCTCTCTCCCATCCCCCCTCTCTCTTCCCCCCCTCTCTCACCTCTCCCTCCCCCCTCTCACCCTCCCCCCTCTCTCACCCCTCCCTCCCTCCCCCCTCTCTCACCCCCCCTCTCTCACCCCTCCCCCCTCTCTCACCCCTCCCGCCCTCCCCCTCTTACCCCTCCCGCCCTCCCCCTCCCCCCTCTCTCACCCCCTCTCTCACCCCTCCCCCCTCTCTCACCCCTCACCCCTCTCTCACCCCTCCCTCTCTCCTCTCTCTTTCTCCCCCTCTCTCTCACCCCCCCCCCCCTCAACCTCTCTCACTCACTCCATCTCTCTCACCCTCACCAACCCCCTCTCTCCTCCAAAGTGGAAACTGACTAACAGGTGAGAGTTAGTTATCCCATCCCACCTCAAGCACTGCCACTCATCCACCCCCCCACCACTGCCACTGACCTCATCCTCCTAATGAAGGAATACAGATCCCAGCATGAGCCCCTCAGAGCTGAGGATGTGACAAACCGCCCGGTAGATCAATGTAAGAATCAGATAGGTTAGTGTAGTGGACAGTGTAGGAATCAGGTAGGTCAGTGTAGTGGACAGGTACGTCAGTACTTGTCCAATTTTTACTCCAGATCCCTCAGGTTATTTGTATTCTCTTTGTTGTATAAAGTACGGGGTTTTATATACAACTTTAGTGCCTTGGTTATAAAAACCATTTGTTTCATGTATGTTAGCCCAACATTGTAAGAACAATTACACTCTGTGACTCTAAGTGGCCGCCTGCAATGTTGAGCTAACATACATGAAACAAGTGCTTAAATAGGTAAGGAGCGGGACCACCCAGTGACATCACATGGTGGCACCGCCCCCTTGTGATGTCACCGACCGATGCATACTGAGGAGTGTCCCTGAAAGGCAGTTTGGAAATGTGGTCACCCTACAGGGGAGGCATTCATGAGAGGACTGGGAGATTGCAGTCTGAGATGGGTGTAGAACCAGAAGAGAGGACTGGGGCGGCATTCCTGAGAGGGCTGGGAGATTGCAGTCTGAGATGGGTGTAGAACCAGAAGAGAGGACTGGGGAGACACGCCTGAGAGGACTGGGAGATTGCAGTCTGAGATGGGTGTAGAACCAGAAGAGAGGACTGGGGCGGCATTCCTGAGAGGGCTGGGAGATTGCAGTCTGAGATGGGTGTAGAACCAGAAGAGAGGACTGGGGAGGCACGCTTGAGAGGACTGGGAGATTGCAGTCTGAGATGGGTGTAGAACCAGAAGAGAGGACTGGGGAGGCACGCCTGAGAGGACTGGGAGATTGCAGTCTGAGATGGGTGTAGAACCAGAAGAGAGGACTGGGGAGACACGCCTGAGAGGACTGGGAGATTGCAGTCTGAGATGGGTGTAGAACCAGAAGAGAGGACTGGGGAGACACGCCTGAGAGGACTGGGAGATTGCAGTCTGAGATGGGTGTAGAACCAGAAGAGAGGACTGGGGAGGCATTCATGAGAGGACTGGGAGATTGCAGTCTGAGATGGGTGTAGAACCAGAAGAGAGGGCTGGGAGATTGCAGTCTGAGATGGGTGTAGAACCAGAAGAGAGGACTGGGGAGACACGCCTGAGAGGACTGGGAGATTGCAGTCTGAGATGGGTGTAGAACCAGAAGAGAGGACTGGGGAGACACGCCTGAGAGGACTGGGAGATTGCAGTCTGAGATGGGTGTAGAACCAGAAGAGAGGACTGGGGAGACACGCCTGAGAGGACTGGGAGATTGCAGTCTGAGATGGGTGTAGAACCAGAAGAGAGGACTGGGGAGACACGCCTGAGAGGACTGGGAGATTGCAGTCTGAGATGGGTGCAGAACCAGGTGAGAGAACTGTGGAAACATGGGCAATAAAGAGGCAACTGCAGCCATGAGGGCTCACAGGGCCTGAAGATGTGGTACTGGGCTCAGTAGCCACGCGGACATCTAGCACTAAAGAACTACCTTATTTTTGTTGCTACACAAAGAAAAGGGGCCCACGGTCCCTGCCTGCAAAGGGCATCTACCTTAGGCCTACAAAGCAGTGCTAGCTGGTCCAGGAAATATAAACAAGTGAAGTGCTTGGAGTTATTGAGGCGTAATAGTCTGCAAGCAAGTGTTGTGCTGGAGTGTAAATACAGAGAGTGTATATAGTTTGTCCCATGTAAATTTTCTTCAATTAACTGGGCATCCCATATACCCTTACCCTATCCAAGTTAATTCCCCTAAATAAAAATACAAAACAAAGTGCACGGACTGTTTTCAAGGAGTGACTGGAACTTGTGTGCCTGGCTGGGAGGGGGGAAAGGTGGACCTCAGTACTGAGCAGCCTTCACGAGGGTACCGCTACACATATTTACATTGGTCCAGTTGGGGCGCACCGATGAGTTCATCCCTCTGCTCTCCACCTGTCCGCATGTATTTTTTTTGATCAGCACATGTGCATGTAACACACCTGATTAGCTCAGAGTTCTATTGTATAGAGATTACAACCGGTTGATACCAAGTCGAATTTGGGTTCTTATACTGGCTGCATTTGACCCTTTTTTCTCCTAGCTGCCGGAAAAGTGATTCAGGTGGCCCCAATTCTAGAGCCATCAGTCATGGTTAACTGTCAGTTAAAGTGGTTCTGAAGGCAGGAGGTTTTTTACCTTAAGGCATTCTATGCCTTAAGGTAAGAAAAAAAAAACACCTGGATGCGGGCCCCCCTTATACTTATCTGAGCCCCATTTTGATCCAGTAATGTGCATGAGAGGAGTGGCTTTCTCTCTCTCTCTCCTCATTGGCTCACACACTAGTGGGAGCCATTGGCTCCTGCTGCTTTCAATCACAGCAGCCGGTGAGACAATGAGAAGAGGGTGAGGGACCAAGCTGTGCTCTGTGTGTAAATGGACAATGTCTATTCACAGGAGCGTGGCTCAGGAGTGAGCCTGCTTGAGTGCCCCTATAGCAAGATGCTTGCTATTGGGGGCACTTGGCAGGGGGGAGTTGCTAGGACCGCCGGCGGGGGACCCAAATAGAAGAGGATCAGGGCTGCAATTGCACAGAGCAGGTAAGTATAACATGTTTGTTATAATTGTTTCTTTTTAATTTTCCTTTAGTATCACTTTAATGACCTGTAAAAACGTTGAAAGCATCGCCTATAGACATTGCCATCTCCCCCCCCCCCCCCCCCCTTCCACCATGGCTGTCTGACAATGCAGCTAGAAAGGAGATGATTGAATTAATAGCTGGAACTTATCCCCGGCTCCAAGAACTTTCCTGAAACCAGCTCTGGCAAAAAGAATGGGGGGGGGGGGGGGTTGAGAAAAAGTGCCAGCTGTCAGTGCATAGAGTAACTCTATTTGTTCAGGGAAAAAAAATCCTCTCCGGGTGATCTGTGTACATTAAATGCTGTAGCAGGTTCCTACCTTATGTTGCTCTGAAGAAATGGCTGTTTGTTTCACCATGTCATTTACAGAATGATTCTGAGTGGGTGGGCCTGGTTCCTTATAATCACCTGGTGCACTCTCGGTATTCTAATGGACAAAGTTGCAGTGTCTGCATCCCTTTAAAGTATTTAACCCTTGGGATTAGCTCACTAAAGCTAAAAAGTCTATTGCAGAGAGTGCCCACAGTTGACCTTTATCTTAATACAGACTTCTGGGATAATCGGTATGCCAAATACACAAATAGGAGAAGACCTCTCTGAGGGCGTTCTGTACACAATGCAGCTACATTGTGTCATTCAACTATGCCCCCCCCCCCCCCCCCCCCCCCGGTGCCGTTCACCTTCAACCTCCCCCCCCCACCATCATAGAATGGAGGGAGCTGTCCGCAATCAACGCAGTGCTGAACACAGAGTGGCACAGTTATGTCATGTTCTCTCAGGGTTCAGGGAACAATTCTGTGCAAAGTGATATCCATCACATTCATGCTGTGGTTGTTTGTGTAATTGTGCTGTTCTGTACGGCTTCCAAGGCTGTATTCATGCAAGTTATTCTCAATGACATAATTAAATGAATCTGCTCTTGTATTGTAGCTGCTGAATTCAGTGCATATAATGGTGGAAAGCAGAGTTTGCACTAAGCAGTTGGCATCTGCTTTTATTGTAGTTCTAGAAAAAAACAAGCCTACAGCTTCATTGTCATCAGAGAAAGGTCTTCCGCCCCACTGTGGGTGGACTACAACCTCCAGCATGTACCTAGAGGCCTAAAGCTGCTGCTTGCAAAATGGGATAATCATTTTTTTATTGTAAATGTTATCTTTGCGTAATTATATCTGTTTAAATTTCAGTGTATATTTTGATTACAAAATATTCTATAGTAATCTGTTCTCTTTACTAAATCTCAGATGCATTCACTAGCAGATAAGCAATAGATACGAGAACTGGTCGACTGTTGGGGACCAAGACTTTTGCTCTTTGCAAAATATTCCTTATCTATACTCATTCCTCCTCTCTCTCTGTCCCCCTCTCCCCTTCTCCCTCCCTCTCTTTCCCTCACTCCCTCCTCTGTCTCTCCCCCCCTCCCTCCCTCTCTCTGTCTGTGCGAGGGGGGGTGTCTCTCTCTCCCCCTCTCTCCCCCCTCTCTCTCTCTCTCTCTCTCTCCCCCCCTCCCTCTCTTTCCCCCAATCTCTTCCCCCTCTCTCTCTCGCACCCCTCTCTCACCCCCCTATCTCTCCCCCCCTCTCTCTCTCTCCCTCTGTCTCTGTCTCTCTCCCCCCGCTCTCTCTTCACCTCTCCTGCTCTCTCCCTTCCCTCCTCCCTCTCCCCCCTCTCCCTCTCTCTCCCCCTCTCCCTCCCCCCTCTCTCTCCCCCCTCTCCCTCTCTCTCCCCCTCTCCCTCCCCCCTCTCTCTCCCCTCTCTCTCTCGCTCTCTCTCCCCCTCTATGTAATGTTGATTACAACATATTCTACAGTAATCTGCTCCCTTTGCTAAATCTCAGATGCATTCACTAGCAGATAAGTAATAGATACGAGAACTGGTCGACTGTTGGGGACCAAGACTTTTGCTCTTTGCAAAATATTCCTTATCTATGCTCATTCCTTATTTCTCCCTCTCTCTCCCTCCCCCTTTCTCTCTCCCCTCCTCCCTCCCCCTCTCCCTCCCCTCTCTCTCTCTCTCTCTCCCCCTCCCTTTCTCTCTTTCTCTCCCCCCCTCTCTCTCTCCCCCTTCTTTCTCTCTCCCCCCTCTTTTTCTCTCTCCCCCCTCTATCTCTCCCCTCTGTCTCTCCCCTCTGTCTCCCCCCTCTCTCTCCCCCTCTCTGTCTCTCCCCCTCTATCCTCCCCCTCTCCCTCCACCCTCTCTCTTCTCCCTCTTCCCCTCTCCCTCCCCTCTCTCCCCCCTCTCTCTCTCCCCCCTCTCTCTCCCCCTCTCTCTCTCTCTCTCCCCCTCTCTCTTCTCCCTCTCCCTCCCCCCTCTCTCTCTCTCCCCCCTCTCTCTCCCCCCTCTCTCTCTCCCCTCTATTACCCCCCTCTCTCTCTGTCTCTCCCCCTCTCCCTCCACCCTCTCTCGTCTCCCCCTCTATCTCCCCCCTCCCCTCACTCCCTCCCTCCCTCCCCTCTCTCCCTCACTCCCTCCCTCCCTCCCCTCTCTCTCACTCTCTCTCACTCTCTCTCACTCTCTCTCCCCCTCTCTCTCTCCCCTCTCCCTCTCCCCCTCCCTCTCTCTCCCCGTCACCTCTCACTCAATCCCTTTCTCCCCTCTCCCTGTCTCCTTACCCGCTCTTCCCCCTCCCCATCCTCCACCCCCCTCTCCTCACCCTTTCTCCCTCTGCCCCCTGGGTGGGTTTCATGCCTACACACCGCACATATACATCCATGGACGGGCAAGGTTTATGTACCAAGAGTGTTCTCATTGTTTTCTCCCAGCACAGTGACTGAGCTGTCAAGGTAGTAATGATTGTGAGTCAGGAGAATGACAGCCAAGCACAGTGGTCACATGATCTGGCAGTTCTTCCCACCCTCTGGGTGCAAAGAGTCAGTTAAAGGGACTCTCTGTAGCTGGGTGAAAATAGGTTAAAGAGGAATGGTGTGCAACATTTTTATAGTGCCCATAGAACCAAAGCGGTCCTTTCTACAGAGGAGTCCACAATCTAATGTGCTCCAACATGCAGGAAAGTCCTACTTTACTCAAGTTTTATTAACGATCTGAAAACCCCCGAATGTGAGATCGACTGGTTTTGTTTGTTTAACACTCTTGGCTCGGCAAGGGACCCAGAAGCTAGCGGCGATCACTGTAGCAGTGGTGCCTACTACAGGAATTTCCAACTTCCATGGGGGTCCCACAGGTATGGCACATATGTGCTTACATTGATCTAAGCTGGATCAATTGCCATACCTGGATATCAGCTGCAATCTAACCCTTAAATGTACCCCTAATCCTAATATCGTAAAGGAAAATCTCAAGAAACGGTCTTGCCAATATTTCTGAAATTCTGTGTTTAGAGCATACATCACTTTATGCATATGACCCTTTTACGTGAGTACCGCATGGAACCATAAACAGTCGCCGCATGCTGCAGCCTGTCATTAATTTTCACAGGCTTTTGACGGCCGGGATGAATAAGAACAACTTACTGTGCTATAGTGTAGTGTTCAGAAATCCCTGGACCCTCACTGTTCTTCTCCAGAGACCTCCTGGCTTAACACAGGAAGAAGCCACCCTGGTCTGGTGACTGACGTGTTTCGAGGGGAGTCCTCTCTTCATCAGAGCCAACTCTGCTCTGATGAAAAGGGAACTCCCCTTGAAGCGCGTCAGCCATAATGGACAGGAGTGGCTTCTTCCCATGAAAGAGAATATGGGCAGTGGTTCTGACGTCTTTGGTTTTGGGATTTATAGGTGAGCTTACCTACATCTGTGTTTGTGAGTATAACACTTATTTTCATTTTGTTAATAAATGGTTCACAAGGATAATGCACTAGGCTGGTGCGCCCTCTTTTTGTTGGCAGCCAGGGCTGTATGCGGCATCTTTGCCTCCCGGGTGCCCAAAAATGCCAAGTTATTGCGTTTCTATGGGCAAAGGCACTTGCATGCATGAGGACTAAGCAAACTTTCCTTCGCTAAAAAGCATGGCAACTGGAAGTTTGTGACAATGGGGGAGATTTACAAAAAACGGGTTCACTCAGAATCTGGTGCAGCGGTGCTTGGTAGCCAATCAGCTGTTACCTTCAGCTTGTTCAATTAAGCTTTGGCAACCGTGGCGGCCGGTGCTCCATTTTTTGTGATGGAGGAAAGTTGCCAAACCCCCCCACCAGGTCCGCTCTTACCCCATCCAGGTCGCGGCTTCCCCAGCTTCTCCTCCTGGCCAATCCGGTCTTGAGACCTGCTTCCTTTCCTAATTGGCCAGGAGGAGAAGCCAGAAGACGATGGTGAATATTGATTCGCTAATGTCACAAGTGGGTGGGCTTGGGGCGCAGTGCTCTGCGTCCCGAGCCCAACCTTTTTTTGAGCCAATTAGAGCCTCAGACTCTGATCATGTGCTTGAAGAAAAAAAAACTCAAAGGAATCTATGGGTCTGGCGCCCCGCAAGGAGATTAGGGGGCGGTGCATGGAGATTAGAGGGGCGGCACCCCTTATGAACTGACCGCCACTCTTTGACAATATAACCTGGAAGCTGATTGGTTGCTACGCAGAGTTGCACCAGATTTTGCACTCTTCAGTTTTAGTAAATAAACCCCAATGTGTTCCTTTTCCCTCTTTGCCTTTCTCGCTCAGTCTGTCTCATGTCTCTCTCTTCTCCTCCTCTCCTTCCCTCCCTCTCTCTTTCCATCT
The DNA here is from genome assembly GCA_037952835.1 of Lithobates septentrionalis. Taxonomy (NCBI): domain Eukaryota; kingdom Metazoa; phylum Chordata; class Amphibia; order Anura; family Ranidae; genus Lithobates; species Lithobates septentrionalis. Next base: position 891,867 of record JBBDGP010002716.1, read on the forward strand.
CTCTGTCTCTGTTTTTTTTTTTTTTTCCTCGGTTGCTTCCCCTCCCCCTCTCTTTCTCATTCTCAGTCTCTCTCGCTCTATCTTGCCAGCTGCGCTTGCCATGCTGAGTGCTCTCTGGCATGTAATTTACTGTGGGTAAAGTTACAATCACTCCGCACTTCAGTCAGATTTGGGCTGATTTCCTTATTTCTTGAAAGTGTTTGGATGGAGGCCAGGTGCGCGGCATCCCAGAAGAGGCGCGTCCCGTGTATCGCTCTGCCTGTGTGTCATTGTGGAAGCTTATGTGTTATGAGATTTTTGCTGCTTTTGCTCTTTTATTTAGAAGTGTCTTTTTTTTTTTTTTTCCTTTTTTCTTTTTTTCTTTTTTTTCTTCTTACGCTTGCTCGCGACTTCTAAACACGAAACGGGAATGGGTGTTGACTTCACAAAAGAACATGGCTGCTGGCCTTGTGATCTCATTGTTGGCGATTAATAAAAGAAGCGCGCCGGTTTTGATGCTTTTAGTGATCTTTCAGTTATCAACCGTCTGGCTTGGGTGGGAAAGACCACATGGGGCTATAGCTGCAACCACTGTACTCAGATGTTAACATAATTCCAGATTTCAAGAGAACAGCTTAATATAAATTGAAATACATGGGCTTGATCTGTTTTAGCTGTCAAAGTATTTGGAGTTCTGTGGAGTCTCGCGATTCAAGCACAGCTAGGTCTAAAGCCGCGCACACACGATCGGACTTTCGATGATCGATGACAGGCTGTTGGCGGAAAATCCGACCGTGTGTACGCTCCATCGGACAAGTGTTGTCGGATTTTCCGCGGACAAATGTTGGACGGCAGGTTTTAAAATTTTCCGCGGACAAATGTGTGTTGTCGGATTTTCCAAGCGTGTGTACACAAGTCCGTCAGACAAAAGTCCAAAGTGCAAACACGCATGCTCGGAAGCAGGAGCGGTCGGTCTTGTAAACTAGCGTTCGTAATGGAGAATTAACATTCGTGACGTGGCAAATTATGAAATCTTGAAATGCAGCGCACAATTCTCTTCTTCTATAATGGGATAATAATGAAGCTGCTTTGCTGGTGATATTGGAGTTATTGCAAACTAATTTTTTTTTCTAGTAAGATCAAGAATAATATTATTATGCTTTTTTTTTTTGTTTTTTTTTTTTATAGTTGGGAAAGTTACCACAACACCATTATCCCGAAGTTTTTAAGATCAAAGATACAACTATGTTGGTGTCCCTTGTTAATTTTATATTGTATTTTTTAAATGTAACTGCCGACTCCCAAACTGTCATTTGAAGTAAAACACATAGCCAAATATTATTCTACACAATTTTTTTTATTGTGCATTAAAAAAAGAAAACAAATAAAATTAGACATGCTATCTACCAATAGAACTTAACCAAAAAGTGCATTCTGTGCATCCAAAAATATAAAAAATATAACAAATCAAATCATTATTCAACCAAAAAATAATGTCAAAGCAATAACTCCAAGGCCAATAATAAGTAACACGTTATCTCCTTCGATTCCGCAACATGTCTGGTTGACGAACGGCTGTTCAGAAACGAACTGAAAAGTGTGAAATGAAAAGCGCGAATCAACACTTGCCAAACTTCTACTACCACAAAATTAGCATAAGGAGCCCAAAGGGTGGCGCTAAAGAGCTGAAAAACATTGTAGTATGTCACTACGTTAGCAATTGTTGGACAACAATTGTGTGGCCGTGTGTATGCAAGACAAGTTTGGGTCAACGCCCTTCGGACAAAAGTCCACGATTTTGTTGGCCAACATTCCGATCGTGTCTACGAGGCTTTAGACCTCGCTTTTTTTCTATGGTAGTTAAACAATGCAGTTTGGTCCAAGACCCGCCCTTGCTTGCTGATTGAACAATGTTTGCCCATCCTGTAGGCTCCGTGTAAAGCAGCAGAGCCCCGATTGGCTCAGAGTTCTACTTTTCAAAGGAAGTCAAGGCTAAAGACATTTGGGTGTTTATATTTTTATTAAAAAAATATGCTTTATTAACATATCATTTTTTAACATAAGCATAAAAGTTCTAAATAGTGTGATATCTACATAGATATTATATTTAAAGTGTGCCTGTACCCTTGTTAGCCCATGTGTCTCAAACACATGGAGATCCCTGGGGATGTCTTCCATTATCTCATGGAGCCCCTGAGAGCCCCTATACTCCAAGCGATGCAATATGCAAATTCTGACATTAACTAGGGAGTTGGCACATGCCCCCACCCTCTTACCCACCTCTTTATTGATCATTAAAAGAGATGTATCGGAATTTCCCTGCCGACTCTAACACTGAGAACCGAGCGATCAAACACCGCTGATCGCTCGGTTCTCAGAGCTTTTCCAGCAGAGAGCTGGTGACTGTCAGTCACCAGCTCTTTGCTCTGCCCCCTCCTTGCTCACTGGAGCGCTGGGCTGTGGAAGGGGTGGGAGCGGCCAGCTCAGGCTCTCCGTGGCTCACTGTGAGGCCAAGCCGGGTGCCAATCCAGGTTTGTGGGCAGATCCCAACTTCATTGTCGTGATTTTGCAGCATCAGACCCCGCCGGCTCTAACATTGAGAACTGAGCGATCAAACGCCGCTGATCGCTCGGTTCTCAGAGCTTCCCAAGCAGAGAGCTGTTGACTGTCAGACACCAGCTCTTTGCTCTGCCCCCTCCTCGCTCACTGGAGCGCTGGCCTGTGGAGAGGGTGGGAGCGGCCAGCTCAGGCTCTCCATGGCTCACTGAAAGGCCGAGCCGGATGCTTCCCAAGCAGAGAGCTGTTGACTGTCAGTTATTGACTCCCGCTGCTGTCAATCAAATCCAATGACGCAGGCGCCAGGGGGGCGGGACCGAGTCATACATTCGGCGGCTATGGACGCCGAATGATGGACTCAGGACCGCGCCCGCAAGGTAACCCCTCGGGAGAGCGCTTCTCCTAGAGATGTGATGTGATGTGGAGAGGAGCCGCGTGAGCCGCCGGGGGACCCCAGAAGATGAGGTTCGGGGCCACTCCGTGCAAAACTAGCTGCACAGTGGAGGTAAGTATGATATGTTTGTTATTTTAAAAAAAACGATCCCTTACAATCACTTTAAACAAAAAACAAACAGAAAAGGCCTGATCAGCAAGTGGCTGTGCTGACAGTGCTGTGTAAATGTCAGGACTGGCTGGACAGAAATACAAACGTGGCTGATGAAATATCTCCCACTTCTATGTATTTAGTTTCCTGTCGTACAGCTTTAAATCAAATTAATTTATGTTTTCCAATGATCCTGCAAGCTGGCATTTGTACACCTGTTTTGTTGGGTAGCACGCAGTTGCAGCGGCTGGCATAATGGAGTGCGCAGTACACCGTTGGTATAGTTGAATATACAGTTTTGCCCTTTTCCCGCGGATTGGCCGGCTCTCGCCATATGTCCAGAGGCCTGTTATTCCTCATTCTGCAGGATCAGCAGCTTGCGTTTAAGCCAAATGAATAAGACGTTGTCATTTGGGTGCAATAAAGCATCCAATCTCATTTCCCTCTCACCTAGACAGTTATTACAGCTCTGTACACGTGCGGCGTCTCATCGTGTCCGTTCGGAGCCACTATATATCTCATCTAGTAGTGGTCAAGGGTGATAAAAGGAAAGGCAGAAAATTTCGTTTTATGGTCGTGAGTTGCAGCGTACCAAATGATTAGCAATTTCAAAATTGAAAGTGTTATACAGTAAAACCTTGGATTGCGAGCAGAATTCATTCCAGAAACATGCTTGTAATCCAAGGCACTCGTATATCAAGGAGAATTTCCCCATAAGAAATAATGGAAACTCAGATGATTCGTTCCACAAACATTTATTCATAGGTCCCTCAGTTTAAAGTCCATATATAAAGATTATAGCACTGTGACCAGGTTGTGTAACCATAAAATGTCCATCCACAAATGGAAGCCTCCACAAGGGGATTAGAAGCAAAATCCAGCAGGAGCTACAGAGTATAAAAGAGAAGAGAGGCGTCTCTAAGTGTAGCAATATGGTTACATTTAACCGCTTGCCGACCAGCCGCCGCCATTTTACGGCGGTAGGTCGGCACAATCCCACGAGCTGTCGTAGCTATATGGCGGCTCGCGGGATCGGGATAGCTGGTGCACGCGCCCGCTGCACAGCGGGGGTGCCGATGGTCGCGATGACCGCCGGCCACGAGTGATCGCGGGCACGAGAGGCGGAACAGGGATGTGTGTGTGTGTAAACACACAAAACCCTGTTCTGTGAGGCGTGACAGATCGTGAGTTCCTATTAGCTAGGAACCACGATCCGTCACTTCCTCTAGGTCAGTCCCCTCCCCCTACAGTTAGAAACACACACTAGGGAACACAGTTAACCCCTTGATCGCCCCCTAGTGTTAACCCCTTCCCTGCCAGTGTCATTTTTACAGTAACCAGCGCATTTTTATAGCACTGATCGCTGTATAAATGCCAATGGTCCCAAAAATGTGTCAAAAGTGTCCGATGTGTCCACCATAATGTCACAGTCCCAATAAAAATCGCAGATCGCCGCCATTACTAGTAAAAAAAATAAATAATAGTAAAAATGCTATAATTCTATCCCCTATTTTGTAGACGCTATAACTCTTGCGCAAACCAATCAATAAACACTTACTGCGATTTTTTATTTATTTTTTTTTAAACAAAAATATGTAGTAGAATACATATCGGCCTAAACTGAGAAAAAAATGTGCTCTTTAAAAAAAAAAAATGGTGATATTTATTATAGCACAAAGTACAAAATATTGTGTTTTTTTTTCAAAATTGTCGCTCTTTTTATGTTTATAGCGCAAAAAATAAAAACCGCAGAGGCGATCAAATACCACCAAAGGAAAGCTCTATTTGTGGGAAGAAAAGGACGTCAATTTTGTTTGGGTACAGCGTCGCATGACCGCGCAATTGTCAGTTAAAGCGACACAGTGCCGTATCTCAAAAAATGGCCCAGTCATTCAGCAGCCTTCTTCCGGGGCTGAAGTGGTTAATGAAGGTTCAACGTTTAGCAACTCACAGGGTTGATGGTTAAAAGAGACATATGGCACAGGCATCCGGGGTAAAGCTGTCCACATAGACCATCCCCCGCACCGCCAGCTCTCACCGCTGTCAGTCTGCAATCTTGACCGGGAAGACTACCCTGCAGTAGAGCGATCTGAAAGCGAGGCTTGAACCGCTTGTGGAGCGCAGCGTGGAAGGGATAACGTCAATGGCGGTGAGGAGGACAGTCTATGTGGACAGCTTTACCCCGGATGCCTGCATACTTGGATGTGCCCGTTTTAATCAACAACCATGTGAGTTGCTAAGTGTTGTGCCTCCTATTAAATGTAACCATATTGCTACACTTAGAGGCGCCTCTCTTCTCTTTTATACTCATTTGTGACATGACGCTACTCTTATATAAAGACATCACTTGTATATCAAGTCAAAATATATTTAAAAAATTTTGCTTGTCTTGCAAAACCCTTTCAAACCAAGGATTTACTGTAATGACAAGTAGGATAAGCGGTATATACATAGAGTATATACTGTACATAATACTGTCCAGGTGGTCATTTGCAATTCTCCTCTAATCTCTACCAAGACGGTGGAAAAAATAGAACGCTGGATAGCCACACAAAATTCCACCTTTTGTTTTAAAAATTAAATATCAAGCCATTACGGGTCAGTACACACAAACTGCACAGCTACTGACGCGTTTCACCCCAGGTTTGGTGCTTAGTCATGCGTGAAACGCGTCAACAGCTGTGCAGTTAGTCTGTATTGACCTGTGATGCCTTGATATTTTGTTTATTTATTTAATGTATTTCAGGTACTTATATAGCGCCGTCAATTTACGCAGCGCTTTACATATACATTGTACAGTCACATCAGACCCTGCCCTCAAGGAGCTTACAATCTAAGGTCCCTAACTCACATTCATACATATACCAGGGACAATTTAGACAGGAGCCAATTAACTTACCAGCATGTCTGAAAAATTTGAATCGATTCGAAAACGAATAAACAAAACTAATTCCGAAAACGAATGAAACAAATGAAACTAAACGAATTTCTGTATATAATAATGAATTGAAACAAAACGAAAGAAATGTTTGCGAACAGTTATGCCCCGTACACACGATTGGACATTCCGACAACAAAATCCATGGATTTTTTACGACGGATGTGATGTTGGCTCAAACTTGTCTTGCATACACACGGTCACACAAATCTTGTCGGAAATTCGAACGTCAAGAACGCGGTGACGTACAACACGTACGACGAGTCGAGAAAAAGGACGTTTTTTTTTTTTTAGCCAGTGCGGCTCTTCTGCTTGATTCCAAGCATGCGTGGGACTTTGTGTGTTTGAATTGTGTACACACGATCGGAATTTACGACAACGGGTTTTGTTGTCGGAAAATTTGAGATCCAGATCTCAAATTTTGTGTGACGGAAGTTCCGAAGGAAAATGTCCGATGGAGCCCACACACGGTCGGAATTTCCGACCACAAGCTCCCATCGCAAATTTTCCGTCGGAAAATCCGACCGTGTGTACGGGGCATTAGACTTTAGGCTTGTCTTCCACTGTTGCCGACCGGCTCCTGTACATAGACGTCGGCAGTTTGAAGATGGATATCTCGGTAACGGCAGCAGCTGCTGCCACAACCAAGGTATCCATCTTTAGAGCCGGTGGTTCTGTTTACGATAATAGTGGTCTCTGCGGCGGATTCGCCGCATGATCACCGTTATCCGTGGCAGGAGAGGTGCCACCCCCCTTCTCGCCACTCTCCCGTGCCCTCCGCCGCTTACGGGAGCCGTCAGCAGCGACGGAGGCTATTGGGACCTGTCACTTCCTTGGTACGGAGACGAGTGAGGGGATGATGGCCCCCACCCGTCTCCATACCATAGCAGGGCGGAAGCGATGTCAAAAGTCACTTCCGCCCATACGTCTTAAAGGCACATTTTTCTGGTGTCATTTTTTTCAAATGACAATTTTTTTTTTTTTTTTTTGCATTTAAGTCCAAATATGAGATCTGAGGACTTTTTGACCCCAGATCTCATATTTAAGAGGACCTGTCATGCTTTTTTTTCTATTACAAGGGATGTAATAGATAGTTGTAAAAGGAATAAAATTGACCTATTTTTTTTTTTTAAACCGTGAAAAAATAAATGAAATCACGTAAAATAAATAAGTAAAAAAAAAATTTCTTTTAAAGCACCCCTGTCCCGACGCGCTCGCGCGCAGAATCAAACGCATACGCGAGTAGCGCCCGCATATAAAAACGGTGGTCAAACCACACATGTGAGGTATCGCCGCGATCGTTAGAGTGAGAGCAATAATTCTAGCCCTAGACCTCCTCTTGAACGCAAAGCATGCAACCTGTAGAATTTTTTAAACGTCGCCAATGAAGATTTTTTAAGGGTAAAAGTTTGACGCCATTCCAGGAGCGGGCGCAATTTTGAAGCGTGACATGTTGGGTATCAATTTACTTGGCGTAACATTATCTTTCACAATATAAAAAAAAATTGGGCTAACTTTACTGTTGTCTTATTTTTTTATTCAAAAAAGTGCATTTAAAAAAAAAAAAAAGTGCGCTTGTAAGACCGCTGCGCAAATACGGTGTGACAAAAAGTATTGCAATGACCGCCATTTTATTCTCTAGGGTGTTAGAAAAAAAATGTATAATGTTTGGGGGTTTCTAAGTAATTTTCTAGCAAAAAAACTTAACTTGTAAACACCGAGTCTGAAAAAGAGGCCTGGTCTTTAAGTGGTTAAGATGTACAGACCCTTATTTGTTATACCGCAGCGTCCCTGCGTCGCACATCCCAGATTATGTCCTGTCATCGGACAGCAATCGTTCTATGAAGAGGAAGGGATGGGTTGGAATGGTCACTGCTTAAAGAGGAACTCTGCAAGTAGGAGTAAAGGTCGCCCTTTGGTGTGGAGTTAATTATACAGTGCCATCAGAAAAATAAGACTGCGAATGCGATGTTTTCTGCCGTGAACCAATTAGGTTCCACCACAGTGCACAGTGCTGCCAGTCTAGCATGTTTCAAAGGCGGCGTGCTGGGAGGAAGTAGTCGGCGCAGTCAATAGTGGTGTCACCCTGCTGGCTGGGCATTGCGGGGTGTGGCGGGCAGAGGAGGGCAATCAAAAGGCTGCCTAGGATTCAAGCTGTTTGCTTGGAGTTTTGCAGCAGTGTAGATGAAACAAAGGTTGCAGTACCATTCGTTTTTTTTTAATTTAATGGTGATTATTGCAAATGATCTTCAAAGGAATATAAAAAGCAACAGCAATTCTGCGCTTCATCGGGCAGAAAGGACAACATTCTAAATCTCCTTCGATTTTGTATATGCAGGTTGACAGATTGGGACCATGTTGTTGCACGCTAGGCAAACCCTAACCGAATGACATTTTCGTTTTCAAAAGCATTGTGTACCGGAAAACAATTTCCATTAAAGACCGATATATGTCGGCAGAATGGCACAGCTGGGCAAAGTAACATACCTGTACGTTACTTTGAATTTTCCGCCGCGCGCGAGCATGCCTGCCGCGAGCTCCGTGACCGTGCTCGCGGGATCTGCGGACTCGATGTCTGCCGGGTGCCCGCGATTGTGTCACGGAGCTGAAGAACGGGGAGATGCTGTGTTTACATCGGCATCGGGAGCAGCGATCAGTGTCGTGTCACTGCTAGCCCATCCCCCAGAAAGTTAGAATCACTCCCTAGGACACACTTAACCCCTTCCCCGCCCCCCCCCTAGTGGTTAACCCCTTCACTGCCAGTGACATTTTTACAGTAATCAATGCAATTTTATAGCACCGATCGCTGTATTAATGCCAATGGTCCCAAAAATGTGTCAAAATTGTCTGATGTGTCCGCCATAATGTCGCAGTCCCGATAAAAATTGCAGATCGCCGCCATTACTAGTAAAAAAAAAAAATTATAATAAAAATGCCATAAAATTATCCCCTATTTTGTAGACGCTATAACTTTTGCACAAACCAATCAATATACGCTTATTGCAATTTTTTTTTTACCAAAAATATGTAGAAGAATACATATCAGCCTAAACTGAGGAAAAAAATATATTTTTTTATATATTTTTAGGGGATATTTATTATAGCAAAAAGTAAAAAATATTGCCTTTTTTTCAAAATTGTCGCTCTTTTTTTGTTTTATAGCGCAAAAAAATAAAATAAAAAGTGTCAAAATTGTCCGATCTGTCCGCCATAATGTTTACATAGAATGCATGAAGGTAAAAAACCTGGAGCCTTTACAACCACTTTAAGGTTTGCTGACTGCAGAGCTTTAGGTCTGACTTGGCACAGGGTGGGCTGGACCTCTGTAGAGAGACTACTGCTTCCCCACAGAGGGAAAAGGTCCTTCTCTGTAGCTGCTGGCAGGACATTGACTTTTTGACTCAGGCTGTGGCTGTTAATAACAGCTGCACGCCTTTTTGTTTTGATACACCTGGAATGTATGTAGCTTTAAACTGAAAGTTGAACAGAAGTCTGACTTAAATTACATAAACTACATATACTCAAGTGTGTGGTAAAGATCCAGCTACAGTGCCTTGAAATTTTCCAGTTTGTCATGTTCTAACCAAAAACGTAAATGTTTAAAGCAGGGTTAGGTTATAAAAAAATACCCCAAGCTTTGAAGATCTCACAGAACACTGTTCAATCCATCATCTGAAAATGGAAAGAGTATGGCACAACTGCAAACCTACCAAGACATGGCCGTCCACCTAAACTGACAGGCCGGGCAAGGAGAGCATTCATCAGAGAAGCAGCCAAGAGGCCCATGGTAACTCTGGAGGAGCTGCAGAGATCCACAGCTCAGGTGGGAGAATCTGTCCACAGGACAACTATTAGTCGTGCACTCCACAAATCTGACCTTTATGTAAGAGTGGCAAGAAGAAAGTCATTGATGAAAGAAAGTCATAAGAAGCCCTTTTTACAGTTTGCGAGAATCCATGTGGGGGTCACAGCAAACGTGGAAGAAGGTGCTCTGGTCAAATGAGACCAAACTTGAACTTTTTGGCCTTAAAGCAAAACGATATGTGTGGCGGAAAACTAACACTGCACATCACCCTGAACACACCATCCCCACCGTGAAACATGGTGGTGGCAGCATCTTGTTGTGGGGATGCATTTCTTCAGCAGGGACAGGGAAGCTGGTCAGAGTTGATGGGAAGATGGATGGAGCCAAATACTGTACAGGGCAATCTTAGAAGAAAACCTGTTATGCCGCGCACACACAAGCGGAATGTCTGACAGAAAAAGTCCGACAGAAGCTTTTCATCCTATATTCCGATCGTGTGTAGGCCTCATCGAACTTTTTTTTTTCGAAAATTCTGACGGACCTAGAAATAGAACATGTTCTAAATATTTCCGAGGGAACCAATTCCTATCGGGAACACCGCTCGTCTTTATGCTGTCCTGATGCACCCAAAACGACGCATGCTCTGAAGCAAGTACGAGACGGAAGCTATTGGCTACTGGGTATTGAACTTCCTTCTTCTAGTCCCGTCGTATGTGCTGTACATCACCGCATTCTTGCCGATTGGACTTTGGTGTGATCATGTGTACGCAAGACTGTTTCAGCAGAATTCCGTCGGAAAAATCTTCAGAGTTTATTCTGACGGGAAAACCGGTCATGTGTACGCGGCATTAAGAGTCCGCAAAAGACTTGAGACTGGGGCGGAGGTTCATCTTCCAGCAGGACAATGACCCTAAACATACAGCCAGAGCTACAATGGAATGGTTTAGAACAAAGCATATTCATGTGTTAGAATGGTCCAGTCAAAGTCCAGACCTAAATCCAATTGAGAATCTGTGGAAAGACTTGAAAATTGCTGTTCACAGACGCTCTCCATCCAATCTGACAGAAGAATGGGCAAAAATGTCACTTGCATCTGTAATTGCAGAGAAAGGCAGTTCTACAAAGTATTGACTCAGGGGGGCTGAATACAAATGTACCCCACACTTTTCAGATATGTAATTGTAAAAATTGTTTAAAACCATTTATCATTTTTCTTCCACTTCACAATTATATGCCACTTTGTGTTGGTCCATCACATAGAATCCCAATAAAATACATTTACATTTTTGGTTGTAACATGACAAAATGTGGAAAATTTCAAGGGGTATGAATACTTTTTCAAGGCACTGTATAACCATACATTCTGTACGTGATCTGGAATGAATATCCTTTCTTTGTTTCAGATGTAATATCTCCTTGTGCGTTTCTCAGCTCTTCTATCTCTGGTCCCCTTCCCCTCCCCACCAACCTCCCCTATCTTTCCTGTTCTTGCTGCCTGCCAAGCAGTGATAAATCTTATGACATTTTTCACTGACCTTTCTAAGTGGCAGCGTTGTGCCCCTCGCCTGTCACTTCCTCACGCCCCCATAGTCAAGCGGGTCACCCCAGCGCCCCCCTCCGCCACCCACTCCCTATACTCCTGATGCTGTCATCTCCATCTAGAATGTCACCCGCCTCCCTAAAGGTCAGCTCCGCTCTATCACCCCTCAAACGCATCTTTGAAGCTTAAAGGTGCAGATGTCCACATTGAAATTGTATTAAAAGGCGAATATCAAAGTCGGGTGACCTGTAAGCCATGAGCTGAGAAAGACTACAAATCCCAGGATGCCTGGATCAGATGGAGCAGCGGTTCTTAACCTCAACAGGCCGTGTTTTAGGAACTTTTCTCAGATAAAAAAAAGCTGTCATAAAGACCAAACCATTGACTTTGATTTGACCTCTTTTTGCCCATGTAGCGCATATGTGCGGGGCAAAGAGGGGGGGCAAATTCTGCACATAGACATATTTTACCATATTCTATGGCAAAAGAATAAGTGTGGACACATGCGCATTAAAGTGTTTGTAAACCCTTACACTCCACTTTTCCCTACAAGTAAGCCTATAATAAGGCTTACCTGTAGGTACTGGAAATATCTCCTAAACCTGCATGGTTTAAGAGATATTTACCATATACGCTTGCGCCGAAATCATTGGCGCATGCACACTGAAGAAAGGGCGTTTCTAAAGGGCCTGTGTCTTGACCGTCAGCTCACGCGCACATGCGCTGGAGTGACGTCCTGTGACTCCGGCCAGTCACAGAGCTAGAGTCCACGGCCTCCAGAGGAAGAGGGGTGAAGATGGACGCGCCCACCAGCAGGGACATTGCGGGCTTCATTTGCAGGTGAGTGGCACATAATGGGCTAGTATGCTTTCTTCTTTTCAGGGGGAAAGAGAGGAAGTAAAACCCATCAGGGTTTACTTCCTCTTTAAAGAGCATGTGCCCACACACCTTCTTTTGCCATAGAATTTTCTTGGCAGGTTTTTTTACTGGGTTGGTCACCGGAACTATTCCCGCAAGCTTACGCATTTGCATGGGCTTGGGGTCAGCATGCAGAATGTGTTCACACATGTGCATAGCTTATTTGCCCACGTATACTAGAGCCACATAACCTGCCAGCATGTTTTTGGAGTTTGGGAGGAAACCTCTGCAATCACAGGGAGAACATGCAAACCCCATGCAGGCAGTGTCCTGACCTAGATTCAAACAACTTGTCTGAGCTGTCAGAAAAAATGGATGGAGAGCTTAAATTATACACTGCAGAGCTCAGTGAGAAGAAAGCTGATTGGAGAGAAGGAACACCACCCCCCCCCCTTCACAAAGCACTATGGAACAAAGCTGAAGCTGTCAATAAGCTAGTGATCCAACCCCATTACCAATCTCCTTTGGTGTTAGGAAAACTTGTGTGAAGTGATATGTGGTGATAGCAGAGGAACGAGGCAGCAGACAGAAATGACACTTAGTGCTTTTAACCAAGACAAGTACGCACTATAGAGAGAGCCTACAAACTCCATACAGGTAGTGTCCTGACCGAGACTCAAACACAGGGCCACCAGTGCTGCAAGGCATCAGAGCTAACCGCTAAGCCACTCTGCTGCCAAATTCATCCCTTTAATCACAAACATTTCTGAATGATACCATGTGAGTGCCTAATTGGGGGTATTTAGTGCCAAAATTGCATTCACTCAGCTGCAATGCATGCGTAACTTATATGTGACAGTGATTAAAGGGATGATTTGACATCCCCATCTCTAAATCTCCGCCTACCCCAGCAGGCACTCCAATTTTCCAGGGGAAGAGGAAGAAGAGCATGTGACATCCCTTTCAATGAAGTCATTGAGAATATTTCCCAAGGCTGAAATGGTGATGCAAGCTATTAAATGCCTTTTGGTCTTCTGTAAATGGTGGGAAGGAATCCTTAAAGTGGACCTTTCCTTAAAATTCATACTGCAATCGAAAAGGCCACTTTAGAAGAATAAGCAAATCACATTATCTTAATTGTATAAAACAGGACACAGGCTGGATATTCATAGACCTTGGGTTAAAGGCTGCTACCTTCAGGTGATTGGACACGGACCCGGGGCGTACCCCTGTGACCCTACCCCAGTCCATGGGAGCTCTGTTGTTTTGCTAGTGTCCTAAGGTCGTGAATCTCTTTTCTCTTGAGAAGTTTCTGTGCTTCACTAGTTTTTATTTGCTTCACATTCCTCAATCAACTCTTCACTGCATTCTTCTATGACAATAGAAGCAGTGCATCCGGATTGGTGCAAACTCTGTGACACCTTGGAAAGACTACCAGCACCCCATCCTGTAGAAATGACTTGTAATGTTGCTTCAGGCACTGGAGTCTGCTTGGGTGGTTACCTTGGCACTATGGGATTCGTATGCTGTGGGGATGGCCTGTAGTATTGCTTCAGGCACTGGATCTGCTTGGGTGGTCACCCTGGCACCATGGGATTCGTACCTGGACCCTATGCTGTGGGGATGGCCTGTAGTATTGCTTCAGGCACTGGATCTTCTTGGGTGGTCACCTTGGCACCATGGGATTCGCACCTGGACCCTATGCTGTGGGGATGGCCTGTAGTATTGCTTCAGGCACTGGATCTGCTTGGGTGGTCACCTTGGCACCATGGGATTTGCACCTGGACCCTATGCTGTGGGGATGGCCTGTAGTATTGCTTCAGGCACTGGATCTGCTTGGGTGGTCACCTTGGCACAATGGGATTCGTACCTGGACCCTATGCTGTGGGGATGGCCTGTAGTATTGCTTCAGGCACTGGATCTGCTTGGGTGGTCACCTTGGCACTTAGTGCAATGCTTGTAGTAAGCTTTTTTAAAGAGACTGTCACCTTGCGAATTAGATCCATTTCTAGACCACTTTGTACCAGCCTTTCCAGCCCTCCCCCGCTACTCCTTCTGCGTCCTCTTCTGCAAAATGCTTGATGCTTCCAGGTATGAGGGAGCTTATGACCTACTTCCATGGTGCACTGTCTTTGGGCCTATCCACCAAATTGATGGCTAATAGAGAGGGTGGTAACACCACCCCATTTTGGCTCCCAGGTATTTTGTTGGTAGCAAGGATGGAATAAAGAGTGGCAGAGTGGCACTGTAGAGGTAAGTATAAAGTGGTCAAGAATTGGGCTTTACAATGTCTCTTTTGTAAAAAAAAAAAAAAAAGTACCTCTTTCTTGTCTTGAATTAAACAAAAAACACTGTTCAAAGTGCAGTTTAGCCTAGGTTAAGATCACAGGATCTTTGGCACTGGGAGCATTATTGGTATTTCATGTCAGTAGAGATTGCAGAGAGGCTTTTGTTTTCAGGCAGACCCTGTCTGGAAGACCTGCAGTAAGTCAAAAGGGCTGGCGAAGCACAACCATTATGGCTGGTCTTGTGTACATGTATAGGTGCATTTGTGAAAACAGCCAAGACCTATACAGATACCAGGATTGATTGTGTTAACTCCAAGCCGACATCCCAGTCTAGGAAGCATGGACCTGAAACTCAGTTTGAATTTCCATAAGTTCTACATGCAAATGTTCAGGAGATTTAAAAAGTGAGGCCTCAGTGATTCTTGCTGTAAAGGGGATCATTGGATACAAGCCAAAACCCCTTACATCATTGCCTGAGGGCAGCATTTTTACTAGCAAGTCAGTCCCATTTTTGTATGCGATGACATCATAACTGCTGCAGAAGTTTTCATGACCAGCAAATCCCTTCCTCTGATTATTTCTAGAAATCTAAGATCCGCATAAACACCCAATGGCTCAGTGCCTGTATAAACACCAATTGGAGAACAAAAAGGCACAAATTGCAAAGGGACAACACTTTGGGAAACAGACACTTTCTATTCAAGATTTAAATTTGTGAGGCTCACTTGGGTCTCGTATATCATATATCTCATATATCAAAGTGTCTATCATAGGAACACATTTCTTTTTAACAACCAATCAGATTTAAAGAAGACCTCTTATGAGCATTAAAAAATAAAATAACAGTCCAAATATTCATGACTGAATACCTGTATTAGCTTCTCAAATGGACCACTATTACAATGTGAAGAAAATCCCTTCTCTATTCCTTGCTTATCGGCTTCTCTGCTCCTCCCCTGATGGAAGCCTTATTTGTGGGCAATACTAAATTCAGGCAGAACTCAGTTGCAACTGTGTCCTGCTCAGTTTGTGCACATGGGGGAAGAGGCATGTTAGCTAGAGGGCTCCCATTCAATACCCCTGTTACACCAAATATGTTTTTTTTATTGTTTGTTAGGACACAGGCACCCCTTGCGGATTGGCCGATATGAATTGGTCAGTAAGGAAAGCTATTAAGATATATATATATATATATATATGTGTGTGTGTGTGTGAATATCGGATATCAAATGAGCAATCAAAACCACTTTGAAGTTGGAAAAATTTTGGATTACCCCAAAGTTTGTCCTCTAATAGGGGTTAAATGGTCTCACATAAAGGCATTCCCATGCAAAGACTTCCAAGTTATTCCTGTATGAACAAAATTGTATTGTGACAATGGCACAAGCAAATTCTCACAGGTTTTTTATATCCCCAATTACTTATATTTTCCTACTCTAGTTCTCCTGAAAGACACAACAGGAAATAGTGCAAGGGGATACATCTACAAAACAAAGGGAAGTTTTACCTTTAACAGTTGTCACCAGCAGCGACGTCCCCATGGGAAGTTATCCCTCCTATAACTGATCTTGTGACAACCATATATTTTGGATCCCCCCCCTTTCTCCTAAGACGCCAATGCTGGTAAAGTGGTCCTAACCCTTTCAGGCTCCATCTAGAACCATAAAAGAGAGTTTGGTCTGAAATTCGACATGGCAGAGAGCTCTTGTCAGACAGAATTCGATTAACGAGGCCCATTGTTGCTAGCTAGGCTTATATATTGTTGTGTTTTGATTTTGGCCAGTGCAAGGTTAACTACAAGGCAAGATAGAGGCCCTCTTGAGATTTATAGTAGTAGTAGTTCATTCCGACTGGAAGTTATCCCTTCTATTCCTGATCAGGTGACAACCATATATTTTGAAGTACCCTTCCTCCTGAGGCATCAATGCTAGTAAAGTGATCCTAACCCTTCCACGCTCCACACATTTAAACCAGGAATAAAAAGTTTTGGCTGAAATTCTACTTTAAGACATATAGGGCGTACACGCGGTCGGACTTTGTTCAGACATTCCGACAACAAAATATTAGGATTTTTTCCGACGGATGGTGGCTCAAACTTGTTTTGTCTACACACGGTCGCACAAAGTTGTCGGAAAATCCGATCGTTCTAAACGCGGTGACGTAAAACAGGTACGTCGAGACTATAAACGGGGCAGTGGCCAATAGCTTTCATCTCTTTATTTATTCTGAGCATGCGTGGCACTTTGACCGTCGGATTTGTGTACACACGATCGGAATTTCCGACAACGGATTTTGTTGTCGGAAAATTTTATCTCCTGCTCTCCAACTTTGTGTGTCGGAAAATCCGATGGAAAATGTCCGATGGAGCCCACACACGGTCGGAATTTCCGACAACACGCTCCGATCGGACATTTTCCATCGGAAAATCCGACCGTGTGTATGGGGCAATAGAGAGTTCTTATCAAACGGACTTTGATTAAGGAGGCCTATTGTTGCTAGCTAGGCTTATATATTATTAATGGGTTTTGATTTTGGCCGCCACAGGGTTAACTACAAGGCAAGATGGAGGCCCCCTTGTCAAGCCAAGGTCAAGTAGTGTTCATTATAAATCGAAGTCTAAAGACATAATGGAAAACGGGTTACGTGGCTATATCTACAAAATAGAAGGTCATCAACAAAGACATCTCAAGTTATCCCTTCTATTCCAGATCTAGTGAAAACCATACAGTTTGGATTCCCCCTCTCTTATGGGGCACCAATGTCAGTAATAGGGTTCTAACCCTTTCACTCTCCATCTAAAACCAGAAAAAATTGAGTTTGGGCTCAAATTCTACTTTAAGACATGGCAGAGAGCTCTTTTTAAGTAGACTTTGATTAACGCGGCAGCCTCTAGTTGCTAGCTAGGCTTATATATTATTAATGGGTTATGAGCTTGGCATTGCAGGGTTAACTGCGAGGCAAGATGGAGGCCCTCTTGTCAAGTCAAGGTCAAGTAGTCCTTGTTCTAATTGGAAGTCCAAAAACTGTTGCCAGGCTTAGCACTCTGCAATATAATCTGATTCTCTACATTTAATGGGTTGTGTGTATCCAGTAAATCCTGGGTGAGCCTTCCGGTTCAAACCCCTGAAAATGCCAGGCAACATCTGCAGAATGGTGATGAGTAAGTGTTATTTGCTGTCAGCATACCGTGCAGCCAGGCTGCCATCCTCATCCTGGAACATAATTGTCTTTCTCGCAGTTTAGCACAAGACGTATGCAGTCCGGGGTCAGCCTGATCTGTTAATTTGTGCAGGAGGGGCCACCACAGGCTTCGATAACCTTTCTTGCACACCGAAGAGCTAAAAAATGGCAATGGCCTTTTGTCAAGCAATAGTGTTTCCGATTTGTGCTTTTGTGCAGGCAGGCAATCAGACAAAGCTCCACTTGAGTCGTGGACTCGAAAAGGTGTAATCACGGGATGTACAAACTGAATTATATTACATCATCCTTTGTCTCTACAAGGCAGTTGGGAAAAGGGCAAGGGATAAACTGCTTGATTAAAAAAAAAAACCTGCCAATTGTGTTGAGAAAAAAATACAATCTTGTCCAGGGCTAGGGATGAGCCCGATGTTGGTTGTTGGACTCGAACATCGGCTGTTTGCAGAACAGCGAACATTATGCTGTGTTCGCGGCAAATTCGAAATCTGCGGAACACCGTTAAAGTTTATAGGACATTAACATGAAAAACCAAAAGTGCTCATTCTAAAATGATATGCAATTTATTGCCATAAAAAGTGTTTGGGGACTCGGGTCCCTTGCCCCAGGGGGCATTTATCAATGCGAAAAAAAGTTTTAAAAACTGACTTTTTTCAGGAGCAGTGATTTTAATAATGCTTAAAGTGAAACAATAAAAATGAAATATTCCTTTAAATATTGTGCCTGGGGGGTGTATATAGCATGCCTGTAGTGGCGCAGTTTTCCCGTGTTTAGAACAGTACCACAGCAAAATGACATTTCTAAAGGAAAAAAGTCATTTAAACTGATCACGGCTGTAATAAATTGTCAGGTCTCGGCAATGTAGATAAAATTCATTGAAAAAAATAGCAGTCCATTACCAGGCCCTTTGGTTCTGGTATGAATATTAAGGGGAACCCCGAACCAAAAATGTTAAAAAAAAAAAAATATTCAGGGGGATCCCCCCAAAATCCATACCAGGCCCTTCAGGTCTGGTATGGATTTTAAGGGGAACCCTGCGTCAAAATTTTAAAAAAGTAGGGTTCCCCCCAAGATCCATACCAGACCCTTATCCGAGCATGCAACCTGGCAGGCCGCAGAAAAAGGGGGGGAGAGAGCCCCCCTCCTGAACTCTACCAGGCCACATGCCCTCAACATGGGGAGGGTGCTTGGAGTAGCCCCCCCAAAGCACCATGTCCCCATGTTGATGGGGACAAGGGCCTCATCCCCACAACCCTTGCACGGTGGTTGTGGGGGTCTGCGGGTGGCTTATTGGAATCTGGAAGGCCCCTTTAACAAGGTGACCCCCAGATCCCGGCCTCCCCCATATGTGAATTGGTAACCCCTACCATTTCACAAATAGTAAAAAAGACAGGAGACACATTGAGATAAGTCCTTAATTAAAAAATAAAAATGTCCCGTGATGTAGATCCATCTCACGCCGCCCGAAGAGCCGAAAAAAGGAAAAAAAAAAGCCGCAACAGCTCAGCATCCATGGGAAGCTCCCACCGAATAAAGCTTCTTCTCGGTGACAGCTGTTATATAGCTGAGGCTGGGAGAGCGCCCCCCTCTTTTCTTGTGGCCTGCCAGGTTGCATGCTTGGATAAGGGTCTGGTATGGCTTTGGGGGGGACCCCTACGCCATTTTTTTTTATTTGGCGCAGAGTTCGGGTCTGGTATGGATTTTGGGGGGACCCCCACGCAATTTTTTTTTTTACATTTTTGGTTCGCCGGTTATCCTTAATATTCATATCAGACCCAAAGGGCCTAGTAATGGACTGGGGGGGACCCATGCCGTTTTTTTCAATGAGTTTTATCTATATAGCCGAGACCCGACAATTCATTACAGCCGCGATCAGTTTTAAATGACTTTTCTTTTAGAAATGTCATTTTTCTGTGGTACTGTTGTAAACACGGGAAAACTGTGCCACTTTACAGGCATGCTATATACACCCCCCAGGCACGATATTTAAAGGAATATTTCATTTTTATTGTTTCACATTAAGCATTATTAAAATTACTGCTCCTGAAAAAAACATCAGTTTTTAAAACTTTTCCCCAAACACTTTTTATGACAATAACTTGCAAATAAGCCTTTTAAATGAGCACTTTTGATTTTTTCACGTTTGTGTCCCATAGACTAAATTTTTTTCCTGGTCGCAAGTTCTGGTGCGAACCGAATCGGGGGGGGGGGGGGTTGTTCGGCTCATCCTTATCCAAGGCTATCATGCTCATTGAGATTTTAGCTAGTTTATTGCCAAGTATTAACCTGCCCCTTTTCTGCAGGTATTGAAAGACCTTTCTAGTGAGTGCCTAGTAGTCAATACTATATATGAAGTTTGGTCTAACATAATTCACATGTTCTTTTATAATAAACATAGGACCCCTGTACACCTTTGCAACAGCCTATCTCAACCTTTCTACCACAGAAGAAACCTTGAAATAATTTTCAGGTTTTAGGGAACCACTTCTAATAATAATTGGGGTCAGAGCAAACGCCATCAAAAAATAAGTTAAAAAGAAATTCCAGCCATGTATGGCAATTTTTACATGGTTACATTGGTCCAGCTTGGAACAGTGTCAGGTACGTATGTACCTGTAGGGTCCCTAGTGCGTCCCCACTCTATTTAGTGTGTACCGGAAGAACAACAGGCCACACATCAATGACATCGCTGAGATGAAATGAACTTTATTGCGATCCAACAACTGAAGTCCCACCTTAAGAACGTCTTGCACTGATGCGTTTTACCCTTATGGGTTTAATTGTAGAAATTGGACTTCTGCAACATGGTTGTTCGGTCGCAATAAACTTTATTTTATCTCAGTGATGTCAATGGTTTGCGGTCTGATGTTCTCCCAACAAGTGATGGTTGTCACAAAATTAAACACTACATAGATAAAAAAATTTAGGGGAGAAGGGGGGGGGGGGTGCAGATGGCATTCCAAGCTTCGGTTGGTTCATTCAGTGAGTACAAGTGGTCTTTATGATAAAAGTAGTATGTGCTGTGTAGCAATGTTCGCATCTCGAGGTGATTTGACCCCTAAAGTTGGTGATGCTCTTTCAGTACCATTCAGTACCACAGTTCTGTTCTGCCCGACAAGGGTACGTTTGCTTGGGTAAAGTGTTATATAAATCACTTGAAAGCCTATGGGAGATAAAGGAGCCCTGGGATGTGTAAGGAGTCCAAAGAGATGGACATGTTGGGGGGAGGAACAAAGAGGCAGAAGGACTGTAAAAAGTAGGGACCACCAATATGTTGGAGGGTTAGCCTAGAATGCATGAGGAGGTTGAGGGGTAGGTATATCAGGTAGGGAGGGGGAGCTCTGTAGGTTGGGAGTAAGAAGCCTAGGAGGTGGGTGAGGAGTAAAGGGAAAGGCTCTGGGTGTGGCGGGAGCCCGAGCCTAAGCCCTGAATTAATTTTGCTGTAGGTCATAGAGAATAAGGGCACTGTGGGTTAATCACCTACACCTGCCAGCTGGTTTTGAAATCATTAGTCAATGGGTACTGGGGTTTTCCAAGCTCCATCACCTACTATGGCATGATGGTGTAGTAGGTAGATGCTTTATGGTGATGGAGGGTCTGTCTGAGTCTATGTATTTGTTTGAAGAAATGCTAGCAAAACCAGTGCCCAGGAAGTAGGACATGCTATCTTCAGGAATCAGTTCCTCCATGGTGGCCACCATTTGAGTTGATGCGAGAGTCATTCCTGAATGGTAAAAGGGCAATAAGATCTCCAATACTGTTATAGCGATATGGAGACGTTAAAGTAGAACTATAGGCTAAACATGTTTTTTTTATTTTTGAGTAAAGGAGGGTTATAACCTCTGTATGCTTTATTTTTGCCATCTTTGTCCCATTGGAGAGTTTTACCTTCACTTCCTGTCTCATAGCTAAACAGGAAGTGAGAGGAAATCCATGCAGATTAAGGGAATCTCTTGGGGACCTCCAGGTCACCAGAACTAGTGTTCCAATCCGATTCCCCCTCTAATACTTTTCTGGGGACAACCCAAATTTTGGGGGATTTTCTTTTACTTGAATTTTCAATGATAATGGTAAACAGGACAATCAGAGGGTGAATCTTCTTAACGGGGTACAGGAAGCAATAAAAACTGACAGGTATTCCATCACTCCTCTATCAAATACCAAAAAAAAAGTTTAGCCTTTAGTTGTACTTTATCGAACTCCCAGCTTTTTTTCCTAAGTTTTCTTGAAGCTACACCACAAATTCAAGAGCTTAGGGAAAAATTCAAGTGTTGCCCATAGCAGCCAATCAGAATCTCAATCCCATTATTGGGCACAAAGAAGAAAATGTAAGGGAACGTCTGATTGGCTGTCCTGGACAGCATCTTCATTTTTCTGTGATCCACGGGCCACTTGGTATTCTAGGAAGAGGTTTAGCTGCAGAACGAGGTTCAGTTTCTGTCAGTTAAAGAGCAATCGCTCTGCGATATTTAAACTCCTACAGAAGCCTAATTTCCATTCCGCCACATGAAGCACTTAAAAAGCATTTAGCTGCCGATCCTGTCATCAGATTGTCAGGAACACAGAACAGCCCCATATTCCCTAGGTCTGCCTATGTATGCCAATGTGGTAGAGTGGCAAATAAAGAGAATTTAACGAATAGGCCAGTATGAAAATGTGAGATGGAAGCTAATCGGGATGTATACTTAAAAAATGTATCAAGTGAGAGAACGTTGGCAAGATGGGGTCAGTCATCCCAACTTTTATATTTAAATTGGACCAAGATTGAGATATATTCTTCATGTTAGGTGCATGCATGCCAAGGAATGTATATGTGTAATGCCGCGTACGCACGATCGGAATTTCCGTCAGAAAAACCTTGGATGGTTTTTCCGACGGAATTCTGCTCAAGCTTGACTTGCATACACACGGTCACACGAAAGTTCTCTGAACTTTCGACCGTCAAGAACGCGGTGACGTACAACACTACGGCGAGCCGAGAAAATGAAGTTCAATGCTTCCGAGCATGCGTCGAATTGTTTCCGAGCATGCGTAGGAATTTTGCGCGTCGGAATTGCTACAGACAATCGGAATTTCCGTTGGAAAAACAGAGAACCAGCTCTCAATCTTTTGCTGGTGGAAATTCCGAAAGCAAATGTCTGATGGAGCATACACACGGTTGGAACCAAAAGCTCACATCGGACTTTTGCTGGCGGAATTTCCGATCGTGTATACCATGCCATTACACTTTCAGATATTCCAGGCCATCCTTGTTGCTGTTAGCATGTGTTTTTGGAATTATTCCTATAATGGTTACAGGATTCAATTTTAAATTAACTTGTTTTTTTTTTTGTTTTTTTTCAACGATTGTTGCATTTCAGTGCTGCTGATGCAGCCATTGCTTATCTACATGCAATCCAGTGATGGTTGCATGGCATTACTCAGGCCAGGTTTTCCTGATGGCATTAAAGAGGACCATGCCAGTACAATGTGCGTTGAAAAGGTCATTTTTAGATTCCATAGAGAATTGCACTATATTACCAAAAGTATTGAGACGCCTGCCTTTACACACACATGACCATTAATGACAACCCAGTCTTAGTCCGTAGGGTTCAATATTGAGTTGGCCCACCCTTTGCAGCTATAACAGCTTCAACTCTTCTGGGAAGGCTGTCCACCCAATGGGAATGTATGACCGTTCTTTCAGGAGCACATTTGTGAGGTCGGGCACTGATGTTGGACGAGAAGGCCTGGCTCGCAGTCTCCACTCTAATTCATCCCAAAGGTGTTCCATCAGGTTGATGCAGGCCAGTCAAGTTCCTCCACCCCAAAGTAGTTCCTCCATGTCTTTATGGACCTTGCTTTGTGCACTGGTGCACAGTCATGTTGGAACAGGAAGGGGCCATCCCCAAACTGTTCCCACAAAGTTGGGAGCATGAAATTGTCCAAAATGTCTTAGTATGCTGACGCCTTAAGAATTACCTTCACTGGAACTAAGGGGCCAAACCCCCTTCCCAGCTGTCCACAAGGTTTAGGAGTGTGTCTATGTGAATGTTTGACCATTCTTCCAGAAGCACATTTGTGAGGTCAGGCACCGATGATGAATGAGAAGGCCTGGCTCGCAGTCTCCACCAGGGTTGCCAACCGCCAGTAAATTTACGGACAGTTTGTAAAAATCAGCGATTTTTTACAACTGCCAGTAAATATCAGGGGCTGATCATTTCATGCTGTGTTGACTTTTTAAGTGTAAATCAAGAAAATTACTTTGTTGTAGGTATTGTTTCCATCTCAAGTTTATACTGTTCAAATATTCACTGTGTTAGTTTTCAATAGGAGTTGCCAGTAAGAAATGAGCTCCGCCAGTAAATTTCCCATGTTTCATTAATAAAAAATGCTGTGGGAGGTTGGCAACCCTGGTCTCCGCTCTAATTCATCCCAAAGGGGTTATATCGGGTTGAGGTCAGGATTTTGTGCAGGCCAGTCAAGTTCCTCCAACCCAAACTCACTCATCCATGCCTTTATGGACCTTGCATTGTGCACTGGTCCAAATCATTTGGTGGAGGGGGGCTTATGGTGTGGTGTTGTTTTTCAGGGGTTGGGTTTGGCCCCTTAGTTCCAGTGAAGGGAACTCTTAAGGCGTCAGCATACCAAGACATTTTGGACAATTTCATGCTCCCAACTTTGTGGGAACAGTTTGGGGATGGCCCCTTCCTGTTCCAACGTGACTGCGCACCAGTGCACAAAGCAAGGTCCATAAAGACATGGATGAGCGGGTTTGGGGTGGAGGAGCTTGACTGGCCTCAACCTGATGGAACACCTTTGGGATGAATTAGAGTGGAGACTGCGAGCCAGGCCTTCTCTTCCAACATTAGTGCCTGACCTCACAAATGTGCTCCTGGAAGAATTGTCAAACATTCCCATTGGGTGGACGGCCTTCCCAGAAGAGTTGAAGCTGTTATAGAGGCAAAGGGTGGGCCAACTCAAAATTGAACCCAACGGACTAAGACTGGGATGCCATTAAAGTTCATGTGCTTGTAAAGGCAGGTGTCCCAATACTTTTGGTAATGTAGTGTATGTGACAAGGTGACAAAGCCGTGGCACAATCTGGAGACGGACAAAGCGTTGTCACCCTTTACCAGGAAGTGCCTAAAAGGGACAATCATGGCAGGATCAACAGGTATTGAAAGTCACAGGCTTAAAAATATTGAAATTACTTTTAAAATGACATTAACACATTAAATCTGCCATATTGTTTAAGTTTAAGTATGTTATGAAAAAGAATTACAAAAAAAAAACTGAATGCTAAATCTTTGCACGGCCTGCTAAGTGAACCGATCTTGACCTTTACCAAGAAAGCCAATGGCTGGTCTGCCCTCTTTTGCCTCCTGCACCCCCCGCTTGGTTCTTAAAAGTGATTGGGCATCCCATTGTTGCAAAATGAGGTGGATCAGCCTACGACTTTCTTAGCAAAAGTCGGAGATGTCTTCATTGGATTCAGTACTCTGCTTTTTATTGCTTAAAGTGACATAAAATATAAACAAAGCATATCCCTCTGTTGTGTGCACTTGTCTCAATCCAGAGCACTAAGTGTCATTTCTCTCTGCTGCCTCGTTCCTCTGCTATCTGCATGAGTCACTTCTGATAAGTTTTCCTGACACCAAGAGCTGGGAGGGAGCTCCAGCACACAGCCTGTGTTTAATAGCCTTAGCTCTGTTCCTGTGTGAAGTGTGTGTGTGTGTGTGTGTGTGGGGGGGGGGGGGGTCCCTTCCCTTCGCTCCAATCAGCTCTGAATGCTCTCCTGATTGAACTCTGCAGTGTATATTATCAGCTCTCTGCACCCTCTTTTCTGACGTCTCAGACAAGCTTTATAAATTCCGCATTTTGAACAGATTTAGAGAAAAGAAGACTGCAGATAAACAGGTACAACTTATGTAGGAGGATTTATTTAATCTCTGTGTATCACCTGAGACGAGTCACTTCACAGGGTATATGTAAGTGTCTGCAACTACTAAACTACTTTAACCACATGCCGACCAGCGCACGACGATGTACGTCAGCACAATGGCACGGCTGGGCAAATGGGCGTACAGGTATGTCCTCTTTAAATCGCGGCATTGTGGGCGCGCGCCACCGCGTACTCCGTGACCGTGCCTGCGGGTCCCGCAGACTCGATGTCGGCCTGTGTCCCAGTGATCGTGTCACGGAGCGGCAAAAGGGGGAGAGGTAAACAAGGTATTTCCCTGTTCTGCCTAGTGACATGACAGAGATCACTTCTCTCTGTCATCGGGGGCCGTGTTCACTGTCCTGGTCTAGTGAGCCCATCACCCCCACAGTTAGAATCACTCCCTAGGACACACTTAACCCCTTGATCGCCCCCTAGTGGTTATCCCTTTCCCTGCCAGTGTCATTTACTGTACACAGTAATCAGTGCATTTTTACTGGTCACTGTATAAATGCCAACGGTCCCAAAATAATGTCAAAAGTGTCCGATGTGTCCGCCATAATGTCGCAGTCATGATAAAAATTGCAGATCGCCGCCATTGCTAATAAATAAAAAAATTAATAATAAAAATGCCATAAAACTATCCCCTATTTTGTAGACGCTATAACTGTTGCGCAAACCAATCAATAAACGCTTATTGCGATTTTTCTTTTTTTTTTACCAAAAATATGTAGAAGAATACGTATCGGCCTAAACTGAGAAAGAAATTATTTTTTTTAAATATTTTTTGGGGATATTTATTATAGCAAAAAAGTAAAAAATATTGCTTTTTTTTTTTTTTTTTTTTTTCAAAATTGTCGCTCCGGTGATTAAATGCCACCAAAAGAAAGCTCTATTTGTGGGGAAAAAAGGACGTCAATTTTGATTGGGTGCAAAGTCGCACGAACGCGCAATTGTCAGTTAAAGCGACGCAGTGCCGAATCGCAAAAAGGGCTTTGGTCAGGAAGGGGGTAAATCCTTCCGGGGGCTGAAGTGGGTAATAAACTGGGTCACTTTGAATTGCCCCCCCCTCCCCCACCATTGCAGCATCACATTTACATTTTATTTGCTATTTCAACATTTTCTCTGACACAGAAATTATGCAGTTAATGCCACCCTGTATATCATCAAACAAAATGCGTAATGCCCCGAATGAGTATCGTTTGACCTAGATATTAGCAGGAAAGTGCACAGCCCCCCCGATATTGTGCCAAGACCCCCCCCCCCCCAGTTCTGAGTGCGGAACCAGCAAAAAACACGGGTGACATGGAATATATACCGTTTTATACGCAGAAC
The DNA here is from genome assembly GCA_037952835.1 of Lithobates septentrionalis. Classification (NCBI taxonomy): domain Eukaryota; kingdom Metazoa; phylum Chordata; class Amphibia; order Anura; family Ranidae; genus Lithobates; species Lithobates septentrionalis. The sequence continues at coordinate 918,826 of JBBDGP010002716.1, forward strand.
CTGCAACATTGTATTAAACACTACCTCTAGTCGCCATGGCCTTGCTAAAAAGCTTTCATTCCAAGTTCTCATTTACCGCTAATTGTATTAATTATAATCAGCAGGAGGACTGCCTCTCAATGTAAAATCTGCACCTGACCACCATTTCAAAGGAGGATTCCCTTCCATGGCTTGTTAGACTCATTAAAGTCTTCAGAACTCACAGGGATAAGATAGAAAGGCAACGTCCGCTTTTGTGTTTTTTGTTTTTAATTCCAACCAATTTAAAAGCACGAAGGGGTCTTGTTTGAAGACGTCGATCGGCAGCGGATCGGGAAGCAGGAGAAAAACTCCCCAGTAGGAACACTCGCATCAATAAACGTCTGATAAAGGATCTAATGATTTCCCCTTCTCGCCGAAATGATCAAATTAAATCTCTATGGTGGCAACAGCCAAAGGGATTAAAGTGTATGCAAACCGTATCAATGATCTTCACTTATTTGCTCGCTTTTGATCTGTTAAATACAGACGTAAAGCAGAACTAAACCCACATCATTAAAAAAAAAAAAAACGATCAGTAAACAGTGTATTCCATGATGTTCTTACACTATGAGATTCGATTTCTGTATTCTGCAAAAAAAAACCTGATTGATCCTCCTGCTGCTCTCTGTCACCCCCTTCTGTCTCCCCCTTCCTGCCCAGGCCAATGTTCAGCTTTCACCGCTGACACACTTTGAATGACAATTGCGCGGTCATGCTACACTGTAACCACGTGAAATGTTTATCATTTTCTTTACACAAATAGATCTTTTTTTTGGTGGTATTTAATCACTGCTGGTTTTTTTTATTTTTTTCCACAAAAAAAAGAGCGAAAATGTTGAAAAAAAATATTTTTCTTAGTTTCTGTCAGTAAATTTTTATAAATAAGTAATTTTTCTCCTTCACTGATGTGCGCTGATGAGGCGGCACTGATAGGCTGCAATGATGGACACTGATGAGGCGGTAACTGATTAGATGGCATAGATTAGATGCCACTAATGAGGAGGCACTAATATGCTGCACTTATGGGCACTGATGGGCGGCACTGGTGGGCACTGATGGGCGGCACTGGTGGGCACTGAGCAGCACTGATGGGCAGCACTGATAGACGGCACTGATAGCCAGCACTGACTGGCATCACTAATTGGCACTGAATGTGGCACTTGTGGGCACTGATTGCTGGCACTGGTTGCGCTGTATTGTAATCAGGGCACTGATGATCAGTGAGTGCCCTGATTACATGTCTGGATGTTGCTGAAGAGGTGGCACTGATAAGCTGCACTGAAGGGCACTTATGAGGCGGTACTGATTAGATGGCATAGATTAGATGCCACTAATGAGGAGGCACTAATATGCTGCACTTATGGGCACTGATGGGCGGCACTGGTGGGCACTGATGGGCGACACTGGTGGGCACTGAGCAGCATTGCTGGGCAGCACTGATAGGCAGCACTGGTGGGCACTGAGCAGCATTGCTGGGCAGCACTGATAGGCAGCACTGGTGGGCACTGAGCAGCATTGATGGGCAGCACTGATAGGCGGCACTGATAGCCAGCACTGACTGCCATCACTAATTGGCACTGAATGTGGCACTTGTGGGCACTGATTGCTGGCACTGGTTGCGCTGTATTGTAATCAGGGCACTGATGATCAGTGAGTGCCCTGATTACATGTCTGGATGTCCCCTGCGAGGAGATGCGTATCTGCCTGCTCTGGGTTTTTTTATTGAAAGGACACTGAGCTCAGCTGCGCGTGCACTGACTGTGCTGGAATGACTGACTCACACATGCATGCATGTGTAGCAACCTCCCTGATAGGCTGCTAGTTAGGTTAGGCAAATTTAGTTCTATGACTCTGTGAGCTGTAATTAGCAGAGTAGCATGTGATTGCTTTGATCTGCTCTGGGCTCTGCAGATCACAAGTTTGATTGCTTCCCCCTGTCTTCAGGAGGCTTCCTGAATGTAGTGGGTGGGAGAGTCAAACAAGCAGCCTGAATATTTATGCAGTTCCAGCCAATCCCTGGGGGAAGGTGCCCAGATAGTGGCTGGGAAGAGGCATAAATAGCTTGGAGCCTCAGTAAGCAGGGTTCTTCCCCAGGAGGAGAGGTTTCCAGCCAGAAGGGCTGCTGCCCTTCCTGGCAGTCCAGTGGAAGATTCTGCTAGTCTCTTAGAGGTCCCAGCTATGAATAGTTGGGGGGGGGGGGGGCTATTCTGCTACAAATTCTTTTGTCTGTAAGTTTCACAGAGAAGACTGTCAGAGTCTGGAGGGAAACCTCTAAGTCCCAGAGACACTGTAAGTACAGACCTAAGATAGGGATCCTGGTGACTGTTGCTGCTGTTAACCCCCATTGCAAGTTTAAAGTGTAATTAAACCTTCTTTTTGTTTTTTTTTTAAATTAAAATAACAAACATGTTATACTTACCTGCTTCTGGGGTCCCCTACCAGTGCTCCAGGCCCCTCCTCTGCGGCGAGTACCCCACGGAAATTCCACTTTCCATGGGGGCACCCGTGCGTGCTCGTTCTTGAGCCTCCCTGCCTGCGTCGATTGGTACAAAGTGAGTAGCTCAGCCCCACCATCTGCTCCCTCATCACAGCATTTGATTGACAGCAGTGGGAGCCAATGGCTCCCACTGCTATCAATCTGCCCAATGAGGAGGGATACAGCGGCGAAAGCCGCTGCTCTCATGCACATCGCCGGATCGGATCGGGCTCAGGTAAGAAAAATGCAGCGGGGGGTGGGGGGGCTGGGAGGATCCTGCAGCACAGAAGGTTTTAGAACTACTTTAGGGCTTGCCTGGCCTGCAACATTGCTAATGGTGCTAATGCTGAAAATGTTAAGAAGGTACTACAAAGGGGAAGTGTCCTCGTTTCCTGTTCATTGTTAGAGTATCCCACAGCTCCATGAACCTCATCAAGGTTAATCTGCAATAAAGTTTAAAAAGGTAACCCGTTTTTACTGCCCCCTGTTGTCCATGTCAATGAGGCCCAAGGGTTAGTAAGCTGCAATGTATTACATTTTTGATCTTGTGTATACTTTAAATCAACCTATTTATGATGAACAAGCATGCTATACTTTCCCTGTTCTCATAAAACAATCCTGTATCAGGTATATTACCTTCTGTCCATGGGTTGTCTGCAATGCCCTTTAAATCTCATGAAATGAAACAATTTAACAAGGATTCGTCCAGCCTTTTGTCCCAGTTAGACAAGTCATTAAGTCGTTTTATAATACAGTACATAATGACGTGATTGAAGATTACTCATTGTGAAATCCATACCACCTTGATCTTGGTTTGTCCTGTTCTTCATATTGTTAGGTGGAGGACCACAGGAAGCCAATCTGAAATAGATATGGCTCCTGAATAGAGGCAGGAGAATGAGAAATTGAGGGAATTTGCTTCTGCGGCATTAACATGAAACGCTGGGACGACTTAGTAGGTCAGGTCCTGGAGGGATTAACTTTTGAAGTAAGAGATTCCCCCCGGTATTTGCACAGATGTCGCCTAAACATTGTCAGGAAAATTTACCCACAGGTCTCTCCGCCAGGCCAGCTACTTTTTCAAACCTGGTTATGTATGCAGGAGGTAAAATATCCCAGATTACACGCACAGTTGAGCCTACCGCGGGTTACGCCGTAAGGAAATTTTCTCGAAATATAATTCCAAGGATTCATTATTTTGTGATTAAAGCAAAAAAGGCTATTTGTCTCCTTCTAGTGCCAGGCCATGGTGTGGAACAGAGTTATGTAATGCTCGTAGTTTGCAAAGGCATCGAAGGATAGGTCAATTTATAATAATACATTTTTTGGTGTTCTGTTTAAGGAAAAAACGTTCTGTTAAATCTTTAAAGATTTTCGCTAGCCTGACTGTAATGCCGCGTACACACGACCGGACTTTCCGGCAGAAAAGGTCAGACGGAATCATTCCATCGGACATTCCATTTGTGTGTGGGCTTCATCGGACTTTGTCTTTCTAAAATTCTGACGGACCTCGAAATAGAACATTTTTCAAATCTTTCCGACGGAATCAGTTCCTATCGCGAAAACCGCTCGTCTGTTTGCTATTCCGACGAACCAAAAACGACGCAAGGGCAGCTATTGGCTACTGGCTATTGAACTTCCTTTTTCTAGTCCCGTCGTACGTCATCGCGTTCTAAGCGATCAGACTTTGGTGTGATCGTGTGTAGGCAAGTCCCTTTCAGCGGAACTCCGTCGGAAAGACCATCGGAGTCTATTCTGACGGAAAGTCCGGTCATGTGTACACGGCATAAGGGTTGTGACTTTACAAAGTGCCATAAAGCAATCTGTAGTCTTCATTTATAGCGTGTTCCCCGTACTTAGGAAACCTGGTAGCATTGATTTTCTCTTCTCTTGGTCTGTTCTGACATAGTTATGGAAGTAATCATAGATTTAGTCAGTAGCAGATACAGAGAACAGTAGATCTCTTTAATGGCCATAATTGTTGCCTCTAGTCCCCATTTGCCAGGGTATTGGCATTGAGAGGACTCAACTGGTAGCATTGGCCTTCTCTTCGATTCTCCTGGCCTGTCCTGGGATAGTTATGGAAGCATAAGCTGTTATTTAACTAGAGGCCACTTAAAACAGCCACTGCTCAGCTTAGAGGACACCAACTGGTAGCATTGGTCTTCCATTCTCTTTGCCTGTCCTGAGATAGTCATGATGGCTATCATAGCTTTAGTCAGTGACAGATACAAAGAAGAGTAGACCTTTTTAATGGTCATCATTGTTGCCTCTCATTCTCACTTGCCAGGGTGTTGGCATTGATGTGAGAGTCTACATTTAAAACGTCCAGAGGTCAAGTGGTTAAAACGGTAGGACAAATCACTTCTCAGCTGAGCAGAATACATACAGTAGAAGACTCCAAAAATTAGAGGTTAGAAAAACAGAAGAAGGTGACTAGCCCCAGGAGAGAATCTTGTAAATGTGGTAGGGATGAGATTCATCCTGATATAGATAGATTATTCAAAAGAATATTGCGTATAGGAGTACTTACATCTGTAGGGTTACAAAATGCCCTGACAATGGTCAAGCAACCTGTGAAAAGAGCACATGCAGAACATTAAAGTCTTGGCACAGAGGGTGGTCATGCTCCATGCTTGTCGGGAAGTCTTGTGCTGAAGGGCTCTGGGATCGTGGTGTATATAGTATGTGAGAAGGCTGGACCCAAAAAATGTAGTACAGATGCGCAGAGGTTCTGTTGTTGGAGGAAATTCTCAGAGGTCTTTATTGGTTGAAGGAAATTCAGTGTCTTATGCTGGTCACTTCATCAGGAAGGGTTTCTCAACTAGGGTTCCTCCAGAGGTTGCTAGGGGCTCCATGAGCAATTGCTGCCTCTCGGATAAGGTCCCACTGACACCATTGATCTTTTTAGCTATCTGTAAGGGGGTAATTCTTCCCAATGACCACAAGTGTAAGGAGCATTCTTTCCACTGGCCATAACACTAATGCATCATGACTTGTAGATATAGTATTTTTTAGTAGGGGTTCCCAAAGTTATTTTAAGGGTTCATCTTTATTGAAAAGGTTGAGAAAGGTTGATCTAGGCACATGGAGAGTTGAATTCCACTCATGCATGGGAGTCACATCGTCCCACACTGAAGATGACCAAAAACCAGCACCCAGCAGAAGATGCCGGTACCATTGAGAGACAGGGACCGTTGAAGAAAAGATAAGTTTAGCTTCACTTTAAAGCCCAACTGAACACTCACTTTAAATTAGCTAACTACATTCTTGGTGCAACAACAGGTGTCAAAGTCTTTCAGTTCATTTTCAGTCACAGTCACAAGTAGAAAAGCCTGTCCCCTGCCAACATGCTGTAGAGAAGGACCCTTGCTCTCTGTGTGGAAGCAGTGGTGTATCTGCAGAGATCTGAGCTATTGGCAAGAAGCACAAGCCTTTAAGGGAAAAGCAGCAGGTTCACTTAGCTTCCCAGCCAGGGCTGGTGCAAAGATTTTTGACACCCTAGGCGAAACCCAATTTTGCCACCCCCCCTTGGCTCCACCCCTGACTCCATCTCCTTTTCCCTGCCCATGTATACCCCACCTTTTTAATGTAGCGCCCATCTAATGCAGCCCATCAGCGCCCATCAATGCAGCCTCACCAGCACTCATCAATTCAGCCTCACCAGCACCCATCAAATTCAGCCTACCAGCGCCCATCAATGCAGCCTCACCAGCGCCCCTCAAATGTTGCCTACCAGTGCCCATGAATGCAGCCTCTCCAGCGCCCATCAAATGCAGCCTCACCAGCGCCCAGCAAATGCAGCCTACCAGTGCCCATCAATGCAGCCTCACCAGCGCCCCTCCAATGCAGCCTACCAGCGTCCATCAAATGCAGCCTCACCAGCACCCATCAATGCAGCCTACCAGCGCCCATCAAATGTAGCCTCACCAGCACCCATCAATGCAGCCTACCAGCGCCCATCAAATGTAGCCTCACCAGCGCCCATCAAATGCAGCCTACCAGTGCCCATCAAATGCAGCCTACCAGTGCCCTTTAATGAATGTTTGCTTGCTTTTATTCATTCAGGAGTTAGGACACAGACACAGTCCTCCACCGCTGCTGCGTCTCTGACACTATGTGCAAATGGAGCAGTAGCTGCCTGCTGATGCTGAGACTTAGTTGCTTGCTGCAGAGAGAAGAGAGTAGGAACACCAGTGGCCAGGCGTCCTAGCCAGCAGGGCGCCCTAGGCGGCTGCCTAGTTTGCCTAGTGGTAGCACCGGCCCTGTTCCCAGCCCACCATACATACTTGCCTTTACTTTACATTGCTTCTGCTCAGATGGGCCAGTCAGTCTGATGGTAAAAAACAGGTACTTCTGGGTATAGCAGAGCATGTGACTCATCCATACTTCCTCCCACATAGTTGTTGATTGACCTAGTGCCGTTGTGGGGGATGAAAGAAGGCCCTAAGCCCTATGTGACCCCCCCCCAAGAGCTTCCTCTACACAGGCAAAGCACAGATTTTCCTTTGACAATCTAGTTCACCTTGTTACCGGTAACATCTAGACATTTTGAAATTATCACTTCTATACGCAACAAATTTATATTGCAAGCGAAGCAAATTTAAAGACGTTTATTTATTTATTACCCCACAAGCTACCCTCTGCAGACGGTTGCTACAGATGTCTCCTGTCGTACATGTTGGCTCGCAGTCTGCACAAAATCTCCCGCCTGCCGTATTTCTGCACCTTGGCTGATTAAGATGTTTTGTGGGCGTCAGGAGGGTTAGAATGAGAGGTTCTAATTCTCTCTAATTATGTATGTGCAAGGTGATCTAGCTGCTTGTGCCACGTTCTTAGGCTGCATTATTAACCCCATTGCCGGGTGGCTGGTTTTGGTCACACTTGCGTCGTGGGTGCTCTTTTATAATCCACATCGTATAATAGGATGTGTCAAGCTCGCTGCCTGCCTGTCACTTTTCTTCACTTTTTTTTGAGGGTCGAGCAAAACTTCAGCCTAAATCTCCTGGCTAATGATCTGTGTCAGTGTAAAGACCTTGGTTAACAAGCTCCTTCCATCTGACACTGCTCTGGCAGAAAACTCTCACAAATGTCAAAGAAACTCTTGGCGTTAACGCCTGGTTATTTCGGAAGCTGTATTCTTTATCTGCTGCAGTCACGTCACCTTGTGTCAGTTCTTTTCACTGTCATAGTATGTCCCCCCCCCCCACCCTAGACTATTCTTACCCCATGTAGCTTGTCTCACTTCGAGATTTCTTTTTTTTTTGTAATTTTTTTTTTTTTCCTTTCTCTCTGCATAAAGTCATCCATGAGCACCTTGGGCGACAGCTGTTACTTCTGAGAGTTAACAGCAAGACAAACTCGGCGGATCATTTTTGATGGAGGAGCCTTTCGGTCCTGTTAAATAATTTTCAGTTGATTGCTATTGATCATCCCTGTTGTTTAGGACGGGGCTGTCTGGAAACTCTCCTCTAGGACATAGACAATGCATATAAGATGGCCATACACCTTTAGAATTGCATTCAAAAACTTTCATTTTCGGGAACGTTCGATTTTCTAGGTTAGGGAGGTCAAATTGACGTTTGCTTTCAACGGTAGTGACGAGAGGAGCAGGATGGAAAATTTTTCTTGAACAAACAACAAACTAAGTTGCTTCTTATGTTGATTGTTCATGCTGATACTGCTAGCCAGTAATTCTTCCTATCCAGCAATTGGCTTCCCTGCACACATTCACACAGGAAAGACCTATTTTAAGTCCATTCAAGGTTCCCATTTTTAGATGAAGCCTTGATGAAGGGGGAAGACCTTGGACCCCCGAAACACGTTGACTCTTTTATGTCAATACCATTAAATTGAATTGGACTCTCTTATCGTTTGGTTTGGCGCTCCTTCCACATATGCATGTTTTCTTCTGGTAACCTGCTGGGCAGTGTTAATTTTGACATCAAATTTCGATGTAGTTTTAGTTATTTTTTTTACTAAAATGCTAATTTAGTTTTAGTCATATTTTAATCATCATTATTTCATTCAACTAAAATCACCCGTACATTTTAGTCAACTAAAATCTAATGAGTTTAGTTAAATTGTAATGCATTGTAAGCATTTCTCTAGAATTTCCAAACTTATTCTATTCTCCTGGAGTAAAAATCTAATAACATGTTATTAGTTATGGTATTAAGGTTTGAACATGCACTACAGACACAGATTTAGCCATTGTGATATATAACTAATGTTCATTTTGATATCATATTTCGATTTAGCTTTAGTCATAGTCTTTTGACTAAAATGCCTTTTTAGTTTTAGTCGTATTTTAGTCATTTGAATTGTTTTAGTCGTATATTAGTTGACTAAAATAGTGTTAATTTCGTTGACGAAAATATTTTAGCCGACTAAATGAACACTGCAGCTGAGATACCCACTGGAGCATAGCCTTGTCTGTCGTGAAAATTCTAACCTGAGCCAGTGGGCTCTTCAAATGTTTTTGCCCTTTCACTACTATATAAACTCATATCAAAGTCCCAGCGCCTCTTGGATGCCTATTTTTTTCGTTGGAGAGGATTCAAAGGAATGGGATGGAAAATTTCTGTTAGACAAACAAAATTCTAACCGCAAATATAGTTTTTCATCATACCTACTGTATTGAAACCAGTGTAATATGTCTGGGATCCCATGCGAATCACAGGTCTGGACAAAATTTAAAGGGCTTTTGAATGAAATGTGTTGACCCAATGGTGGCAAAACAGACTGTTCTGATTAATTTTTTTTTTTTTCAATGAACATTTGAATAAAAATCTAACCATGGCCAGCTTTAAGTGATCCATGTCTAAATGTTTATGCAGCAACTGTTTGGATCAGGGTTTTCCAACTAGGGCTCCATAGAACTCTAGGGTTCCTCCAGAGATTGCTAGGGGTTCCTTGAGCAATGAATAATTTCTGCCTCTCAGATAAGTTCCCACTGACACCATTGATCTTTTTGGATATCTGTAAGGATGTAATTTTGCCCAATGACTTCAAGTGTAAGGATCGCTCCTCCCACTGACCATCACACTAATGTATCACAAGTTGTAGATATAGTCATTTTTAGCAGGGGTTCCCTGAGACCAGAAACTTTTTTCAAAGGTTCCTCTCTGTTTAAAAGGTTGCGAAAGGCTGGTTTGGATGAAGAATGGTTTTGGTGTTAGATGGTGCCCATGTGTCTGATCGACATCTAATATTTACGGCTGGTGTAAAGAGTTTGGTGTGGAGGAACTCAAGTGTCCTGCACAGAGCCCTGACCTCAAATCTACTGAAAATATTTGGGATAAAGTGTAACACTGGTTACAAGCCAGGACTTCTCACCCAAAATCAGTACTTGACCTCACATGCTCTTTTGGTTGAATGGGCACAAATTCCCAGAGACACACTCCAAAGTTTTGGGAAAAGCCTTCCCAGAAGAGTGGAGGCTGTTTTAGCAGCAGACAGGAGACCTACTCTATATTTATGGTTTATGCTTTAGGTATTAGATATTTAAAAACTGAAATTTAGTGAACTTTAAAAAAAAATAGCAGCAGGGATGGTACTTGCCATGAACAAAGCGTGTCCTGTATACTGGTGGCTGCTGTGTTCCATTGAAATGTGAAGTACTCTTGTGAGAAGTGTGCAGCATGGTGCGTTGGCAACAGAGAATACACAGAGGCCGAGTAATGTGAACTGTATATTGTAGGACTTCACAACCGTTACTTTTCAGGGGTACTGTACTGGAAGAGATGCTGACCGCTTCTGCCACATGGAGCAGGAATGCAACCTGGCTGGTCCAACTCAAATGGGAGGTTTCCTAAATGGAGATAGCAGAGTCCCTGCACTTTCCCTACTGCTCTGGAATCTCTCCCTGCCGCTATACACTGTCCCTGACAGATGGAGAACCTGTCCCTACACTAACGACTCACACAACGCACACCAAATCAGGGGGCCGAGGGCTTAGATAAGGTCTGCCCTTAGCCAAGATGGACGCAGAGGTTCCAAGGGCACCAGCGTCCAATTGGGCCATTTTTCTCCTGGTGTCCACAGAAAATCATAGAGGAACCAAGTTTCTCACAATTTCCGTCCCCTACTGTATTACCGCTTAGGTTGAGTACCACCTGCAGTGGGGAGTACAGACTGCACCTGCCAACACTCTGCCCCTGGATACCCCCGCAGCATTCAGCATTAAAAGATCATAGCTGTGGGGTTAATATGAGCAGCTGTACCTGTGATACGGACTCATCAAGTAACCACTTCCGTCCCGTGCTCCATTCAAACAAGCTGTATTATCGATTCCCACAATAAAAAACATTGACTGGAGGAAAAGGACCTTGCATTTATCCTCCCGTCCTCCATTCATAGAGCACCTTTTATTGTGGAAACCGATAGTACAGCTTCTATGAATGGAGCATGAGGGCATTAACGGCACTTGGCGAATGCTTGTCAAAAGTGCAGCTGCTCAAAGTACCCCCGCAGCACCCGAGAATCACCGCTCACTGCATGGTTATCCGGAGACAGAGAACTAAGCACAGCAGCCCCCAGTACACAAGACACCCAAACGTTTGGTCCTATATTGTATTTGGATTTGAAGCCAATAACTCTTTTACTCCATCTAGTGTATATGGTTGATCTAAAAAAAAAATTGTAATACCTTTAATGGGTATTAGATACTAATAAAGCTTCACAAAGCCACAGCTGTACGCTAAAATTCCTTTTTTTAAGCATACAGATTTATATAATAGTCCTTAAAGACCTTAATCATAAATCTGGGCCATTTTGAGTGTTACCTGTGGAGCCATTTATATACGATAAATAATTGGTGGGCTTATACCTTCACAAGTTCGAAGTACAAGAAGACTACCAGATTTTTCCCCTTCTGCGTATAAATTGGCATATTTAAAAAAAAAAAAAAGTTGCCTCTTCTACTTTTCTACCATTAAATAAAAATAATCACGAGCTGCCCATTGTAACTGAACTTTCCTCGTTTCAGTGATTTCATTTTAAAAAAAATTGCCTTTTGGCTTGCTGTAAAGAGTTGAGACTTTTAATGTCTTCGTGAGTTGAATTGCTCCTAATGTGCTGAATATCTTTTTTTTTTTTTTTTTTTTTTTTTTAATGCCTCTCCTTGCATATGCTTTACATGCATCCCACACTATATGCTGGCTTGTAGCACATTCTAATTACAGATTCTGTTTACACAGATGGGATTGTAGGCATCTAAATGTGCTACTTAAAACCCTCACCAAAAAATTTGAGGAATTGGTTTGCACTGCAGTATTGCGTATCGCCAACACTCTAATGCCCCGTACACACGGTCGGATTTTCCGATGGAAAATGTCCGATCGGAGCGTGTTGTCGGAAATTCCGACCGTGTGTGGGCTCCATCGGACATTTTCCATCGGATTTTTCGACACACAAAGTTGGAGAGCAGGAGATAAAATTTTCCGACAACAAAATCCGTTGTCGGAAATTCCGATCGTGTGTACACAAATCCGACGGACAAAGTGCCACGCATGCTCAGAATAAATAAAGAGATGAAAGCTATTGGCCACTGCCCCGTTTATAGTCCCGACGTACGTGTTTTACGTCACCGCGTTTAGAACGATTGGATTTTCTGACAACTTTGTGCGACCGTGTGTAGACAAAACAAGTTTGAGCCAACATCCGTCGGAAAAAATCCTAGGATTTTGTTGTCGGAATGTCCGAACAAAGTCCGACCGTGTGTACGCCCTATAATGTTACATGGAGCAGATACTCTATTTTACTCATTGTAAGTAAAAGAGGGTGTTAAAATCACACTAGTTCTATAAAATGTGTTGTGAGCGGAACAACAAAAAAGCACTCGGGTCTAAGTAAATTCTGAATACCAACTATAATCCTGGATCTCAAAAAGTTGTCAGACTCTGTAAGAGGCTGTGACCTAGAAGTGGATAAATTAGTAGACCTGCTACCCTGGTATTTATTCCATGCCCTGCTAAAGAGGAACTATTTTTTTTTTAAATTCCTCTTCCTATAAAAAAAATCCTTATTTCTACTTGACCCCCTCCCCTCTACTCCACTGGTGGTCCTCTTCAGGCATTCTGTCTTATTTGCTATGAGCCCAGCCTGTCGTTTAAATGCCCCCTGGGGGTGCCTCAATACTACATGATGCCCACGTGTCATTACATGAATGACCACCCACCACTGCTGGAGTAAGAAGAGGGAGCTGCCATGATGTCACCAGACCAGCTTGAAGACTGTAGGAAAAAGGTGAGAAAAATACCATGGAGGGTCTTCAAGGTGTTTCAAGGAGGTGGGTAAGGTAATAGCCACCCATGGCTTCCAATACCATCTCTATGCTGACGACACCCAAATCTATCTCTCTACCCCTCAGCTCACCCCTTCAGTCTCCTCACGTATCACTAATTTACTAACAGACATATCAGCCTGGATGTCACACCACTTCCTCAAACTCAATCTATTCAAAACTGAGGTTATGATTTTTCCTCCCCCACGTGTCTCTTCCCCTGATCTCTCTGTCAAGATCGATAGCACTACTTTCAACCCGTCCCTGCATGCCAAGGTTCTAGATATAATTCTGGGCTCTGAACTATCCTTTCGGCCCCAACGTCCAAACACTGTCCAAATCTTGCCGCCTCAACCTCCGTAACATCTCCAAAATACGCCCCTTTCTAACCAATGACACCACTATGCTCCTGGTTCACTCCCTGGTTATCTCTCGCCTCGACTACTGCAACTCCCTCCTCACAGGATTACCTTTACATAGGCTATCCCACTTGAGTCCATCATGAATGCTGCTGCCATGCTGATCTATCTTACCAACCGTTCAGTGTCTGCTACCCCTCTCTGCCAATCCCTCCACTGGCTTCCACTCACCCAATGAAATAAATTCAAAATGCTAAAAACAACTTACAAAGCCATCCACAACTTGGCCCCCAGCTACATCACTAACCTAGTCTCAAAATCCCAACCTACTCGTTCCTATCGTTCCCGCAAGACCTCCTGCTCTCTAGTTCCCTTGTCACCACCTCCAGGACTTTTCCCAAACCTCTCCTAACCTATGGAACTCCCTACCCCAATCTGTCCGACTATCTCCAAATCTGCTTGCTTTTAGACGCTCCCTGAAAACTTTTCTCTTCAGAGAAGCCTATTCTGCCTTCACCTAACAACTGTACTTTTATTTTCTCCATCAGATCATCCCCCATAGTTATTACCTTTTTAGTATCACTTGACCTTCCCTCCTAGATTGTAAGCTCTAATGAGCGGGACCCTCTGATTCCTCCTGTATTGAATTGTATTGTAACTGTACTATCTGTCCTCATGTTGTAAAGTGCTGCACAAACTGTTGGCGCTAGATAAATCCTAATATTATAATAATAAGGCATTCCTCAGGACACAATCAGGGATGCTTTTTGTCTTAGGACAGCCTCCTAAAATCAGGGACTGTCCCCTGTAACCAGAGATGTCTGGTCACTAACCTAAAGCCATAATTATTTTTAGTTTTGGATAGAGTAGGGACTGCACCTCCTATGTACCCCACTCTCTCGGACACAGTCAGGGACACTTTTATTATCTGGGGACAGCCTTCTAAAAGTGGGGACTGCACCTGGTAGCCAAGGATATCTGGTTACCCAAATCTAAATCCATAACTAGTTTTAGTTTTGAATAGAGTGTGGACTGTTTCCTCTAGGTATGCCACTCTCCAGGACACAGCAGGGACATTTGTCTATCTGGGGACAGCCTAAATGTGAGGACTGTCCCCCATAATCTGGGACACCTTGCCACCATAATCTAGAGCCATAACTATTTTTAGTTTTGGATAGCATGTGGAGCGCACCTCCTAGGTGGGCCACTCTTCAGGACCCAGTCCGGGACAGCTGGGACATTTTTCCATCTGGGGACAGCCTAAATGCGAGGACTGTCCCCCAAAATCTGGGACACCTTGCCACCATAATCTAAAGCATAACTATTTTTAGTCTTGGTTAGCATGTGGAGCGCACCTCCTATGTGGGCCACTCTTCAGGACCCAGTCCGGGACAGCTGGGACATTTTTCCATCTGGGGACAGCCTAAATGCGAGGACTGTCCCCCCAAATCTGGGACACCTTGCCACCATAATCTAAAGCCATAACTATTTTTAGTTTTGGATAGCATGTGGACCGCACCTCCCTAGGTGGGACACTCTTCCAGGACCCAGTCCGGGACACTTTTTATCTGGGGACAGCCTTCTAAAAGCAGGGACTGTTCCAGTAATCATGGAAGTCTGGTTACCCTAATCTAAAGCCATAACTGTTTTTAGTTTTGGATAGCATGTGGACCACACCTCCTAGGTGGGTCACTCTTCCTGACCCAGTCCAGGACAGCTGGGACATCTTTCCATCTGGGGACAGCCTAAATGCAAGGACTGTACCCCATAATCTGGGACACATTGCCACCATAATCTAAAGCCATAACTATTTTTAGTTTTGGATAGAATGTAGAACATTTAGGACTTTTGTCAGGTTTTATTACTGTCTTTGCCTCTGTTGGGGAGATTCATGCTTTCTATTTGTCCTGGTGACCACAGTCGCTGAGCAGAAAGTGATGGGAAATATAAACTTTTAAAGCTGTCACCAGAACAAGGTTAAATGGGCCATTTTCCAATGAGAACACCTATTCTGGAGACTGCTATCTCAGATTCTCAGTTCTCCTCAATTTTGAAAAGAGAACCTTTCACTTTCTATTGTGTCACAGAGCTAGGGATCGAAGGGAAATCTGTAGTTGTTGTGGGGTGAATTTAAATAAATACATCAAATTATCTCCCAAATGGTTTTGATTTCTAATAGAATAATGTAAAACTGCTGTCCATGTCACAGACGTATGCCACTTTTCTCAAGTTGTATTGATTTGACCAATAATGTGGAAACCCCCCCCTAAAATGTTTAAAAAATAATATTGGTGCGTACAGACCATGTAATCTAGTTTATGTTCAGTAAACACAAGCTATGTATGGGAAATGGGCCTTTTATATATGATTACTTCCTGTGTTCTCCTATCGCATCCCCCTGGCATTTCACACAAGAGGTTTCAAGTGAGTGGATTTTGCATTCATCTGTTAGTAATACAAATTAAAAAAAGCAAAGCTGCTTACCCCTTGAGATTTCTGAATATAGAGTATATTGAGCTCTTTAAATGTATTAGTGTCAGCCACAAGATAACGCCTTCTATATGCCATGGTCATATTTATTTATGATGCCTCTAGTGACCACAATCTGTCAATGGTCTTTGGACGCAACCCAAACTGGAGTTGTATCCTTTTATACATAGTTTCAACTATTTATTTTTTATTTTTATTTGAATGCGACATACAACTTATCTTCTGGATATATACAAATGTAAGCAGATTCAGCAGCATTTTATCATGTTATCAGACCTCCCCCTCCCACAAAATACCACTGCATCTCCAGGACAGGAAATAAAGGCAAATGCCCCCCCCCCCCCCCAAAAAAAAACAAAAAAACATGGATTTCCTACTGTAACTAAAAAAAAAATCAAATTTTGGCTATGCATACATGTTATCTTGCCCATTGGAGCATAATTGGCAAGATTGGATTATATTTAAGATCTTTTGATTGGCTGCCATTCATTTGCTAACCATACGCAGTACAACATGATTATACAACATCCTTTACATCAAACAATAACTTTGTAGTATTACAGCTCGCCTGCTAGGATACTAATTCAATGAATGGTTTTGGTACATACATACATACACCCTGTATATTTTACACACTACCTTATATTATACAGTTTTCAGAAATCTAAAGGAGATTATTGTGCAATGATTAGACAAAAGATTGTTTGAGTTATGAGCTAGTTTAAAGGGAACCTGTGATGAAGAATTATGAAGGGTGCTGCATTGCTGCCCTACTTTTGAAAATTCAATTTAAGTGCTTTGGTAGCCATGTGCAATGCTTTTGGTTCTATCGGTGTGCAATATTAAATCTTGGGAATTGCTTTGTGTTCTATTGGTGGGCACTATTAGATCTTGAGCATTGCTTTGTGTTCTATTGGTTAAGCAGTATTGAATCTTGGGAATTGCTTTGTGTTCTATTGGTGGGCACTATTAGATCTTGAGCATTGCTTTGTGTTCTATTGGTTAAGCAGTATTGAATCTTGGGC
Source organism: Lithobates septentrionalis (assembly GCA_037952835.1). Lineage (NCBI taxonomy): Eukaryota > Metazoa > Chordata > Amphibia > Anura > Ranidae > Lithobates > Lithobates septentrionalis. The sequence goes on from JBBDGP010002716.1 coordinate 935,482, forward strand.
ATAGCTTTGTGTTCTATTGGTGGGCAGTATTAGATCTTGAGTATTGCTTTTTGTTCTATTGGTTAAGCAGTATTGAATCTTGGGCATACCTTTGTGTTCTATTGGTGGGCAGTATTAGATCTTGAGTATTGCTTTTTGTTCTATTGGTTAAGCAGTATTGAATCTTGGGCATACCTTTGTGTTCTATTGGTGGGCAGTATTAGATCTTGAGCATTGCTTTGAGTTCTGTTGGTGGGCAGTTTTAAAGCTTGTGCATTGCTTTGGGTTCTGTCGCTTAGGCAGTATTAAATTGTGGGCATTGATTTTGGGTATAGCCATTAGGCAGTATTTGCTTTGTGTTCTACTGGTGGGCAGCAATAAATCCTGAGTATTGCTTTGTGTTCCATTAGTGGGCAGCATTAAAACTTTGGCATTGCTTTTGGTTCTATTCTTTAAACAGTATTAAATCTTGAGCATTGCTTTGGATTCTATTGGGGGGCCGTTTTAAAAGTTGGACATTGCTTTGGATTTTATTGGTGGGCAGTATTAAATCTGAAATATTGCTTTGTGTTTTATTAGAGGGCAGTATTAAATCTTGAGCATTGCTTTTGAATCTATTTTTTAGACAGTATAAAATCTTGAGAATTTGTTTGGGTTCCATTGGTGGGCAGTATTAAATCTTGAGCATTGCGTTGGTTCTATTCTTTAGGCAGTATTACATTTCAAGCATTGTGTTCAGTTCTACTGGGGGCAGTATTAAAACTTGGGAATTGCTTTTGAGTCTATTCTTTAGCCAGTATTAAATCTCAAGCATTTGCTTGGGTTCCATTGGTGGGAAGTATTAAATCTTGATCATTGCTTTGGGTTCTATTGGTTAGGCAGTATTAAACTGCGGGCATTGCTTTAGGTTCTATTGGTCGGCAGTAATAAATCTTGAGCATTACATTATATTCAATTGGTGGGCAGTATTAAATATTGAGTATTGCTTTGTGTTCTATTAGTGGGCAGTATTATATCTCAAGCATTGCTTTGGGTTCTGTTGGGGGGGGGGGGGGGGAGTAATAAATCTTGGGCACTGCTTTTGGGTCTATTCTTTAGCAGTAGTATTACATCTTGAGCATTGCTTTGGGTTCTATTGGTGGCCAGTATTAAATCTTGTGCATTGCTTTGGGTCCTATTGGAGGGCATTATTAAATCTTGCTTTGGGTTCCATTGGTTTTCAGTATTAGAACTTGGGCATTACTTTGCGTTCTATACTTAGTAGTATAAAATCTTGATTTATTGCCTTTGGTTCTGCTCATTAGGCAGTATTAAATCTTGGGCATTGCTTTGGATTCTGTTCATAAGGCAGTAATAAATCTTGCAGTATAGTTTGAAAAATTTGCAACTGTCAGAAGTTTGAAAAAGTTGAAACACTTTATATTACTGTCTGGCCAGGGTAGTGTAAGTTATAACTACGGTATTGGTAAAAACATGTAGATGGGCCCATATTTATTATTTTTAGTGTTGGCTGTTTAGTCAGAGGACTGAAGAATTACTGAGAGGGCCTCGCTATAATAGATTCTGTAACAAATGAGGACGTGTGGCTAGCCACAGGCTGAATATCAGATTGATTATCTAGAGTGGAATTGCTTTTAAAATTATTTGTTGGGTTTTTGGGTCATTTTTACCTCTGTACTGAGAGTGTTATTAAAGCCTTTAGAGCATGCTGACTCTACAGTAATAGCCGATAGAAATGGATTTCCGTCTGGTGTTTTATTTTTTGTCTTTTTTTTTTTTGTCAGATTTACCCAAGTAATCAGAGGCAGACTTTGTAGGAATTTTTCTTGACTCAAAACCATTCACTCCCATTTTCATCACCCAACTCATCTTTCAATTTAAGTGAACTAAATACATTTCAGGTGCATCAAAATTAAAGGTATACAAAGTCGTAACTTTCTTTAGGCCGCAGCCTGAGTGGAAAAGCCCATCCGCTGCCAGGATGCTGTAGATGTGGACCCTCTGTGTGGAAGCAGTGGTCTCTCTACAAATGCCTGACACACCCCCTGCTAAGTCAGAGCTGGACCACTTCCTAATCAGCAGGGAGCATGCAGTTTGCTGATTGCAGAGCTATAGACTTGGTGTACCAGACCTTTGTGGAGAGACCACTGCTTCCAAACAGAGAACAAGAGTCTACTCCATGGCATGCTGATGGGGAACCGGATTTTCTACTCGTGCTGTATTTTAAAGCAAATGAACAGACTTTGCACATCTTTTGTTTTGATGCACCTGGAATGTATTTAGCTGATTTAAAATGAAGGCTGGGTTGGACTTAACATACATATTCTAATAATGGGGTGAATTAATCCTTTGAGTCAAGAATGAGCCCTACAAAATCTAGGCTAGGGTGCATGCATGCCACAAAGAATATTTGGGATGCAACCTTTGATATGATTCTATATAAAGAGAGCTGGCATAGGGCATACAATGAAATCTGAACTGAAGGGATCCTTATTGATCCCATTGCAGCTCTCAAAGAATCTTTGTGAAGCAACCTTTTGATTTAATTCTATATGAAGAGAGCTGGCATAGGGCATACAATAAAATTTGAACTGATGGGATTATTGATAATCCCTTTGAAGCTCTCAAAGAATCCTTGGGATGCATCCTTTGATCTAATTCTATATGAAGAGAGCTGACATGGGGCATAGAATAAAATCTGAGCTTAAGTGAAGGGATCTTTGATGATCCCATTGCAGCTCTCAAAGGACAGCAAGACAAAGGAAAAAGATAGATTTCCAGAGTTGCTTGAATGGGGCACTTATGATGTAAGTAGAGTTGTTATTTATATATGTATAATAAATATATATATATATATATATATATATATATATATATATATATATATATATATATATATATATATATATATATATATATAATATAGTGTATAACACTAGTGTATAACACTATTACCTCTTGTATGATTTTACAGTCAGTTGAGGCTTCTTTAGTTACTAAGTTTAGTGTTCTCATAATACATAACTGTCATTTCTCTTTTTGTTTTGCAGTATTCTGCCAGGAAGTCCAAGCTGAAAACGTCACAGTAGTAGAGGGAGGCACTGCCGAGATTACCTGTAAGTTACACCAGTATGATGGCTCCATCGTGGTGATCCAAAACCCTTCCAGACAAACCCTTTTCTTCAATGGCACACGTGGTGAGTGTTGTCTTGGTGTTCCAGTTAGCCATATTACAATCCATGTATCAGATACATATTTTCCTTTTCTAGTCTGGTAGAGAATGCAAAAGATTTTCTCCCCAGTCACTATGGCCCCAGTAATGTTTTATTTGTACAGAAAAAAAATATTTTTTTTATTAATGACTGACTAACAAGGAAGGAACAGAAGAAAAAACAAAGTGTCTGGTTATGGACTTGGCAATTTTCCAGATGTATGAAAAAAACCTTCTCTGCAGGCAATGATTAGCAAAAAACCGATGTACAATCATTTATAGTCCAGGACAATTATAACCTTATAGGTATTCTATGTTTTGAAGCATGACCAATGGCTAAAATCATACAAGTCTTATAAAAGCCCAACTGGACTTTCAGTTTAAATCCACTAAATACATTCCTGGTGCATCAAACAAAACGTTGTGTTTTTTTTTTTTTTGGAAAGAAGCAACAGCCTAAGCATAAAAGGCTTTCACTTGCCAGTATCATTTAAGGAGAGACCTTTGCTCTCTGTTTGAAAGCGGTGGTCTCCCACATGATTCCTTATGAGTCAGACTTTCACTCTTTTAGGAAGGCTTTCCACAAGATTTTGAAATGTCTAGGGGAGTTTGTGCTCCTTCAGCTAAAATGTTGCGAGGTCAAGTACTCATGTTAGGACTTGAAGATCTAGCTCACATCTGTATTTCAATTCATCATCCCAAAGGTGTTCAGTGGGGGTTGAGGTGGGGGTTCTCTGCAGGCCACTTGAGATTTACAACACCAAACTCACCAAACCATGGGGTTGACTTACTAAAACTGGAGAGTGCAAAATCTGGTGCAGCTATGCATGGTAGCCAGTCAAATTCTAACTTCAGCTTTTTCAATTAAGCTTTGACAAAAAAAAAACTGGAAGCTGATTGGTTTCTATGTAGAGCTGGACCAGATTTTGCACTCTCCAGTTTTAGTAAATCACCTTCCATGTCTTTATGGAGCTGGCTTTGTGCAAATGGGCACAGTCATACTACAAAAGAAAAGGAACTTCCCAAAACTGTTGTCTATTTAAAGTAAGTCATTGCTAGGCTGTAGACAGCCTGAGCTGGATTAATCAGCTTTTTCTGGGTCTCTGCCTGAGGCTGGAGATCTTTAGGAAGTTTATTGTCTGTGGAGGGTATAGATTTTTAGGAGTGCCTTTGGAAGGCAGTCTTCCAAAGGGATGTAGATGGCTGCTGAATCCTCTAAGGCCTGCTGCCTGAGAAGGGTGACTATGTGCTTGAATAGAGGCCTAGGTTTGAGGCTAGCATGCTGAACAAGGGCCTTGAAGTACCATGGAGGAACTTCAGCCTAATTGGGGAAGCAGAGAAGCTGGGTGGAAGCTTGGTTCTGATGTTTGGTGAGAGTGTCAACTAGTGTCTTACAGACAGGAACTCAGAATGCTGAGATGGCATGAAGGCCCTTTGCGAAGACTGTAGTACTTTTTGTTCCTCATCTGGAGTCTGCAAAGTCCATTGCTATCATGTTACCCTAACCCTCTCAGGAATGTTGATTGAGAGTCAATAAACTTCCATTTTTTGCATCAAAAAAGTGACCAGCACCCTTCTGTTTGCATTGCTCCGCTATTGCCAAGGAGTAGACCCTGGCGAGAAATTCTAGCCCACCCTGTCTCTAAGGTACCTCACATGGTTTAGGTGTCAAGGAGGGTGCAACAAATTAACAGTACCCTTCACTAGAAACACCTGAACCCAATAATTTGGATTGATGGCCATATAGTGTAGATGTGAAGGTAAGGTGTCCACAGATATTTGCCGATATAATGTAACTTTGATTTGAGAAGAGGAATTTGGTAAGATCTAACTAATATTAATCTGTCATTAACTGCAGTGCTAAGTGGTGCAATTTGCTATAGCGTAGCAAAACAGACCAACCGCTGTAGTTGGATATCAGAGAAACCCGCCTTGCAGCAAGTTGGTGGCACTTACAGAGTATTAATTGTCTGCTTAAATGGCTTTAAAGCTTTATGCATTGTTATAAAATAAGCTTGCAGGAGGTCTGTGTCACTGGGACACAACAATTCAAACACTCCTTCTATGTGTGTGTACCTTTTGTGACAAGGCTTCATCTACCTCGCTCATTAAAGATTTTATAACTGAAGGAAAAAGGAAGAGAAGATGATGGGGAGAGGAGACTGGGGGAAGTTAAACGTTCCAGTTAAACATAATGATACCACCTCCCTCGTGCGATTCAGGCGCTTCGTTCCACTTCTAATTTTAACCAGACATCTGCAGTTTCAATTCAAAGGCAGCAAAGGAGGGAAGGAAGGTCTCACTTACGAAGGAAAGCTTCCTCTCTCTATATGATCATTATTCGTCATTATCGCTTTCATAGACTGGAGATGGCATGGGGAATTTGGATTGTGTACACATGCATATAATTTTTCCTCAGACAATCCACCACCTTATTTTCCCTTACTACACCATTGCGCTGATGTTTTCATCTATGAAGATTGGAAAATGGAAGGAAGTCAACATTTCTAGAAGTTATTTGCAAACGGGTTCCTGTTTGTTGAAGGGAAGTTGTGTAGAGAAGGAAAAATGTGGACAAGGAATTTTAAACAGGAACTTCAGTTGGCCCCTGCTTTTTTGGTCCCACCTCTCACCTGGATCATTTTCAGTTCACCAGGACGGAAACTAGCCTGTCTGATGTGAGGGTGCAGTAAAAAATGTCAGGGGGATAAGGATGGAAGGTCAGCAGGGTGATGTGGGGGGGTGCAACTGAAATTTGGGGGGGTGCAACTGAAATTGGGGGGGGTGCAGCCCACCCCAGCATCCCCCTGGATCCAGCAATGCAATTCACATGCTCCCCTTCCCAGTAGATCCAGTTTTGTCCTGCTGTGATCTGCTGTGCTGCTGCCACAGTCCAAGTCCCGTGTCTCTATCTTTACTCCTGACATCATCGGGTACCGGGCGCCATTTCCTGGTTCAGGCTGCCTGGCCCCCTGGTAACAGTCACCAGGCTTGCTCTCCTTTGGCTGCTGTGAATAAAAAGTGAAGAATCCTGGGATATGGGATGTACGTATCCTTGGAGGCTTTACAGTGCTGGGGACATCAGGGTTCAAGCAGCCTAACCCCCTAATGACGCATTTCAGACCTGCTCTGGCAACTGTTGATGCAAGTGAAGCATCCTGTGATATCTCTGGTAGCTTCAAAGTGCTGGAAAAGTCAGGATTCAGGCAGTCTGGCACCCTGATGATGCGCACAAGGCCCATCCTGCTCTGGCTGTTGTGAATGGAAATGGAGCCTCTTGTGATGTACATATCCCTGGAGGTGTCGAAGGGCTGTGGGATATCATTGTCGCTTAAGAATAGCAGGATGGGGTGGGGTGTAGCGGGAAAAAGAAATAGCCATTTTTTGTAAGGGGGGGGGGGGGGAACGCATGGATTCCCAGTCTATGCAGTGAATAAAGGTCCACTTAAAGGTGTTTTTTCTTGGGGGGGTACACAAATTAATGCAGTTTTGTATACATAGATCAGGATTCAAATACTGACAGGATTCCATAAGGTGAGAGGTGTTTGAGGGTGGGGGGGGGGGGGGGCTGCAGACTGGACCATGTTTCATGTTACACCCCTAAAAATGGGTGAACACATGGTCAGAAAGATGGATTTCCCTGTTCAGTACCTACAATTTACTTTGTATCAGTCTCAGAGTGGGGGAAAGAGAATCAATTCTGCTGAAGATCAAAAACTTGCTGATAGAAAGAGAGCAAAGTGACAGAGAGATGAGCTCATCAGTTTGCTGCTTCTCCTTTTACTGTCCAGTCACAGATCAGGGGAGGGACCTATGTGTTACTCAACTGCAGCAGAGACAAATCAGGTCTTCTCCCCTACCCGACAATGCTGTATGGTGTGGCTGCGTAAAATTCAGATCTGAATTTATAGAAATACAAAATCTTTGGCAAGTAAAACTGCTGCCATACATTTATTTAATCTGTCTATTAGGCTGTTGTCTTGGTGTTTAGCTTTAAACTCTTGTATTTAATCCAAAATGCGGGTGTTAAAGTGTATCTTTCTTCAAATTTTTTTTATTTTTATTTTTTTTAGTCTTGGATAAAAAAAGTCAGAACCCCTATTAGGTTTTTTTATTGCTTTCTGTGACTCCCACTTGGGAGATTCACTCTCTAAATGTCTTGTGGACCATTTTACCTGAGACAGAAAATGATTAGAACTGCAAAATTTTATGATTGTCACCAGAACAGGGGAGATCTTTCAGTAAGGACTTCTGTTTTGGTGGCAATACTCCTCGTTTTAGAGAGACTTCCTCTCGGTTTCTACTGTATTTGTAAGAGAGGAAGTGAGGGGGGGAAATCCATACCCAGCAGGACTCAATCAACAAAAACCTGATGGGTTTCAACCCTTTTATGCTGTTTGAAATCAAAAAGGTTTTATATAGAGGTAGGCTTTAAAGGTTTTATAGGCTTCATACCTTTAACTTGCACCATACATATAGAACTACCAACTATGGCCTCTATACCTCTAAGATGGTTTTTAGCAGTGGTCTCCAAACTGCGACCCTGGGGCCCTTTGCTTGCCTTTATCCATCCCACGGGGCACTATTTCTCCAGCTGAAACCAATTATTGGGCACTATTTCTCCCACTTAAACCAATAATGGGGCATTTTCTACTCCCACTGGCCACAATCTGCCCCCCCTAAATTCTGAAAGACAGTAAGCTGGCCCTTAGTTTACAAAGTTTGGAGAACCCTGGTTTTGAGGATGGACGTTTTTTAGATGTTTTGCTTTCATGGCTAAAAAAATAGCATGTTGGTAGTCGTCTGCAAGCCTTGACAAGTGGCATTGGCCATTTAAATGGGGGCATGGATTTTTTGTTCAGTAGATTTTGACATCCAGCGAATCCTCAGTGGAACTAGTCAATCAACCAAGCACCAGTGAATTTATTTTTTCTAATTATTATTTTAGTATAATATTAAATATTATTTGTAATTAAATATTTATTTTAATATTAAAAAGGCTCACACTCACATGATTGATCCACCAAAGGTCGTGTGGATCGTTTTGTCTATGTATTATAGCACCCTATGTTTTCCATGACCTTATGTATGCATTTTCTGAATCTGCACACTCAAGTTGATTTTCTCAATTGCCTGTATAATATTAGTTTTGCAAATCTGCTAATGATTTGACAAGTTGCAAATTGATTTTCCTCATTTATAGTCATTGCCATCCATGGGGAATGCCAAATGGGATCAACTCATATATCCAGTGCCCAAGCAATGTTCTTTTGCTAACAGTTAATATCTGAATGTGTTTGTATTGGTTTCTAGTTTGCAGCCTGTCTCACATCATTGCTAGGTTTAATCTAAAGTCTGCCTGCTAATCTGTACGTGTATGAGCGCTGGTAGGAGTGATGGATTTAAGACTCTGGCCAAGTTTCTTATTGGATAAACTCCATGGGCATCCACGCAGGAGTCTGATAAAATATTATAATAGCAACACTTACATTATCTCTTGCTCTCTTTATCCATCGTTTTTTTTCTTTTCTTGTCACCTCTCTGCAGCTTTGAGAGATGAGCGGTTTCAGCTTGTGGATTTCACGCCAAAACTGGTCAAGATCCATTTGTCCAATGCCAAATTGGAGGACGAAGGTGGCTATTTCTGCCAGTTGTATACAGAGGACACGCATCACCAGATTGCCACTCTCACTGTGCTCGGTAAGATCTTAAACTGTTCTCTGGACTTTCCCTGCCATGAGGCAAGGTAAGAACTTTGCCTCAGGTAATGCCACCCAGGGATAGGGCTCAACCAATAAAAGAAAAAAAAAAGTACACATATATATATATATATATATATATATATATATATATATATATATAGTATATACTCGAGTATAAGTCGTTCCGAGTATAAGTCGAGGCCCTAATTTACCACAAAAAAATGGGAAAAACTTATTGACACGAGTATAAAACGAGGGTGAGAAATGCACAGCTACTGTAAGTGGAAAAGAGGGTCAACAATGCCCATTTGCATGCCTCACTGTGCCCATTTGCAGCCATAGGTCCCCCTAACTTCAAACTCTGTAGTTAAGGGTTCCTAGATGCCCCCTAGCTGCAGCCAAAATTTGGGGTCTCTGAACCCAAAGGGTCCCAAAATGACATTGCTGCAGATGGACACAGTTGACCGAATTTGGGGCCCCGTATCTTGGGGCCACTTAGTGCTAAGAACCCCAAATTTGGTGTGCAGACCCAGTGGAACCATAAAATATCCAAAGCTGGGGTTTCTAGCACCAAGTGGCCCCAAGATACAGGGCCCCAAAAACCGGTTGAGAAAATGTCAAGCACTTTTCTGTAGCAGAGAATGACTTTTTCTGAACCGGCTTTGGGGCCCCGTATCTCCCTAAAAAGAGATCAAGACAGCTGGTAAGCGGCAGTAGCTTCTCAGGTGAAGGAACCTTCCTATCCCAAGCTTATCACTATTTAATCAGTGAAATGAGAATACCCTATGCAAGTGGGAATACCACTTGAGTGTGGAATCTGCTTTTCAAGAACTTTCTGTTGATGTGAATTTCCCAGAGGACTCTCAGTCTTGATATATTATAGTGTAATTCATTTGTTTTCATCCAATTTTTATACTTTTGTTCAATTATTTTATTCATATGGTTATATTTTGAAACCACGTACTTTGGTGTATCCTACCATCTGATTGGGAGTGATTATATCCTCCATCTGATATAGACATTGAGTATATGTGGACATATATTACCATATATTTATTGTCTCACTTAGCGCAGCTTACCATTTTTGTATCTACTGTGACCTACTGAAGCAGAGCATGATTCCCTCCCTTCAGAGACTGGGCCGCAGGGCAGTATTCCAACATAACAACCCAAATACACTTCCAAGGCGACCACTGCCTTGCTAAAGTAGCTGAGGGTAAAGGTGATGGACTTGCTAAGCATGTCTCGTGACCTAAACCCTATTGAGCATCTGTGGGGCATCCTCAAATGAAAGGTGGAGGAGTACAAGGTCTCTAACATTCACCAGCTCCATGATGTCATCATGGAGGAGTGTAAGAGGACTGCAGTTGCAACCTATAAAGCTCTGGTGAACTCCATGCCCAAGAGGGTTAAGGCAGTGCTGGAAAATAATGGTGGCCACACAAAATATTGACACTTTGGGCCCAGTTTGGACATTTCCACTTAGTTGTGTACTCACTTTTGTTGCCAACGGTTTAGACATTAATGGTTGTGTGTTGAGTTATTTTGAAGGGACAGCAAAAAAAAAAAAAAATAGCCGCCATACAGGTAGCAGAGCAGAGTGGGCAGGGGGCACTTTCTATGTTAGGCTGAAGGAGTTATTTCTTTGAGGAATAATTGTGACCTTTGCAAAACAAGAGTTAAAAAGGTCCTGTTCGGTAAAGCACACACTTTTGGAGTACAAAGTAATTAGCATGGTATGTAGCGGCCCTGTCAGTAATTTAAACACCACAGATCATCAAATTAGTCAAGTGGATCTACTGTCCATCGATCCTCCTGTGTATCTTGAGTTGGGGAGAGATCCATACCTGCTAACTGCTTCCAATTTGCACATTTAATCTCCCTAAAGACAAACTAATGACATAAACTGAAGGTCTTCTGAGTGGTTCCCGCTGTTATTTTTGTGTGACTGGTACTCTTTCAGTGCCAGGTCTTTTTTAATGAGCCTCTGATATAAACAGTTATTCTTGTTTGTTACAGTTCCTCCGGAAAACCCAGTAGTAGAAGTAAAAGAGCAAGCAGTGGAAGGGGGCCAGATGGAGCTTATCTGCTCAGCGCCCAGAACGAAACCAGAAGCCACACTACGCTGGTACCGAGACCGCAGGGAGCTCAAAGGTGAGAGAATTGCCTTATGTTTTTTATTATTTCCATTTTCACATAGCCTTTTGTTTTTGTTTAAAAGTCTAAAACTACCAGCCACCAAAAGGCATCGATAGTAATCTGAATAGCCACTCACAGCGATTAGTAATTTGCTTGTATTCTCTTCCTGACCAAGCAGAAGCATAAGGTTGCAATGCTGACTTATCTCCAGTTGGAGATCAAAAACTTGAAAGAACAATTAAATGACAGTTTTACAGCAGCTTATAGTGTCACTTATGGGCACTGAGCTTAGGCAGAAGGCAGACCAGATACTGCTTTTACCGGGGGAAAAAATGCAACAAAATAACAATACAAATGCCCATCCCTGACAACAACCTAAAAATAGAGATTCCGATTTTTACAAATACCCATTCCTGACTGGCTGAAGCTGAAATGCATTAAGAAAGTAATTTCAAGGTTAATGTGCCATCAGAATAACAGGCACAAAAACAGCTTGATGTTACCTGAAAAGTTTAAAAGGCTGGGAACATGTGACATTTCCACAAGTCCAGTATTGTTCACCTGTGGCATACCTATAACCTAAAGCATATATAATATGTGGCAAAAAGTTCATAGATAGAGGACCATCACACCTACATGAGCTTTTTGGACTCTGCAATCTAACACCATGGCTATTAAAATAGAGGTGCCCCCCCCCCCCTCCCCCCATGACTATAACAGACTCCTCATGTCTAGGAAGGCTTTGCACAAGATTTGAGTCTGCCTGTTGGACCTGTTCAGCCAAAAACTTGTGTTGGGCAGGAAGACCTGGATCCCAGTCAGAGTTCCAATTAATCCCAAATCTGTTCAGTAGGGTTGAGGTCAGGGCTCTGTGCTGGTCACTTGAGTTACTCCTCACCAAACTCATCAAACCATGTCTTTATGGAGCTGGCTTTGTGCACGAGGGCACAGTCATACTTGAACTGAAAAGAACCTTTCCCAAACCGTGCGCACACATATAGAAAAATTTGTCTTCAATGTCTTTGTTTTCTGTAGTTACTTGTCTGGAAGTCGCACCGGTGTCTAAAATGTCTTTGTTTGCTGTTGCTTTAACGGTGCACTTAACCGTTAAAGCAACAGTGCGGCGGCCAGGCTATCTCTTCCTAACTCTACAGCATGCTTTGGGTCTGGACACACCTTTGCCCAAGCTGCACTCTCATAAGTCAGCGGCATTTAACTCATTGGACCTTGTCAGCCCGAGCGTGGCCCCTAAGCATTTATCGTGGGTCATATTCATTGCACAAGACTCAAAATTACGAAAGCAGGTTGTCATATCCTATAAACAAAAAAGTTGACGTTGTTTAACTTTTGTTTGCAGGTTTTATTTACAAGTCTTGACAGTCTTTCCAGGGTATGACGTCTTGGTCTACCAACTTGTGTATTGTAGTAGTTACTTACCTCGAATGCCTATTGCTTTGAGTTGTGCGAATTTATTGTTTGCGCTGTGAAAGCTGGACTTTCTTCGTCCTGGAAATGTTACTTCATGCTGCTGCTGCAAAAAAAAAAAGGGGGGGGGGGGGCTGGGATTATACTAAAGCTACAGCGACTTGCTTGGAACTGTATTTCTTCAAAAGGGCCACGTGAGGATTGTTTGAGGGGAAGACAAACTAATAAGTGAAGTGATTTCTCCTGTTTCTGGGACTTTTGCTTGGCAGCCATTTTGTACTTCTAAGAAGGATCTCTCCCTCAGGTAGAAGTAAGAATTTGTTGAAGTTGCACGGAGAGGAGTACAAGCTCTCTTCTTATGATAAGAATTGTATCCAGAACTCATTGTGGCTGCAGGGTGATTGAAATGGCGGAGAGATGCAGAGAGAAATATAAAGAGTTCCAGCAGATAAGAAGGTGGCAGTGATGTGTAGAGAACGGCTAAATGCGGCTATAAATAGGGAGATATACAGGGAGTCTGTGCCGCTGTGATATGGAGGGAGATAATGAAGGAGTAGATGGAGGAGAGAGATACTGACAGAGATGCAAGCCACAATCTCTACATTACCAAACACATGGAATGTTCTATGCCAGATCCGAGCCATCAGGAACCTTCCAGAACCAATGCTAATCCTCAAGAAAAAAGAAATGCAGCAAAAGTCAGCCTTTAAAGTTTAATTTCCTTAAAGTGATGCTTACTTTCAAAAGACTTTTGGTTTATTAAATGTGGCCCAGATCTGATCATATTAAAAACCAAGTCTGTTCAAATTCAATCAGGACATTTACATAATAGGGTCAGAGTAAGGGTCGGTTCACACTAGGGGCGGCATGACTTGCAGGTCGCCTCACCGAGGCGACCTGCACACGACATCCACGGCGACTTGCAAAACGACTTCTGTATAGAAGTCTATGCAAGTCGCCTCAAGTCGCCCCAAAAGAAGTACAGGAACCTTTTTCTAAGTCGGAGCGACTTGCGTCGCTCCTATTAGAACAGTTCCATTGTACAGAACGGGAGGCGACTTGTCAGGCGACTAGGTCGCCTGACAAGTCGCCCCTGTGTAAACCGAGTCTTAGAACAATGATATCCAAAAAAAATGCGTAAATGTAATTGCTACAATATTTCTAACTACACCATTTGGCCAAAAAGTATGTTGACACTGCTCCAAATTATTGAGTTTGGTTGTTTCCAGTGAAGGACGCAGTTAATTTTACACCATACAAAGACATCTTGGATGAATGTGCTCTTCCAATTTTATGGTAACAGTTTGGGGAAGATTCATATCTGTTCCAACATAACTGTGCCAGCTTCATAAAGACTTGGTCTTGACTAGTCTGGTGTGGAAAAACTTGAGTGGCCTGCCTCAACCCTACTGAACATTTTTGGGATGACCAGCCAAATCTTCTCATTCAAGATCAGTACCTGACCTCACAAATACCTTGGGCTGAATGGTCTCTAATTCCCACAGAGACACTCCAAATATTGTAGAAAGCCATCTCAGAAGGGTGGAGGCTGGTAGACTCAAAAGTTGAGGGACTCCTTATTAATGGCCATGGTTTTGGAATGGAATGTCCAGCCAGCCCATATAGATGTGATGGTTAGGTACCCATAAAATTTGGGTCCTATAGTCTATTTATCTATCTATGTACAAATAACTTGCAATCTTCATTCTGAACGACAGTCTTACCTTAAAGAAAACTTGTCTTGAAAGACATAATGGGACTACCATTGTGGACATCTGGCTGTCATCCTAACCTTCTTTCTTCATTACTTTGGGTTATTGGCCTGGTACAAGTATGCAGCTGGAGAAAGTCAAAGAAACCAAGAACTCCCTGTCTGTATACTATGCCTATGCTACTCCACTCTGGCTTCAGAACTGCAAACATAACCAGAACCTAGGCAACGGGCATGTGGTTTTTGATAATACAATTCACCAGGTCACATGATCACTGCTAAAGGGTAGGATCAGTCAATCAGAACTCCGATCCTCCCCTTCAGCAGCATACATGTGACCAGATGAGGTGAATAAATTAAGGATAATGGAGGGTCTGAATGAGACGGACTAATGGCTTAAAACATTTATTTTTGTTTTGGATTGAGCAGGAAAGGGTTAGAATTCCTGTCAGGTTCTTTGATCTCTTTGTTCTGTCTGGGGGATTCACCCTCACAGTTTGTATGGCCATTGCCACCAGGCCAGAAAGTGTTAGGAAATAACATGTCTGCTTGTCATCAAAACAGGAATTAAGGTGGAAATTTTCCAACTTGGACACTTGTAATAGTGATAACTTTCCAAGAGGGGATTTGTTACACTTTGGAGAGATTTCCTCTCACTTCCTGCAGTGACATCCCTAGACTTAACATGAGTCTGTTATGGTCTGGGAGGGCAAAATTGAATGGACACTTTGTCATCTGTACCATTCATCTCTGATTTATCAGGGTTTAAGTGATTGTAGCCATATTAGTGCACTTAGGACAGAAACCATTGAGTACTGTCCCTGATGAAATATTTATTTATTTTTGCACCAACATACAATTTTTCAGGACAAGCTTTCAGAGTCCCCTTTTTCAAGGTCCGAGCAGTAATCCGGTTACGGACAATACCCTAAAATAAAAAAAATTAAAAACAGACAAAAAATTAAATAAAAATCAATCTAAAACAAGCAAAAAAAGTTTCCGCTATACAGTTGTGCTCATAGGTTTACATACCCTGGCAGAATTTATCATTTCTTGGCCATTTGTCAGAGAATATAAATGATAGCACAAAACATTTCTGTCACTCATGGTTAGTGTTTGGCTGAAGCCATTTATCATCAGTCAACTCTGTTTATTCTTTTTAAATCATAATGACAAAAGAAACTACCCAAGTGACCCTGATTAAAAGTTTACATACCCTGGTGATTTTGGCCTGATAACATGCACACAAGTTGACACAAAGTGGTTTGAATGGCTTTTTAAGGTAACCATCCTCACCTGTGATCTGCTTGTTATTAGTGTGTGTGTATAAAAGGTCAATGAGTTTCTGGACTCCAGACAGACCCTTGCATCCTTCATCCAGTACTGCACTGACGTTTCTGGATTCTGAGTCATGGGGAAAGCAAAAGAATTGTCAAAGGATCTGCAGGAAAAGTTAGTTAAACTGTATAAAATGGGAAAGGGATATAAAAAGATATTCAAGGAATTGAGAATGTCAATCAACGGTGTTCAAACTCTAATCAAGAAGTGGAAAATGAGGGGTTCTGTTGAAACCAAACCACGGTCAGGTAGACCAACTAAAATTTCAGCCACAACTGCAAGGAAAATTGTTCGGGATACAAAGAAAAACCCACAAATAACTTCAGGTGAAATACAGGACTCTCTGAAAACATGTGGTGTGGCTGTTTGAAGATGCACAAAAAGGAGGCACTTGAAGAAAGATGGGCTGCATGGTCGAGTCACCAGAAGAAAGCCATTACTACGCAAATGCCACAAAGTATCCTGCTTACAATACGCCAAACAGCACAGAGACAAGCCTCAAACCTTCTGGTACAAAGTCATTTGGAGTAATGAGACCAAAATTGAGCTTTTTGGCCACAACCATAAGTGCTACATTTGGAGTTAACAAGGCCTTTAAAGAAAGGTACAGGGATGGATTGCTGAAGTTTTGGGGATGTGTGAGCTACAAAGGCACAGGAAATTTGGTCAAAATTGTTGGCAAGATGAATGCAGTATGTTATCAAAAAATACTGGAGGAATATTTGCATTCATCAGCCAGGAAGCTGCGCATGGGACGTACTTGGACATTCCAACATGACAATGATCCAAAACACAAGGCCAAGTCGACCTGTCATTAGCTACAGCAGAATAAAGTGAAGGTTCTTTAGTGGCCATCTCAGTCTCCTGACCTCAATATCATTGAGCCACTCCGGGGAGATCTCAAACGTGCAGCTCATGCAAGACAGCCCAAGAATTGACAGGAACTGGAGGCTTTTTGCCAAGAGGAATGAGCAGCTTTACCACCTGGGAAGATAAAGAGCCTCATCCACAAATACCACAAAATACTTCAAGCTGTCATTGATGTTAAAGGGGGCAATACATGGTATTAAGAACTGGGGTATGTAAACTTTTGATCAGGGTGATTTCGGTAGTTTTTGTTGTGATTAGGATTTAAAAAGAGTAAAAACAGTTGATTTGGTAATACAATGGCTTCAGCCAAACACTAACACTAGTGAAAGAAAAGTTTTTGTGTTATCATTCATGTTCTCTGAAAAATGGCCAAGAAATCATAAATTCTCCCAGGGTATGTAAACTTATGAGCACAACTGTAGATGCTCCTTACCATTAAGGCAGAACTAAACCTATCGATTTAAAGTGAAACTTAACTTTCTTAATCAACATTGACTATTTTTTATCCATACATCCCAGTAGTCTTCAGGAGGGGAGGGGAGGGGAGGAGAGGTATTCTCAGCTAAGCACACCCTGTCTGCATGCCTGAGCTAAGGGCAGATGGAATCCATGAATTAAATCATCTGTCCTTATTCAAGATGGCCACGGCTATAAATGCAAGGGGGATGTTTTTCAAAGCAAATTCTCAGCAAAATAAAGCATGGAAACATGGATGGATGGGTGGATTTATTTGGAATATTAAAAATGAATGACATAACATTTTTGGCATGTAGTGCTCAGATGCAGTGTAGTTCTAATTGAAATGTTTCCTGGCTTTGTTTCATGGTTGTAGCTGGAATTCAACCTCCTGTTACATTTGCCACCCTCTCACAGCTCTCGGGTGCTGCCACCGGCCTTTCGTGGTAAGGGAAACCAGCAGTGAAGCCTTTCAGCTTCACAGCCGCTTCCCTACTGTGCATGCGCAAAGCGCGCTGCACCTTCTAACTGATCCGGGGGCGGAAGAAAGAGGAGGGGGCCGAACTTCCAGGGGACCTCGCCGCATCTTGCTGCAGCCAGGTTTCCCGGAAGTGGGGACAGGTATGCGATGCATACTAGCCCATTATGCTTTTCATTTGCAGGCTTTGAAGCGAGCAAAAGAGGAAGTAAAACCCATCAGGGTATACTTCCTCTTCAAGACATGCCCTGGATGATAACTGTCATGGTTGTTTGAGCTCCAACAGAACTATCAAGCCGTGAAATGGCTGGCGTCATAACCAGGGGCGACCTGTCCATTAGGGGCGCGCGGGCGCCGCCCTCCCCATCCATGTGTCCAGCCCCCATGCAGGACGCCAGATGTATGGATTCCAATGGGGGTTTTTCTTCTTCTTCTTTTTTTTTTGAAGTAAGTGATTAGAGTCAGAGGCTCTAATAGACTTCAAAATAGGGTGGGCTCGGGGTGCAGAGCACTGCGAACCGAGCCCACCCAGTTGTGTGATAATAGCGAATGAATATTCGCTATGTTCACACTAATTCTCCTCCCCGCCAATCAGGAAGCTTGTCTGAGATCTGTTTCCTGACTGGTCGAAAGGAAAAGCGTTCCGATTGGCTGCTGGGGAGGAGGAAGGAGGAGATGGAATTTACTGTGATGACCGTGGAGGAGAGAAGCGGAGGGCGCCTGTGATGCCCGCCGCCTCTCGCCCAGATGAAGTGCTGCCCGCCATAGATGGGGTAAGTGATCTGGATGACCTGATCGCCTGGACCGGAGAGGGGAGGGTGCCTTTGGGTGCAATGTTTGCCGCCACTGGTCATAACTGATCACATGTGTAGCATCGTGACAACTGCAGATCAAACAGAGGCTAGGATGGCAGCTTCCTTTGCTGTAAAGAATAGGAGGGTTTAGTTCCGCTTTAAATCATTACAGTATTTTTATTTTTTTAATAGAAAGGTCTGCATGGGTTGTGAAACCACTGGAGTCACATTAAGCCATGATGCCTTTGATACGAGAAAGTGAGCAATGTTTCTCTTTAAAACCTTTTATCCCGTCTTAGCTGCGTGTTTTCACTTTGAAAGCGCTTTTGTTGCGGGGTGCGGTGTTTTCGATCGATGCAAAGTTCCATTGCCGTTTTGTCCAGGAGAGGGTCACCACTGCTTTAAGTTAAAGCCACTCAGAGGCACTGAAATCAAAACTGTAAAAAGCCGGTCTCACTCAGCGCCTTGTTGGATGTAGCTCCACATAAATAGCATAATATAAAAACAGAAAGAAAAAAAAAGAGAGAAATATGAGCGTTCTCAGCTTCTGGGCAACAAAAAGGTCATGTATACAGGCAAACGAATGTTAATAATTAATCTCCCCATGTAAGATGGCCGCTTCCTGTGGAGATGACTGGGCGCTCATGTTTATGCAATATGCATCTGTTTATTTCGGTGGAAATCCTAAATTTAACCCAGTAGTAGGAGTGAGATTTGACCTGTCTGACTGGATTAATTATTTCTTGTCAAAAGAAAATTAAGATTTGTGCCAAGATGTGTTCAGGCAGCCTGGATGTGGGCCAATCCCAAGGTCACCGCACCTTTCTGACTGGAAATTGCTCGCCGGAATGTGCGATATAAATACCTCAGTACGAGATTGGCTTTTTGTTTATGTATGTGGCGGAAAATGAGTGATAACTGTTTATTTTATGCCGCAATAAACTATCTAGGGTGACTCATGTACTCCATGTCGGTAGGCCTTATCAGAAGGGCAGAGCATGGTAGCCCATAGCAACCAGACTGCTATAGTCATATAAGGGAAGGAGGATTTGTGATTGGTTGCTATGGGTTACTGTCATTAACATGGTGATCTTCACCTTGACCTCTTGGCCTTTTCAATGTTAAATGGTATCAGCCTCTTGCAGTCCCTGTATAGCAGGGCTGGGGTGTGAGAGGAAGAAGCAACAAAAAAGCCAGTCCGTTAATGTGCTGATAGGAGAAGAGTGACAGAAAGATTAGCTCATTACTGTGCTGCTTCTCCCTTCCCTGTCCAGTCACAGACTGGGGTGAGTCCATGAAGGGGTTGAATGATACTGGCAATCAGACAAAAAAATAAACTCAGCGCTTGTTTGAGGAGAGACCCTGGAGGTGTACACAGATCAAATAAATGTGATTAAAAGAGTCTCTCAATAGGAGGGACAAAGCCCATAGCAACAGTCTCTAAGATGAAGAGGTAGAGGAATCCATGTGCCAGCACTAAGGGCAGCCAGTGCGAACAGCTAGAAGAAGTCTCTGCAATGCAACAAAGGAAAAGAAACACAGCACCTCTAAGTGCAGTATTTGTAAACCATTTAATGATAAGTCAAAAGTGAAACTACTCACAAAGGGAGCATAAACACAAGCATGATAGTAATCCTGCAGCAAAATCCGGGGGTTTCCTCTATAGAGTCAGAGTGCCACCTTAGTGGATCATGTGACTGGGCTTGTTTATCTCCCCAGCACACATATACCACAACAAAGATGGCGTTTTGTATGGCCTGAGGAAGGAGCAAGCATGCTCCAAACGCGACGCCACCTTCTCTCACCCTGCACCCGGAAGTGACGTCATCTCCAATCGCCCCGTGTTCCCTGCTGTTCTCATAGGCTGCGAATGCTGGAATCCACCTGCTCGAGCTGTCAGCTGCACTTCAGAGACACAGACGTTTAGGAGAAAACCACACCGAATTTTGCTGCAGGATTACTATCATGCTTAAGTTTATGCTCCCTTTGTGAGTAGTTTCACTTTTGACTTATCATTAAATGGTTTACCTATACTGAACTTAGAGGCGCTGTGTTTCTTTTCCTTTGATACTGGCAATTAGGCTGAAGAGATCCAAATACCGTGGGGGGAAATACCTTGATTGAAGGTAAACATAGCAGCACAATTTGGTTTTGTAAATTAATCTTTACATAAGCTATTAATTTTTTTATAGTACTTTTGGCTGGAGTTCTGTTTTAATGAGCCTGGACTCTGCAGTGGCCCATAACCAACTGTTGCAGGTCTTACAGTAATTTAGATTGGTTGGCATGAGTTGCTGCCCTCCAATGTCCATTCTCTTCAGAACGCCAACCAATGGGTTGCTGCCCTCCAATGCCTTTTCTCTTCAAAGCTCCGGCCAATGGGTTGCTGTCCCCCAATGCCTCTTTTCTTCAGAACTTAGGCCAATGGTTGCACTTTGACATCACTATGTACAATGAAGACCAGCAGTCCTGCATTGTACGTGAGGATGGTGAGGGAGGTCTGAGAGAAGAGGAGAGCTCCAGAAGACTGCTAGAGTCAGGAATATGGTAAGTACTTCAGAGTCAGGAGTATGGCAAGTACTTCAGAGCTAACATTGCTAACCCTTTAGTGCAGGGTTGGGGGGCCCCACTGCAAGAGTATTTTTTTTACAAAAATCCTAGAGTTTAGGTTTAAAGGGTCAATCTTCCCAAAGCTAAAATTTGAGTTTTTTGTAAATGTTGAAATATTAATCTGCTTTGAGTTTCTTCTATCTCTAAGGAATTCTATTGGTGAGCTTTCTGCATTTCAGTTCCTGGTGAGAAGCTCTGCTGTGTCTATTATAGTGTAGACCAGCCTTTCTCAACTAGGGTTTTATAGAACCCTAGGGTTCCTCCAAAGGTTGCTAGGGGTTCCTTGAGCAATGAGCAACTTCGGCCTCTAAGATGAGTTAACCACTGTAAACAACAATCTTTTTGGCTATCTGTAAGGGGAGATCTTCCCAATGACCACAAATGTAAGGATCATCTGTCTCAGTGACCATCACACTAATTTACTGTGAACATTTGATATAGTAAATATTATTAGAGGTTCCCTGAGCCTCTAAAGTTTTCAAGGGTTCCCCTATGTTAAAAAGGTTGAGAGAAGCTGGTATACAGAATGTACCAGGAATAGCTTGAACATACTAAACTAGGTGGGAACACCCAAAACTCCCAGGTGAAGATATAGTAACTGCAAAGGGATCTTGCTGTTGAAATATCCAAGACCTGTATGAAGCCTGGGGCTCAATCGACAGGTTCCAGCTACAGCTCAAATATAACTTTTGGATGAAGTGGCCCAGGTTTAATTCTGACGTCCTCCAAACAGGAAGTGAGGGAAAATTTCCTCTAGTGTATTCAGGTCTCAGCTTTTGGCCAAAAATTCTTCTACTCTACAGGAGCAGGCACACACTGGGGAAAGCTAATACAGCTCAGGTGCCAGATCCACCACAAAGTCCAGAATTCTACCACCCTCAAGAGCTCTGAAGAAAGGGGGGTATTTTATTCTTCTGAAACGTGTTGGCTGTACTTTAATTGACTAACAAACGTGGATCACATCACGTTCTATCACTCTTTATAAAAAGAATAAATAAATTAAATACATTCAAACAGATTCTGACCCCTTTTCTGAATGTAAAAATTGTCCATCATGAACTTTTGAGTGTACTTGGTATAGCTTATCTAATGTGGAAGTGGAATGTTACTGAAAGTAGCCAATTAGCTTGCATCTGCCATTTTTTTTTGTTTTTTGTTTTTTTGGGGAAAGGTTGAAAGATGAAAGAAAAAACTACAATCTACATATTGACTTTTATAGGTGTCACCAGCAAACAGGAGAACATAAAGACTTTCAGCATCACAAACACGATCACGTTCTCCGTGGAGAGGCGGGACAATGGCGAGATCATTACCTGTGAGGCGTCGCATCCAGCTCTTAAAGGGCAGAAAAAGCAGACGCAGTATGTCCTAGATGTTCAGTGTAAGTAGAATTAATGACTATATTGTTCTGAGCTAGACTCCGAGGCACAAAACCAACTTCCAAAAGGAAAAGAGAAACTTTAATATTTATGTTCAGATCACCCAAACATGCTTGTTTACATCTATAGATAGGTAGATTCCAGCAGCAGCCTAATCCCCTGGAAACTTTGGTAGTAAACAACTCCATGGCAGACTTTTTTTCAAATGTGGTAAAAATGTTGCTTGTAGGACTTTTATATAGCAAACTGAAACATACTAGATACACTACATGGCCAAAATGTTATGGACATCTGACCACAACACATATAAGAGCTTGTTGGACATACTATCCCATATCCATGGGCATTCAGATGGGGTAGAAACTCCTTTGTGACTGTAAGAGCCTGGACTCTTCTTGGAAGGCTTTCCACAAGATTTTGTATCGTGTCTATGGAAATGTTAAAGAATAACAAAAACAGATATTTGCCCTGGGACTTTATGGAGGTGAACACTTTGGCCCCACAGTGTTCACCTCCATAAAGTCCCAGGGCAAATATCTGTTATTGTTTTGTTTGATTTAGGGATAGAGGTGGAAAACCAATCATTGTTTCAATTTATCCCAAAGCAGAAGGTATTGACATCAGGGTTCTGTGCAGGCAACTTGAGTTCCTCCATACCAAATTGGTCAAACCATGTCCGCAACTCCATACATGCTCAAAAATCTTCAAATGTATTGGTTCTCCATAAGACGCAATGTCATTACAGCAGATGTCAATGCGTTTCAGCCATGTCGGCCTTGTTCACAACAAAAATTAAATATGCAAAAAGCAAAACAATATAGAGTGAGCAAAACCACCTAACAACAAAGGCATATGGTTAACTCATTAATACATTAACAGAGGTCATGTTTATGGAGAACCAATACATTTGAAGATTTTTAAGAACGTTTGAAGTTTTGGATCGTCTTTCTCTACCAGTTGTGTTTTTAGCTGTGCAACTGCTTATTCTGCACCCAACAGCTCTTGAGGACTTTTTCACTTTTTAGGGTTAAAGCATCTTACTGTTCATGTCTTCATGGAGCTGGATTTGTGCACAGTGTTAAAGACATACTGAAACAGAAAAGGCCTCCCCCAAACTGTTTGCACACATTTAGAAAAATAGTCCTTAATGTCTTTGTTTTCTGTAGCATTAACAGCACCCTTCACTGGAAAAACCCAAACCCAATAAATTGGAGTGGACCATATAGTGTAGCTAGAGTGGGTTCTTCTGGGCCATGCTAGGTACTTTGTACAGGGTCACTGCTTTACACGTGGGGTACCGAGCAGGCGGGTAACACTCCCTCTATGTTCCTCTCCTAGTTGGGTGCCAAGCAAGGGTCACATGAGAGGCCTATGCCGGAGCTAGGCGCTTTGTACGGAGTCACTGCTTTACACGTGGGGTACCAAGCAGGCGGGTAACACTCCCTCCATGTTCCTCTCCTAGTTGGGCGCCAAGCAAGGGTCACATGAGAGGCCTATCCCAGAGTGGGTTCTTTTGAACTACGCTAGGCCCTTTGTACAGGGTCACTGCTTTACACTTGGGGTACCTTTACTTGAGCCACGCTCACAACCCGGACAGATGGTTAAACATGAACCAACTCCAGTATACTCTCTTGATGTATTTTTCATCACTACAGTCACTTGTGCATTTAGGAGGGACACGCAGAGCCAATGCCCTTTCCACCTGTGCAGCGTATCACTGCTACCTCACTATCAGTAATGGTATGGTGTCCTGCCATGCACCTAGTATGGTCAGGCATGCACATCACTTTACTCTTTGTCTTCCGTACCTGTGTACAGGATGAGGGCCTCGTCGATGCATATCTGCTCCCGTTGCTAATGGAGATGGATCGCTGCCAACAAAATGCATACGCTTAGGACAGGCTGCTAAAGAAACCTTTGTTACCCTTGGTAACCACTTGTATCTTGACACTGCATTAACTCTTGTACCATTATCTCATACCCCAGTGTACTTAGTGACCCGAGCTGTAGACTGCATGTGCCGGTTACTTGCATTACGCCCCTTTAGTAACCAGACCAGGCAAAGGCAAAGTTGTAAACATTTTGCTAGAAGAATAAGTTAACATGATGACAGCAATCGACAGTCCGAGACAAAATGCAGACATTCCCTAACATCCCTAGTCCCTAACTACAGGCTTGTGACTGCCCCAGCATACCTGTTTAAGCAACAGTCCAATACTGGTTGAGTCCATGTCTGGAGCTTAGCTCCGGCTTCGGCGGGGCACAGGCCATCCAGACCCCGGCAACAGCATCAAGCAGAACATCTCTGTGTTTGTGTGAACATTTGCTTTTATAAGCATTTTTTTCCAAAACATTCCCCTGTGCTAATTTTTCACTATAATCAATGTACACTTGAAAATGCTGAATGCTCCTAAACACCGCGTTTAGGAGCATTTAGCGTTTTTTTTTTTTGCCCCCTCAAAAACACACTTGTGATGTTTTGTTTTTTTCAGCCTGCAAACCCCCCTTTGCAAATATGCCTGTAAACACCCAATTGTGCACGGGCACATAGGCTACCATAGGATTGCTTGCACAGGCTGAAGAAAAAACACCAAAAGCCTGTAAAAGCAGCATTTTTTATGCCCACTGTGCATGAGGCCTTAAAAGGGTTAAACCTCATGAACTGACTTTAGTGTTGATGTGCATATAAAAAAGCAAAATGATATTAATGGGTGCTTTCTGCCAAAGACCCAATTCGAGATATCATAAATACTGTAGAGAATGTAGGGCACGTCTTAGTTAAACTTAACTTTAATATCTCACTTTGAACATCTTGTGGAATATGAATAAATTGTTAACAAAAATGTTCCATAGCAGTATCAAAATAAGCACAGGCAGTACTAAAAGTGGACATGTACTGTTTTGCTCCCAAAAAAGTTACATAGTAGGTGAGGTTGAAAAAAGACACAAGTCCATCAAGTCCAACCTATGTGTGTGCTTTTATGTCAGTATTACATTGTATATCCTTGTATGTTGTGGTCGTTTAGGTCTCTATCTAATAGTTTTTTGAAATTAGTGATGCTTCCCACTGAAAACCACAGCTTGTGAAAGAGAATTCCACACCCTTACCTCTCTTACCGTAGAGAACCCTTTACGCTGTTTCCGGTTAAATTGATTTTCCTCTAATTTTAGTGAATAGCCCGGAGTCTTTTTAAATGCCCTTTTGCTAAAAAGTTTTATCCCTCACCAGTACGGTATTTGTACATTGAAATCATATCCTCTCTCAACTGTCTCTCTTCTCCAAAGAGAATAAGTTCAGTGCTCGCAACCTTTCTTCATAATCAAGATCCTCCAGTCCCTTTATTCATTTTGGTGCCTTTCTTTGTACTCCATTTCTAGAACATCCTTCCTGAGGACTTGTGCCCAGAACTGGACAGCATACTCCAGGTGCGGCCGGACCAGAGTCTTGTAGAGCAGGAGAATTATCATTTTATCTCTGGAGTTAATTCCCTTTTTAATGCATGCCAATATTCGATTGGCTTTGCTTGCAGCAGCTTGGCATTGCTTGTCGTTGCTGAGCCTATCATCTACTAGGACCCCCAGGTCCTTTTCCATCCTAGATTTCCCCAGAGGTTCTCCCCCTAGTAAGTAGATTGCATTCATGTTTTTGCCACTTAAATGCATTTTTTTTTCCACATTAAACTTCATTTGCCATGTAGTTGCCCACTCCAATAATTTGTTCAGATCTTCTTGCAAGGTTTCCCCGTCCTGCGGAGAAGCTATTGCCCTTCTTAGCGTAGTATCATCTGCAAATACTGAAATTGAGCTGTTTAACCCATCCTCCAGGTCATTTATGAATAAATTAAATAGGATTGGTCCCAGGACAGAGCCCTGAGGGACCCCACTTTCCACATTGGACCATTCTGAGTACTCCCCATTTCTCACTACCCTCTGAACTCACCCTTGTAGCCAGTTATCAATCAAGGTACTCACACTTTGGTCCATGCCAACAGACCTTAGCTTGTATAGTAGATGCTTGTGGGGAACTATATCAAATGCCTTTGCAAAATTCAGATACACCACATCTACAGGCCTTCCTTCATTTAGATGGCAGCTCACCTCTTCATAGAAGGTTAGTAGATTTGTTTGGCAAGAACGATAATTCATGAGTTTTCATAAGTCATTAGATGGCAGTTGTCAAAACCCAGTGACCTGTATTGCCTGCTGCTGATCTTATCTTTCCATATTACTGACTTATCATGTCTTGTTCTGCACTGTGTATATGTGTGGAGGTGACCATCTTACTGGTGGATCAGAGCTTTACGTCAGAGCTGCCCCCTTGATGACTGGTGGGGTAATGATCAAGAAGCAGCAGGATATGTGGAGAAAGCACCAAATAAATTAAACAAAAGCATGGTTGTCTTTGCACTGCAGGTCCACAGG
This sequence comes from Lithobates septentrionalis, assembly GCA_037952835.1. Lineage (NCBI taxonomy): Eukaryota > Metazoa > Chordata > Amphibia > Anura > Ranidae > Lithobates > Lithobates septentrionalis. Next base: position 961,996 of record JBBDGP010002716.1, read on the forward strand.
TACAACTTCCTCTCCAGCAAGGAGAACAGTGACTAGCACAGAAGTGATATCACCAAATCTCACAAAACCAGCAGTCATGGGCAGCAAAATTCTATATGGTCTCATGCTGCAGATATATAGCTATCAGGCTACTGCACAGGAACTAGACTCTTATTTTTTCAGAAGGATTGCCAGGCAAATGGTACATCTTTCAGTGTATTGCTTAAGCACAATTACATTTGTAGGTATTACCTAAAACAGTCGTCGCTAAATGGCGGACTGTGGTCCAGACCTGGACCGAATGACAGTCACAGTCCTACCTCGACCATGGCTCTGCCATATAGCAGCCTGGGTGTCCTCTCCTGGTTGATATCCTCCTTCCCTGCCACCGCCTCAGCTTTTATCCTTACACAGCAGTTGGTAGGCAGAAGGCGTGGCATGTGTGGATAGAGGGCTGGACTGCCCAATATTTATTGTTTACAAGCTGGTGATTTGTTGCTAGTCCTAGCAACAATAACCTGCGGTCCTAGCAACCAATCACCTGCCTGTTAACAGGTTAAGTTGGGCAGTCCTGCGCTCTGTCCGCACAAGACGCACCTTCTGCCTACCAACTACTGGGTAAGGTAGGATTGGAAAGGTTTGGAGAAGGACTATGATTGGAAGGGGGAAATGTGATGTAAAGGAGGGGCTTTCGTCTAAAGAGGACTGTAGGATGTAAGGAAGGGAGGAGGCTGTGAAAGGGACTGGTATGCAAGAAATGAGGGGAGTGGGCTGTAAAGGGGACTGGTGTATAAGTAAGGGGGGCTGTCAGGGGAACTGGGAGACAAGAAGGGGGGGGACTGTGAGGGGAAATGGGATAAAGAGGGGGGGCGCAAAGGGGACTGGGATACAAGAAAGGGGGTCTGCGAAGGGGACTAGTATAGAAGAAAGAGGGAGCTGTGAAGGGGGCTGGGGTGCATGGAACATTGGGCAGGCCTGCCCTCTTTCCACACAGGTCACGTCTGCTGCCTACAAACTACTGTGTAAGGTAGGAATGGAAAGATTGGAGAAGGACTATGATTGGAAGGGGGAAATGTGATGTAAGTGAGGAAGCTTTCATATAAAGAGAACTGGGGGCTGTGAAAGGGATGGGTATACAAGAAATGAGGGGAGGGGGGCTGTGAAGGGGACTGGTGTATAAGTAAGGGGGGACTGGGATACAAAAAAAGGGGGGGGGCTGGGAAGGGGACTGGTGTATAAGTAAGGGGGGACTGGGATACAAAAAGGGGGGGGCTGTGAAGGGGACTGGTGTATAAGTAAGGGGGGACTGGGATACAAAAAAGGGGGGGCTGTGAAGGGGACTGCGATGCATGGAAAGGGGGGGGCAGTATTATAAAGGAGGTGCTGTAATGTAAAGGGGTGCTGTGAACAAGGCTTATCGCCAAAACTAGTCTGCTGCTGACTATACTCAATGTGAAGGCTTTAAAATACATACGCTTGATGTTATGGCGTTGCCGGCTGCTTCTTTTTCTTGATGACCGTTTGTCTATTGGTGTGTGGGAGGAAGCCTCGGCTTGGACACCCTGACTGCAAACTTCCAAAGTAAGATTTTTTTTTTCCCACTGTTTTGAACCATACAACCTTTGATCGAATCAATGTAAAGGGGAATGCTGTGATGTAAAGCGGGTGCTGCATTTCAAAGTGGGGCTTTGAGGTTAAGGGGATGCTGTAATATAAAAGGGGGCTGTATTGTGAAGGGGATTGGGATACAAAAAAGAGGGTACTGGGATGCATGCAAAAGGGGGGGGGTGATCTATAGGGGGTTCTGTATAGTAAAGGGGAGTGCTGTAAAGTGAAGAGGGGGCTGTCATGTAAAGAGGGGGCTGTCATGTAAAGAGGGGGCTGTCATGTAAAGAGGGGTCTGTGATGTAAAGAGGGGTCTGTGATGTAAAGAGGGGTCTGTGAAGTAAAGGGGAGTGCTGTGAAGTGAAGAGGGGGTCTGTGATGTAAAGAGGGGGTCTGTGATGTAAAGAGGGGGTCTGTGATGTAAAGACGGGGTCTGTGATGTAAAGAGGGGGTCTGTGATGTAAAGAGGGGGTCTGTGATGTAAAGAGGGGGTCTGTGATGTAAAGAGGAGGGCTGTGATGTAAAGAGGAGGGCTGTGATGTAAAGAGGAGGGCTGTGTTGTAAAGAGGAGGGCTGTGATGTAAAGAGGGGTCTGTGATGTAAAGAGGGGGTCTGTGATGTAAAGAGGGGGTCTGTGAAGTAAAGAGGAGGGCTGTGATGTAAAGAGGAGGGCTGTGATGTAAAGAGGAGGGCTGTGATGTAAAGAGGGCACTGTGATGTAAAGAGGGGGGCTGTGATGTAAAGAGGGGGGCTGTGATGTAAAGAGGGGGGCTGTGATGTAAAGAGGGGGGCTGTGATGTAAAGAGGAGGGCTGTGATGTAAAGAGGGGGGCTGTGATGTAAAGAGGGGGGCTGTGATGTAAAGGGGAGTGCTGTGAAGTGAAGAGGGGTCTATGATGTAAAGAGGGGGTCTGTGAAGTTAAGAGGGGCTATGATGTAAAGGGGAGTGCTGTGATGTAAAGAGGGGGGCTGTGATGTAAAGAGGGGGGCTGTGATGTAAAGAGGGGGGGCTGTGATGTAAAGAGGGGGGGCTGTGATGTAAAGAGGGGGGCTGTGATGTAAAGAGGGGGGGGCTGTGATGTAAAGAGGGGGGGGCTGTGATGTAAAGAGGAGGGCTGTGATGTAAAGAGGGGGGCTGTGATGTAAAGAGGGGGGCTGTGATGTAAAGGGGAGTGCTGTGAAGTGAAGAAGGGTCTATGATGTAAAGAGGGGGTCTGTGAAGTTAAGAGGGGGCTATGATGTAAAGGGGAGTGCTGTGATGTAAAGAGGGGGTCTGTGATGTAAAGAGGGGTCTGTGATGTGAAGAGGGGGTTGTGATGTAAAGGGAAGTGCTGTGAAGTTAAGAGGGGTCTGTGATGTAAAGAGGGGGTCTGTGATGTAAAGAGGGGGTCTGTGATGTAAAGAGGGGGTCTGTGATGTAAAGAGGGGGTCTGTGATGTAAAGAGGAGGGCTGTGATGTAAAGAGGGGTCTGTGATGTGAAGAGGGGGTTGTGATGTAAAGGGAAGTGCTGTGATGTAAAGAGGGGGGCTGTGATGTAAAGAGGGGGGCTGTGATGTAAAGAGGGGGGCTGTGATGTAAAGAGGGGGGCTGTGATGTAAAGAGGGGGGCTGTGAAGTAAAGAGGGGGTCTGTGATGTAAAGAGGGGGTCTGTGATGTAAAGAGGAGGGCTGTCATGTAAAGAGGAGGTCTGTGATGTAAAGAGGGGGGCTGTGATGTAAAGAGGAGGGCTGTGATGTAAAGGGGAGTGCTGTGAAGTGAAGAGGGGGTCTGTGATGTGAAGAGGGGGTCTGTGATGTGAAGAGGGAGTCTGTGATGTGAAGAGGGGGTCTGTGATGTGAAGAGGGGGTCTGTGATGTGAAGAGGGGGTCTGTGATGTGAAGAGGGGGTCTGTGATGTGAAGAGGGGGTCTGTGATGTGAAGAGGGGTCTGTGATGTGAAGAGGGGTCTGTGTAATGAAGAGGGGGTCTGTGAAGTGAAAAGGGGGTCTGTGATGTAAAGAGGGGTCTGTGATGTAAAGAGGGGTCTGTGATGTAAAGAGGGGGTCTGTGATGTAAAGAGGGGGTCTGTGATGTAAAGAGGGGGGTCTGTGATGTAAAGAGGGGGGTCTGTGATGTAAAGAGGGGGGTCTGTGATGTAAAGAGGGGGTCTGTGATGTAAAGAGGGGGTCTGTGATGTAAAAAGGGGGGCTGTGATGTAAAGAGGGGGTTGTGATGTAAAGAGGGGGTCTGTGATGTAAAGGGGAGGACTGATGTAAAGTGGAAACTGCAATGTACGGGTGGGTAGGGGCTGTAATATGAAAGATTCATAGCACAAATACGAGACTCGGACCCCTGCTGGAAGAAAATTTTCTGAATGTACCTCGGTGAATTTTAATTCCATGCCCCTGCCCTAAAAGATGGCTAATCCTTATCCTTAGAGTTCAGGTTGACTCTACTACCAAACTTTACCTTTTTAACTTGATGCTGCTGCTGCGGTCCCGTGTTTGCAGGCGGTTAGTATAAGGTTTGTACGTGATCTGCCCTTGAGGCTCTTGGATCATATGAAGTACATTCCTTAAAAATTGATTTTTGTATGAATTTTTCAGTATTTGTATAGTTGGTCCCATGACATGCATTGTAAAGTTATCTATTGGTATAGAATTGAGGAGTAGTACCACGTCAGCCTTGGAATGGATCAAAGTTATGTTTTTGAATGTCAAAGTAACACAAGTAACTAATGGCACGGATGGTAGTATCATTGCTTACCAAGGCCCTGTGGACATTTGCATTTTTCATTTCTATCTTGTTGAAGCTAGTCTCTAGAACATCAATTCAATGGGCATTTTCAAATAGGTTTAAAACATTTAAAGAGTCTATCAGCTTTCTTGACATCTTTAAGACCCCTTTCACACTGAGGCGGTTTTCAGGCAGGTGCTTTAGCGCTGGAAATAGCCTTTGCTAAGCGCCTAAGTGTGACTTTTCACACTCGGGCGGTGCGCTTGCGAGACGTTCTGAAAGGTCCTGCAAGCAGCATCTTTGGGGTGGGTTGGGATCGCTGTATTTATCTCTCCCAAAACGCCCTGCCCATTAGAATTCATGGGCAGCGCTTTGGAAGTGCCACAACACGGGAGTTTTTAACCCCTTCTTTGGGGTTAAAAGCGCCCCGCTAGCGGCCAAAAAGCACAGCTTAAACGGCGATAAAGTGCTGCCAAAATGAGCGGCACTTTATCACAAACGGCAGCCCCAGTGTGAAAGGGGGTCTAAAGCAAATTTTCAACCTCTCTCACCCAGTGAGTTTGATCCCTCCTGCCAGCAGCAATCACCCCCCCCCCCCCCCAACACACACACACGTAAAATTAACCTTCCTAGGACCAGTCATCTCCCTACCCCAAAATTCTCCCTCCCAGCACAAATCCCCCCCCCACCACCACCAAAAATCCCTTTGATTTGAAAACAAGTGGTGGTTGGCACTTCCAACTTCTAAAGCCATTGGTGCACAGCGACCTGTGTGCCTTTAGTATGCAGATTCTGGCTTTGAGAAATGTTGGTGTTTAGGTGTGCCCCCTCTGTGTCCCACTTTTCAATGTAGAGCACCCCCCAGTAGGCTGCTGATTGCACCTGCACAGTCAATCCCCAAGGAACTTTTATGGGCCTCCTGACTGCATTTTGCCCATAGAAGGGAATGTACTGCACAGGTGCAACTGGTGCAGAGAGGATTTTACAAAGGGCTCTTAAAACTGCATCAAGCTTTTCCTCACAATTTGATGGAAATTGGGAAATTTCTGTGAAACTTCACAATTTTGGTAAAATGCTTTGGAATCAATTAGGCGAAATTAAAGTGATTTTCTGTGGTTTTTAAGGGTGCAACAAGCTTTAAATGACTCTTGAGGGTTGTGAAAGCTCCTTCTGGACCTGTTCATGTGACAAAAAAATAGTCCCTCATTATTTTTACACCTTAACCCTTTCATGCCTAAGTCTATTTCTGACATTCGTTGCTTACAAGTTACATAGTTAGGTTGAAAAAAGACACAAGTCCATCTAGTTCAACCATAAAAAATAAATAAATAAAATAAAAAATATCATACAATCCCATATACCCAATTCTATACCCACAGCTGATCCAGAGGAAGGCGAAAAAAACCCCAGCAAAGCATGCTCCAATTTGCTACAGCAGGGGGAAAAAATTCCTTCCTTATCCCAGAGAGGCAATCGGATTTTCCCTGGATCAACTTTACCTATAAATGTCAGTATCCAGTTATAATCTGTACATTTAGGAAAGAATCCAGGCCTTTTTTAAAGCAATCTACTGAGCTGGCCAGAACCACCTCTGGAGGGAGTCTATTCCACATTTTCACAGCTCTTACTGTGAAGAAACCTTTCCGTATTTGGAGATGAAATCTCTTTTCCTCTAGGCGTAAAGAGAGCCCCCTTGTCCTCTGTGATGACCTTAGAGTGAATAACTCAACACCAAGTTCCCTATATGGACCCCTTATATATTTATACATGGTGATCATATCCCCCCCTTAATCTCCTCTTCTCAAGAGAGAATAAATTCAGTTCCTCTAATCCAGGGGTCTCAAACTGGTGGCCCTCCAGCTGTTGCGAAACTACAAGTCCCATGAGGCATTGCAAGGCTCACAGTTACAGGCATGACTCCCACAGGCAGAGGCATGATGAGACTTGTAGTTACGCAACAGCTTGAGGGCCGCCAGTTTGAGACCCCTGCTCTAATCTTTCCTCATAGCTGAGCTCCTCCATGCCTCTTATCAGTTTGGTTGCCCTTCTCTGCACTTTCTCCAGTTCCCCGATATCCTTTTTAAGAACTGGTCACCCAAAACTGAACTGCATTCTCCAGTTAAAATCAGAATTTTTTGCTAGAAAATTACTTAGAACCCCCAAACATGAGATATATATATATATATATATATATATATATATATATATATATATATATATATATATATATATATATATATATATATATTTTAGCAGAGACCCTAGAGAATAAAATGGTGATTGTTGCAATATTTTATGTCACACGGTATTTGCGCAGCGGTCTTTCAAACGCATTTTTTTGGGGAAAAAAGACCCTTTTGTGAAGTAAAAAAAAAACTAAACAGTAAAGTTCGCAAATTTTGTATAATGTAAAAGATGTTACGCTGAGTAAACAGATACTTCATATGACAAGCTACGGTACCTAAAAATCTCCATAGGTGATGCTTTAAAAAACCTTTACATTTACCAGGTGAGAGTTAGAGGAGGTTTTTTAAAATTATTTTTCTCACTGTGACGATCGCAGCGATACCTCACGTGTGTGATTTAAACACCATTTACATTTGCGGGCGTGACTTTCGTATGCGTTTTCTTTGTTCTGTGAGCATGCGGGGGCGGGGCGCTTTAAAAAAAAAAAAGAATAAAAGATAAAACTCACAAATACAAAGAACACTAAATTAAATAGATTAAAGTGAACCTTCACTCAAAAGTCAAAGTGCCACATATTCAAATCCCTATCCCTGTCCCTAACACTTTTTTTGTGTGTTTTATTTATGGTATTTATTTTTAAGGGGAGTACTTTACAGGTACCCAATCCCACTTTCCTAATTTCTGTCTAGGCCAAAACCATGTGCACATAGTCACGCCCTCTGCCCGCAGCCTACTGGAACATGTAACACGTCCCAGGAGACTGCAGACCAAGTCCCAAAGCGATGCGGGATCTTGCACATGCGCGATGGGGAGCTGGTCGTGATTCCTCAGGAAGTCACAGTTGGCTTCTGTATAAAAAATGGCAGCAGTGAGGCCCCACGATGGTAAGAAGAACCCACTGGAAGATCGCGCTGGACCCTCAGGCACTGGTAAATACCTTATTTTTATATGCAGCTACTGTCTGCCAAATCGCATACCTGGTACATCATTTGACTTCAAGTGGTTGTACGCGGGTTGTTATCACAAGCAGCGGAAGGGGACATCGGCGCCTTTCGCAGCTCACTCGGGCGCTCCCATCCCACTGGGAGACCCGAGCTTATAGCCGACATGTCCACCAGCTAGTTGGAGAGCCAAAGAAAGCCTGGGTCGTCTTTGATCTGGTCTCTGCTACAGTACCCTGGAATTGATGACATGACATGGTTTACAGGCATCTTAACGGCCGCGGTAAAAAAAATTTCAAAATCGAAAGTATTCAAAAATGACGATCTTGGCTTTTTTAATGCTTTCAAGTGCAAAGAAGGGATTTGGAGTCTTATAGACCCCAGATCCCTCCATAAAGGGTAACTGCCACGTGCCTATTGATATCACAAGGATGTTTACATTCCTTTTGATAGCAATAACAGTGATCAAAAAAAAATAATTAAAAAATTGAACGCAACAGTGTACAAATAAAATAAATAGTTGAAAAAAATAAAAATGAATTAAAGTGCCCCTGTCCCCCCCCCCTGTGCTAATGCGCAAAGGCAAACACGTTCGTCGGTATATACATATATATATATATATATATATATATATATATATATATATATATATATATATATATATATATATATATATAATGTTTGGGGTTTTAACTAATTTTCTAGCAAAAAAAAAAGATTTTCACGTGTAAGCAAAAAGTGCTAGAAAATGCCTGGTCTTCAAGTGGTTAAATTAAACAAAAAAAGACTGAAGTTCCCCCATAAAAAGGAAACAAAACTACTAAAATAAATAAATAAAATAAAGAACACTAAATTTAAATTAAACTACTCTAAATACACACACAAAAAAATCTAAATTAAAAAGATCTATTTTTTTTTTTTTTAAGCAAACCTCAACAAAAGCAATTCAGTTGAAAATGTCTGCATCTTGCTGCAAATGAAATTATGGCAGATTTTCAAAGCACATCCTGCGTAATTGAATAGTGGATCTTATAACAGTTTGAAGTTTACCATGTAGCCAGAAAAGTACACTTATCCTTTAATTCTTATTAAATGCCAAATGGCAAGCATCATAACAACAAGCCACAAACCTCTAACGACCTTTAAATGTTTCAATATAAGTCAAAGTAAGTCATAATCACTAACTGAACGTCTGTTGACAGTTGGTGGATCCAATTATCTCAGGTCAAAGGCCTCGGTCTTCTTTTAATACTCCATAACTTTGACCCCTAACAACTGCTAGTTCTCAAAACTATGACCGTTACCCCCCCATCCCACCCCATTGACTGCTGGTAATCCTTCATAATCTGTGTACAGACCCTTATATACTCTGTGTAAAGCTTCATAATTCCAGCTGACCTCTTCTCACCTACTCCACGACCTTCACAGCTATTGACATCTTTGAGATTTATGTCATCCCATGAGAACCCGGGTTTGTTAAATATACAAATTGAGCATCTTGTAATAAGTGTCTTTTATTCATTCATGAGACGCTGACAGTATTGTGAGTCTTTGTTCTAAAGGGATAGCAATTTAATGAACTTGTTACAACATCCTTGTAGTTTATAGGTTTGGGCTGTGCGTGCTGGGTGTGACAAGTGTGTTTACTACCATTTGGAAGGGCTGTGCTTGTTTCGTAAAAATTACAGAGAGATACATTTAAAGGGCACTGGGATTTTAATGCTTGATCAAAATGCCAAAAGGTTTGATCAGGTCAGTTCTTAACATCACCATCACCTGCAACGCTTGGGATCCTTTATTACATAAACCAACCCCTGACCCTTGCAAGCAACCAGAGAAAGGTGGTGGAGTTTGTGTTCCTGGTGGCCCGGCAGATATTTGCCAACAACCATTTCTCAATTTTGCTGGAGTCCAACAGTGGCTCATGGGGACTATGGTCCATGAGAAGCTTACTTCCATTCTTGAGGAGACTCATGCTAAATTCTTAAAGGTCTGGGCCCCTGGCTAACTTATAACACCCCACCTGAACATAGATTGCACTCTCGACCTCTCACGTTTGTCCAGCTGGTCGCCCACACTGCACTAACCCCTACTCTTTTCACCCTCCACCCCCCCAACCCCCAGTCCATTCCAGGCAAGTATCCTTTTCAGTTTACCTCTTCATCCCTGGTTCTTCTTTCTATTCTTCTTTTGTTGTCTATGTCCAGATCTTCCTCCCACTCTAGAGCTCTTTCTCTGAGCCGATTGGCATCCCCTCTCTCATCTCCCACAGAAGCGTTCTTACGCGCTGGCGTGGAGCACATCCCATTGGCATAACCCATACCCCCGCCCCCAGTGCCGGTCACGGAGCTCCTGGTGGCTTGCAGTTTTCAGTACCTTTCCTCTGCCTACAATTATCTCACCTCTGCTTACCCCTTCTTTTTCTACTCTACCTTAATGTATTTTGTAAAATTTGAAAAGTCAATAAACCTTTTGAGATGCAAAATACAAAAAGGTTTGCAAGTAAGCTGACTGTTTCTGGTAAGGCAGCTCTCAGAAAGGCCTCCCTAGATGGGTACCTGCTGCTGCAAACACAACGAACACAGTTACTTCCGATCCTAGTATCACAGACAACCTCAATTGGGATCCTTCCCAATTTACCATCAACAAATAGGAGCAGCCCTGATGAAGGGTGAGTCGTTTTTTTCCCCGAAACGCATTGGCTTGATCACTTGTTGCCATGTTCAGTATACGACTACATATCCACTTCTTGACTTGTATTCCATTGGATATTGGGTGCTCCCTATCTTTCTACCTCTACCAGTGCACGCGGTAACGTTCACAAGGCCGTACCCAGGGGCAGCAGCCCAAGCCCCCAAAAAGGGCTTACTACCTCCCTCTGGTGTAGCTGGACAGAACACATCGGAAGAGAACCCTTCCAATCTGCCCCCACCACCACCTAAACATTGACTCACAACCGACTGAGTCAGTCCTGTGCAATCTCCAACCCTACAAATGCTAGATGGGAACCTGGAAGCGACTCAGCTTATAAACCTAATGGGTGCCAAACCAAAAGGTAAAAGATTTCATAGAAGCTTTGAATTATTAATAATGCAATCAAACAAAAACAACCAATGTGTTACAAGACAGCAAACCTTCATCTGGGCTTAGAATGGGTGAAGGACTTGTTTGGTCTCAGAAGATGCTATAACCAAATGGATCTATACATGGTTTGGTATCAACTCTCCTTTAGGACTTGAATTGTAACTATGTACTCAGCAGGAGTAGCATGTTCTCATCCCATTCTAAGCCTGATGAAGGGGGAATTTTGTTGCCCCTTAAACGTGTTAGATGTTTTTGTTTGGTCAAATGAATAATTAAAGACATATTTGGACTCTTATATAGCATGATGGCTTTCTCTTCTAAACTCTTTACATATTCAATAAAGACTCACTGGACTCGCATTAGATTTGTGTCACTCCTATTCCTTCTACACTCTTCAGACCACTCTAGGGACCCCAAGGATAACCTAATTGATAGAGAGCTGCCTCTGAAATTCAGTCTTCAAGCCCAGTTTTTTTTCTACTTTTGGGTCCAACACTCTACAGTATCAACATGTGTTCTGTAAAACTTCTTTGGAGGATAAAATAGGGAATAAGTGAAAGCGGTATTAAACCCAAAGACAAAAATGTGCAGCTTGCCAATTCTTAGATGTGGTGGCTGCATTCGTTTTTATTTTTAAGCAGTTTTCTTTTGTTTTTCCCAGGTGATCCAGCCAGTAAAACCGTTATTTTTCGGCTTCACTTACCAGACCAAGATGTCCTTGAAAAGGTGGCAGTTAGAGGGTTGAGCCAAACTATTTACCACTGATAGGGGTGATTACATTGATCAGCTTTTTTATTTATGTAAAACCTTGATCACAAAACTGTTGCTGTAACTGCTTATAAAGTCTCAGCTGGAGTTCAGCTTTAATTTGTTAGTCAGGTCCAATCTAAATCTGCTAGTCGAAGGCCTCGTACTCATGGTGCTATTGTTGGCCAACCGAGTGTCTGATTTTTGTCAAAAGAGCGTGTGCCAGGACTTTGTCTTGCACACTAACGTTACACAATTGTTGTGCCACAAACACGAACGTAGTGATGTACTACGAGGAATTTCAGCTCTTGAGCGCCACCCTTTGGGCCTCTTCTGCTAATTTCGTGTTTGGTGAGCATTGATTCCGAGCATGCGTGTTTGTACTTTCGACTTTTGTGTGACGGATTTGTGTACTGACCATACAAAAATCTGACGTCAAACCGTTGTCCGCCGAAAATTTACTAGCCTGCCATCCAACATTTGTTGGCCGAAAGTTGGACAACAATTGTCAAAAGGAGCGTACTAGCAGTAAGATTTTAGAACAACAGTCTGTCAACAGACTATCCCCTGCCAACAATTGTACCGTGTGTACGAGGCTTTACACTAACCTCTCCTCAGACTGACAGTTCTGCTGTTCAAAGGTGGCTCCATTGCTCTACCATCCAAAGTGGAGACACCCTAAGACGGGAAGTGTGTTACTGGCTAGATCACCAGGGCAAATAAAGGAAAAAAAAAAGCCTAAAAGAGTAAACTAATGCAGCCACCACTGGTAAGCTGCAATATATCACATTTTGTTTATGGGTTCAATACTGCTTAAAACCCCTTTTATGTATTTATTTATATTGTCTGTGTCCCCTTTAACAGACTACAGAGAATACTACTTTTAGAATAGACCAGTTTAAATTTCTTTTGCTCTAACAATACTAATAGTCGCAGTCTCTTGCCACGCCCATGACTGTGCCACCATTTCCATAAATTAGGCCATGCGTTCCATTAAAGTTGGTGGCTGATTGCAGCCCCCGCTCTTGTCAATAAATTATTCAAAGGCAGTATGTTCTCCATCTAGAGCTATATAGCACTGTATGTTTATACATGTGGGAAAAATGTGATTCCCTCTAATAAATGGTAACCTTGTGCAAAATGACATTGTACATATAATGTATTCAACATGAAGAGGAGAATTGTGGAAGATGCTTTAGCTAGTGAACTGGGAATATCCAAGAACAAATGGAAATCCGTGATTTGATTTAGACCTCTCATACCTATAATGAGTGTAGCCCACCCCCCACCACCACAGCCCCCTAGTAAACAACGGGATGTTGGTTTTCCTTGAAGCACTTGGAGAAGACCGGCTACAAAAGTACAGTCATTCTCACGTTGTACTGCTATACCAAATTTCACCAACTGGTGGCACTGCAGATGCCATATTTTTAAAAGCTGAACTCTTGGCAGAAATAATGCACACAAATAATGCAGATCTGTTATCATTAAAGGCTGCCAAAGTGGAGATTCTCCGTTTCGCTCACTGAGCTTCTTAGGTTAAATTTGTTAGAAACACATTACATGCGTTGGTGTGATGTGGTGCTATTCATTCTGAATGGCACCTCAACCCACTTTTCCAAAATACCAGTATTGCTGTGCAAACCGCAAATACAAGATGCGTGTACCATTTTTGTTGTGCTGTGGTGCATTGGCAGCTCATTCATGGCATAATGTGCACTGCAATGGTGTGAATGAACTCTTATGCCCCGTACACACGGTCAGACTTTGTTCGGACATTCCGACAACAAAATCCTAGGATTTTTTCCGACGGATGTTGGCTCCAACTTGTCTTGCATACACACGGTCACACAAAGTTGTCGGAAAATCCGATCATTCTGAACGCGGTGACGTAAAACACGTACGCCGGGACTATAAACGGGGCAGTGGCCAATAGCTTTCATCTGTTTATTTATTCTGAGCATGCGTGGCACTTTGTCCGTCGGATTTGTGTACACACGATTGGAATTTCCGACAAAGGATTTTGTTGTCGGAAAATTTTATAGCCTGCTCTCAAACTTTGTGTGTCGGAAAATCCGATGGAAAATGTGTGATGGAGCCTACACGCGGAATTTCCGACAACAAGGTCCTATCACACATTTTCCATCGGAAAATCCGACCGTGTGTACGGGCATTAGTGTTCTTTGTATTATCCTTTTATTTATTTTTTATGTGTTTAGTTGAGTTCCATTTTTTATTTTTCCTTCCTATGTTGTCTGTTTTTTAATTTCCTTGAAAAATTAGGTTAAAAAATTAAAAAAAAAAAAAGGTACAAAAAAGATCTTCTGTGACTTTAAGGAGACCTTAAAAGCCCACTGAACCTTTAAAACCCAACTCTGTGAAAACATTAAACATTTTTATACTTGCTGCAAGGTTTCATTGCTCGTTTGATCTAGGGGGAAGTTTTTGCATCTTAAATTTCCTGATCCCCCACTTCCCTGGTCTTGATGATGTCAAGATCTTAGACCACCAGAGAATGAGGGAGAAGAAGCTGTGTGGACCAGTCTAGCAGTGTGCAGGATCTGATAAGTAGATCTTCTCTTCTATGCCACTCAAACCCAAACAAGCAATGATCCCCAAAGTGCGGGTGCAGCCCCACTGCTAGGCATCATTTTTACTTTCTCCAGAGTTGGTCTTTAAAGCGAAAACACCTTTATTTTGCCTTCCCACATTGACGACGAAAAAATTTGCCAAATTTGCCAAAATGTTTTGCCAAGGGTTCACTGTTATTAGCCGTTCCTCCACTGCTTGTACATGTAGTGCTCTTCATGTAATTTATGGTTTTATACGAATAAAGGTATTTTTGGATCTCAGCGTGGTGTGCAGCCATCCAGACTTTTCTTTCTCTAAGGGTGAACCTCGAATGAACCCCCGAAGTGTGGGTGCAGCCCCACTGCTAGGGATAATTTTTAGGTTTTCTGGAGTTGGGCTATTAAAAACCACCTTATTTTGTCTTTCTCATAAATTTCTCTATCTCAGAAATTTTTTTTGCCAAGGGTTCACTGCTCGTTTAGTTTATAGTCTAGGGGAGAGTTTGTGCACTTTAACTTACCTGATGTCCCCTAGATCCAAACAAGCAATGGGCCCCCAAAGTGCGGGTCCCACTGCTAGGAATAATTTTTAAGTTTTCCACAGTTGGGCTTTAAAGCAAAAACACCTTTATTTTGCCTTCCCCCATTGACGGTGAAAAAATTTGCCAAATTTGCCAAATTTTTTTGCCAAGGGTTCACTGTCAGTAGCCGTTCCTCCCCTGCTTGTACATGTAGTGCTCTTCATGTCATTTATGGTTTTATACAAATAAAGGCATTTTTGGATCTCCCCCATGGACAGTCAAAAAATTAGCAAAAATTTTTTCGCAATTGTTCACTGCTCGTTTAGTCTAGGGGAAAGTTTTTGCACCTTAACTTACCTGATACCCTGCTTCCCTGGTCTTGATAATGTCGGGACCTTAGACCGCTGGAGCATGGAGAAGCTGTATTGACTGGTCTAGCAGTGTGCAGGATAAGGTAAGTAGTTTATCTTTTCTATATCCCCTAGACCCAAATGAGCTATGAACCCCTGAAGTGTGGACCCAGCCACACTGCTAGGGATCATTTTTATGTTTTCCACAGTTGGGCTTTTAAAAACCACCCTTGTTTCGCCTTCTGCATTGACGGCAAAAAATTTTGCCAAAATCTTACCAGGACATGAAATCGCTCAATTTTGTTCATCCCTAATCCATTCTAACAATTATAAATGATTCTACTGATTTAAAAATTCTTATTATTGGAAGATCTGTCATTTTATCCAATGAATGCTCTGCCATTCGACTTTTACGATTGCCCAAAAAATATCTTTGTACATCATCTGCATCCCTTCAGCACTGACAGGAGGGGCAAATCGTCTCCCCGGTGGCTGAGATTGCTAAAAATGCACCAGACATAGCTCTATGTGATCGAGAGACGTGCCTGGACTTCCGATCCACACTGTATACAATTAGCATTATGTAAATACAGGAGAATGGTTCCTGAGAGACTCGCAGGGGTGGTTATACATTACAATATATCTGTCTGCCGCTGTGTGTATGTATTAAACCTTCCCCCTCCTGACCACTCAGTGCTTTCCACTCGCAGAGCAGGCTGAGATAAGGCGCAGTATTTCTAGTGACCATTTTCGTGGAGAGTTTTCATCATATACCGCTAATTAAATTAACATATTGCACATAACGGGCTCCATTTAGAAGAAGGGGTATTGCCAGTTTTGCCGTTTCCATAGCAACAGCAATGTCACATCTAGAAAAGGATGAGGTTCACTGGGCTGCACTATTAAACCGGACAGGTCATATATTTTTTGGGATCCGGTGACATTATTCAGTCTTGGCTCTATGCCGTCTGTACTATAGAAACACAAGGTGGATTGATTGTGAGAGTGTTGGGGGCAATGTGCCTATAGGCAGAGTTTGGAGGGCAGGATCCCACTTTAGGTATTTGTAAAGCCACCGGAGAAGATGTGGAAAGTGATAGTCAGTTTTCAACACAACTGTAGGCAAGAGCTGGTCTTAGTTGTGGAAAGGCCCATCTTGGGGGTCATCCAAGCCCAGTCTGCCCCTGTACAGACTGAACTGTTACTCGGCATCCCCAGGCAAGCATAAAGATTACAACTTAAGAACTTCTGATTTGCAGAAAAGATTCAGATCAGAAACTGTTGAAGAAAGTAGGAATAAGGGCACAGACAGCAGTAAGCACCCGAGGGAGCAGCTTTTCCTCTCTATCGTCTCCGAAACTAGAAAAAATGTTCCAGAAGGACTTTATTAGGATTTATTCAAATACAGCTTAACACAACACAACTTTTTTAAGTGTAATTACTAAATAACCCTTTCATCTTTTGCCGGCGCAAAGCAGATAGAAGCACTATATGGCCAAACGTGTGTATACACCTGACCATTACTCCTTTAAGAGCTTGTTGGACATTCCATTCCAAAATCATGGGCATTCATGTGGAATTGCCCCCATCCTGTGGCTTTAACAGCCTCATGTCTTCTGGGAAAGCTTTTCACAATTTTTAGCTAGTTTATGGGAAATTGTTCCCGGTCAGACAGAAGAGAATTTGTGAGGTCAGGTTGGATGAGAAGACCTGTCCCGTAATCAGCAGTAATTTACCCCAAAGGTGTTTAGTAGGTTTGAGGTCAGGACTCTATGTACAACCCCAATTTCAAAAAAAGTTAGGATGCTGTGTAAAATCTACAGAATACAGGCATACCCCACTTTTAAGTACACAATGGGACCAGAGCATGTATGTAAAACGAAAATGTACTTAAAGTGAAGCAATAACTTTTTTCACTTCTGGGGTGTCAGGGGCTGTAGTGACGGTGTCAGGGAGTGTGTATCGAACTATCCGTGCACCGATTACTCATCTGCAGCTTTAGCTTGAGAGCCACTTTACATACACTTGCGGGTATGTCCGTACTCACGAGTGTACGTAAAGTGAGTGTGCTTAAAATCACATATATATATATATATATATATATATATATACATATATATATATACATATATATTTTCACATATATATTTTCACAATAGAAAATAGAAAACATATCAAACGTATATAAACCGAAAATTTACCATTTTAAGAAAAATAATTAAGGTCATTCTGAAATTGATGGCAGCAACACATCTCAAAAAAGAGACAGGACAACAAAAAGCTAGCATCCCACCTTTTTTGGAAAGGGGGTTGTACATAGAGTCCCTGACCTCAACCCTACTGAACGCCTTTGGGATGTGTTCATCCAACACCAGGTCTTCTCATCCAACCTGACCTCACAAATACTTGTTGTAGGACACTTGAGTTGCTCCACACCAAATTCATCATTCCCTGTCTTTATGTAGTTGGCTTTGTGCACAGGGTGAAGTCATGGTGGAGCAGAAAAGGGCCTTCCCTAAACTTATCACAAGGTTGGAAGTACACAATTGCCTAAAATGTCTTTGTATGCTGTAGCATTAGCAGTACCCTTCACTGCGAAGACCTAAACTCAACAACATAAAGAGATGTCCACATACGTTTGGTCACAAGGTAGGTGTGAAAGGTTGGGTATCGCAAACCTTTGGCCATATAGTGTACCTCTACATTTAAGAAAACTGGCCACATCCTTGGGCCGGAGTGGTAATTTTCAGATCTGATGCTTGTAACTGCCATATAGTATTTGATCTGAGCTAAGAAAGAGTCTGACCATAGAGTTTAATGGCCAGTCCTCACCTTCAACCCAGTATATGCATCCATTAATGGGAGATACAGTATATGCAAACATTAATGGGAGATACAACAATGAACGTGAAATAAAGCACTGCTGCAGCCCCAAATAGTGTAAATTCTGTATTTTTTCACTTCACCTGCTTCTATATATTGTTCAGCTGCAGAAGCCTGGAGCAATGGAGAGGTCAATGCTCATTTTTATCTTAAAAAGTGTTCTTACCTGTTTCATGATTTTTTTTTTTATTAGTAACAAGGTTTTGGTGATATTGACCTTGGTAGGTTTTCTGTGAATGCATAAAAAGTTTCTTTTGCAAATGAGATATTGATGTTCTGTCTATTTTTACCTTGAAGAGACTTTATCACAGAATAAGATGATCTTTTAAAGCTAAAGCTTCTGCACCTTTAGGGCTTATTATACCAGCTGCAGGTTCCCACTCTTCTCCCCATTGACAGTCTTGTTAAATTTGAATTATGCCCAGTGGTTTAGCAAGGACTTATCCTTTGCCTAAAAAGTTGGGGGTGCTAAAAGATTGCCCTCCAGCTCCACCTTCCTGTCTCAGAAAGACATAAAGTACTATCTGCTCATCTCATTTTTTGATCTAATGATTGCCTTTTTTGTTACAGTTTCCCCGACAGCCAGAATTCAGCCCTCTCAAAGCCTGGTCAGAGAAGGAGACTTGCTCAACCTGAAGTGTGAAGTCACTGGAAATCCCAGGTAAGGTTCTTCAACCAATCTAAATATCCACTTTAAAACCAGGCCTTTTCTGACACTTTTGTTTACAAGTAAAAAAATGTTGGTTTTTTTGATAGAAAATTACTTAGAACCCCCAAGCATATCTTTTTTTTTTTGTTTTTAGCAAAGACCCTAGAGAATAAAATGTCAGTCGTTTAAATTTTTATGTCACACTGTGTTTGCGCTGAGGTTTTTCAAATGCGATTTGTTTTAAAAAAATACACTTTAATGATTTTTAATGCAAAAAAAAAACACAATATATAACCCAATTTGTGATAAGTTATTAAATATGATATTATGTAAATAATATAAATAATAGAGTAAATAGATACCGCCCTGCAAAATTGCACATACTCGTGGAATGGCGACAAAATACAATACTTAAAAATATCCATAGGTGGCGCTTTTAAAATTTGTATAGGTTGCTAGTTTAGAGTTACAGAGAAGGTCTAGCGTTAGAATGATTGCTCCCACTCTAACATTTGCGGCCATACCTCACATATGTAGTACGAATTATATATGAGTGTCTGAGTCCGACCTACGTAGGTGTCCACTGCTGCTTGTGAGCATGGGGGGGACAGGGGTGCTTATAAAAAAATTTTTTAATGATTTATTTTATTAAAAAGGTTTTCTTTTTACACTGTTCTATTTTTCGTCTCTTTTAAAGAAAAAAAATGTGTTGCTGTCGCAAGAAATGTAAACATCCCTTGTAATAACAACAAAGCATGACTGGTCCTCTTTATGAAGACATCTAGAAGACCCCAGATCTCTCCTCTACCCTTGAAAGCATAAAAAATAAATAAAAAAACATTATCTGATGCTTTCCAAAAAGAAAAATTGTTTGCATCTGCCCTAAATGGACGTCACGTCCGGCCTCCTAGATCATAGAGATGCACAGAGACAATCTGGTCTCTGTTCACTTCTATGGCCAACCACGCAACTCACAGCAGCGAGAGACTCAGTAAACCGATTCAAAGCCGCAACATATATACCGTATTTATCGGCGTATAACACGCACAGGCGTATAACACGCACATTCATTTTAAGAGGGAAGTTTCAGGAAAAAAACTTAAATTTTAAATAAGGAACTTTGAAGCAAAATAAGGGTCAGTACCCATCTGCAGCCTCACCATTGCCATCAATGCAGCCTGATCAATGCCTATCTGCAGCCTCACAAGTGCCATCAATGCAGCCTCATCAGTCCACATCAATGCAGCCTCACCACTGCCTTCAATGCAGCAGCCTCGCCATTGCCATCAGTGCAGCCTGATCGATGCCCATCTCCAGCTTAGAGGGGACAGGGAGGGGGGCGGGACAAGCGCCGACACATTACATACAGTGAGAATCTCCTATGATAGACAGAACAGTGGTCCAATGGTGGCCCAGGAGATGGGACTTCCTATTACAGAGGCCGCCAACTAAACAGGAGATTCTCACTGTATGTAATCTGACGGCGCTCGCCCCGCCCCCCTTACTGTCCCCTCCCAGGCAGCCAAATTAAAGTATTGGCGTATAACACGCACACGCTATTTGCACCGGATTTTCGTGGTGAAAAAGTGAGTGTTATACGCCAATAAATACAGTATACAGATTGTGTTCTTGAACTGAACACGGCAATTGTATTGACCTAAATATGGTTGCATCTCAGATATGTAGACTCTTGACATGTTCTCCAAAAGACACCAGTGATAACTTGACTTGTATCCAAAATCCTGGCTGTCAGGATGCTGATGCTTAAACAAAGTACGGAAACTGCTACTGGCACATCTTTTTTACTTCAATCTAGATAACAGCATAGAAAAAGTCACAGCTCAGCGGCAATTGGGACAAGAGAGCATAGCCTACAAAGCCTATAAGTTTGCTATGTATATACCTTGTGAAGAGCAACTGTGAAGCATCTCAGCAATGCAGCGCCAGCTTAATGAGTATCTATAGTCCCTTTTGAAGTTTGTTTTTAGATGTGCATGTCCTCCTTAGGCTCTTTATATAGTTACTTTTCTCCCGCTGTAATGTTGCTATTTCACAGCTGGTTCGTATGCAAAATTCTCGTAAAAATTGAATACCCAACCAAATGGCTGCCACCAGGAGCCATCAGAAAGAACGTTTTCGCTTCCTTGCTTATTGCTGTTCCTTTACTGTGGAGAAGCACAGGCATCCCAAAATAACCCCAAACACACACACACACACATATTTCACCCAAAGGTAAGCCCTTTCCCAAAACGACACCAAGGCTACTTGTTTTGGAACAGCGCTGATTACTTGGATACCTGTCTAGCATTTGTGGTCCACAATGGTCTGTTGGCTAGGTAGGCAAATTAGGTGCTTACAATTCATCTGTGCACAAAGCTATTATCAAATGCAAATATCAAATATCAGTTATTATTGGTGCAGACCAAACTAACGCGTTTCAGGGGTTTGGACATTTCATCTTTATCAGGCCTACAATACAAGTAAGAAAATATTAAAGTTCATTTAGAATATTTTGTTATACTTTTATAGTTCACCTGTATTGCAGCCCTGATAAAGGTGGGGTGTGCAAACCCCCCAAAAGCATTGGATTTCTTTTTACTAATCATTTAGAAACATCCACGGTTTGGACTCTTTGGCCGTTAGTGTGGTGCTCCTTCTGCCTCTTGTATAGTCTGACTTTGACCTTCATTTGGGGGTGATCTTGTATATGTGTGCAGCCTCACAGAAGTAAAGTATCTCAACTAATGAGATGGTCCTTGATAACACTGGATAGCAATAGTTGAAGATTTAGTGCCTCTCTTTGTATGGAAATAAAAACCTGACATGGGTGCCAACCCTTCCCTACACTTTCAAAAAAATGTCTTTAAATAAACTTTAAGCCACGCTTCCTTTATTAATTAGGTCTTACCTTCCTACCATTAACACCCTACCACCTTGTATTTCCTGTAGAGAGGTTAGACTGTGAAAGAGCTTAGTCATGTTCTGAGGTTCTCATTGATGGTGGCAGACTGTCAAAGTCTATGAAAGTATTAAAAAGAAAAAAAAATCACTTAGCGCATCACAATGAAAAAATCTGCACAGTTAGTTCAAACTTATATACAGTAGGTGGTATTGGTCCTTGATATGGTGGATGTTATCCATGCCAACTTAAGCATATTAAAGAATGTTCAGGTACCAGCCAACCCCAGAGCGTATCCGGAAACTCTGTGAGTAATGCAAGAAAGGAAAAGAGGGAGGCGCACCTAAGTGTAGTATTAAATGTATATTTTAATTGCGCAAAGTAATGGACTTACACATTAGTAGAAACCATATCTGTAGTACGGAAGGTCCTCCTCAAGGCTACGAGCTCGGAGCATGCAGCTCCTTCTACTGGCCAGTAGAAGGAGCTGTATGCTCCGGGCGCGAAGCCTCGAGGAGGACCTTCCGTACTACAGATATGCTTTTGACTTCTACTAATGTGTAGGTGCATTACTTTGCGCAATTAAAATATACACTTAATACTACACTTAGGTGCGCCTCCCTCCTTTCCTCTCTTGCAAAGTCCATGAAAGGCTGACAGCTGCTGTTGCTGGAAGGGGCTGGACGGTGCACCTAGAAGTAATAACATTTAGTATTCATTCAGGGGCGAATGTCCGTAATTCAGATTGCTTGTGTTCTGGGTATTCGACCCTGGGTGCATACTGCCCTGAACTTTAGTACTGCTAGGTGCACTGTGCAGCCCCGATGGTGGCAGCCTATCAAAGGCTATGAGAGGCTGACAGCTGCTGCGGTTGGACGGGGCTGGATGGTGCATCTAGAGCAGGGGTCTGAAAGTGGCGGCCCTCTAGCTGTTGCAAGACTACAAGTCCCATGAGGCATTGCAAGGCTTACAGTTACAAGCATGACTCCCACAGGCAGAGGCATGATGGGACTTGTAGTTTCGCAACAGCTGGAGGGCCGCAAGTTTGAGACCCTTGATCTAGAGGCAATATTGTTTGGTATGCACCCAGGGACAAACGCCCAGAATCCAGATTGCTAGCATTCTGGGTATGCATTCTGCCCTGAACTTTAGTATTGCTAGATTCAGCCACAGCAGCTGTCAGTCTCTGCTGCAGATGGATGCTGTCAGCTTCTGCTGATGCAACTGGATGTTGCACCCATTGGTACTAATGTTTAGGGCAGTATGCGTCTGGGACGAACGCCTTGAACACAGGCAAACTGCATTTTGAATGTTTGTCCCTGGGCACATTCTAAAAATTAATACTGCTAGGTGCATCATCCAGCCCCGATTGTGCCATCTTGTGAAAGGCTATGAGAGGCTGACAGCTGCTGCGGTTGGACGGGGCTAGATGGTGACCCTAGAGGGAAGTAATGCTTAGTATGCACTCAGGAACAAATGCCCGGGTGCATACGGCTCTAAACATTAGTACCCCTATGTGAATAATGTTGTCAGCTTCTGCTACTGCAACTGGATGGTGCATCCAGCGGTAATATTGTTTAGGGCAGTATGCGCCCCGGGGTGAATGCCTGGAAAGCAATCAGTCTGCATTCCGGTTGTTCATCCCTGGGCACATACTGAATATTAGTACTGCTAGGTGCATCATCCAGCCCTGATGGTGGCAGCCTGTCAAAGTCTATGAGAGGCTAAAAGCTGCTGCGGCTGAAAGGTGCACCTAGAGGTAATAATGTTTAATATGCACCCAAGGACAAACACCCAGAATTCAGATTGCCTTCCAGGTATCCATCCCTGGGTGCATACTGCTCTAAACATTACTACCCCTATGTGAACCATCCAGCCGCAGCAGCTGTCAGCCTCTGCTGCTGTAACTGGATGCTGTCAGCTAATGTTTAGAGTAGTATGTGCCTGTGGCAAATGTCTGGAACACAGCAGTCTGCATTCCGTATGTTCGCCCCTGGGCACATACTAAATATTAGTAATGCTAGGCACACCATCCAGCCCCAGCAGCAGTCAGCCTCTCATAGACTTTGCCAGGCTGCCCCCATCAGGGTTGGACGATGCCCCTGTACCCTTCACCCGCACCTAAATATCGAAGCCTGATGCACCAGTGAATGCTAAATGTCCAGTGTGCCTTAGATATTATAGATCTAGTCAATGGGAACCTCCGAATATGACTAAGTCCTTAAAGTCTATGAGAGGCTGACAGCTGTTGCGGCTGGAGGGGGCTGAACGGTCCAACTAGATGCTGTCAGGTGGTGCACCTAGCGGTACTAAAGTTTAGTATGCACCCAGAAACGAATGCTTGGAATACAGACTACTTGCATTCTGACCATTCGCACCAGGGGGGTGCATACTGCCATAGATGTTAGCACCACTAGGTGCACTGCCCAGCCGCATAGGCGGAGGCTGACACCTGCTGTGGTTGGGCGGTGAACGTAGTGGTACTACCGCAAGCAGTCTTCATTCCGGGTGTTCAGCCCTGGGCGCATACTAAACATTAATATCGCTAGGTGCACCATCCATTTGCAACAGCAGAGGCTTGTATCATCCAGTCGCACCTTTCAGCCTCCTCCAGCCGCAGCAGCTTTCAGCCTTTCCGGCAGCGCGGTTAGACGGTGCACCCGTACCCTCCAACCCGCTCCTAAACCCCCGGAGCCTCATGGACCCAGACCCAACACCCATTGTGCATGAGGCCTTACTTTCCTTTTAACCCATTCCGCCGGCGTTACCATGGTAACAGGCAAACGGCATGCAAGCACAAAGGACTAGCACAGGCCTTGTACATAACCCTTCAAAAGAAAAAAAACCACGTTCAAAACCTTCGCCACTGGGCGGATCAATACGGCATCTATTTCCCCGACTCCCGACTTCACAGCATTATAGTCACCACTCTAATTCACTGCAGTATTAATTCCTAGGGGAATGATCAGCCGTGATCTAGTAAATATAGTGCGCAGGATGGTTGCGCGTCGGCGGACGGACGCTCTTAAAGAGAAAAAAATAAAATTTTCTCTCCAACTTCCCCGACTTTCGGCAATAAGACATTAAAGGAGTTTTTCGATTCTTTCCAAAGCGGCAGCAACTCTCCTGGTGACACGTCGGTGTAAAAACGTTCCTGGGAAAAAAATGCACATTGAAATACACGCGGCGTGGTAGCGGCGGTGCGCCGGTCGAGTGGGGGAATTGAGGAAATAATACTTTTTTTTTTTCTTCTTTGCTGTGGAAGTGCAGAGCCTGGGCTTTTTTTTTTTTTTAAATAAATGGTCCCCGCAGTTTCTCTGCAGCCTGTGCAACGGATATATAAACCCCACAGACATCCCGATGACGTGCCGGCAGAACATAAAACGTGTTTTAATACGACCTGCACACCCCATATATCTCCGACTGCAGCGGCAGCCACGGGAAAGGAGCAGACGTACAGCCTCCCACTGCAGCCCTAAACACCAGCAGGAATCCTAATCAGCTCCGTCCGCCGGAAAACCCCATTCAGCACAGAAACAAAAATAAAGAGGAGCGGGCTGACACTATAAAATGGCGGCTAATCTGTAACGCAAATCTACACGCAATCGCGTCAATCTTATGTTTGTTTTAATTTAGTTAATGTCATTTCTGAAGTCGTTTTCAATTCATTTTAAATCTTCAGCTTTCATTGAGGGCTCATTAACACCAGGAGGTGCGTCCAAGAATGCGTACTTTTTTTGCGCGTTCCTGTGCGTCACATTTTAGGACAGCCAGTTCATTTCAGTGGGATGCCCTATGCATGTGAAAAAAAAGGGGGCAGGTGCAATTTTACAAATGGTACTGCTGTGTCATGCGTTTTTTTTGGGTGCAAACGCAGGTGCGTTTGCTGGATGAGTGGGAGAGCCATTAAGAATGAGGCCCCCTTCACACTTAGCATGGTGGCAGCGCACATTTTTGGTGCCAATACATGCATTGGGGTGCCATTAACCATTCATGGCTCGACACTTTTTTTTTTTTTGCGTGCTCTGGGGATGCACTTTGCGGGCTTTCCAGGAACGTGCAGATGTAAATTATTATTATTATTATTATTATACAGTATTTATATAGCGCCAACAGTTTACGTAGCGCTTTACAACTTGAGGGTAGACAGTACAAATACAATACAATTTGATACAGTAGGAATCAGAGGGCCCTGCTCCTTAGAGCTTACAATCTAAGAGGGAAGGTCAAGAGATACAAGAGGTAATAACTGTGGGTGATGTGCTGATGGAGAAGATAAGTGTACAGTTGTTAGGTGGGGGCCAGATAGGCTTCTCTGAAGAGATGAGTTTTCAGGGATCGTCTGAAAGTGGATAAAGTAGGAGAAAATCGGACGGATTGGGGTAGAGCATTCCAGAGGATGGGGGAGGCTCTGGAGAAGTCCTGGAGGCGAGCATGGGATGAGGTGACAAGGGAGTTAGAGAGCAGGAGGTCTTGGGAGGAGCGAAGAGAACGATTAGGTTGGTATTTTGTGACTAGGTTAGAGATGTAGCTGGGGGCCAGGTTGTGGATGGCTTTGTAAGTTATAGTTAGTATCTTGAATTTGATTCGGTGACTGAGTGGCAGCCAATGGAGGGATTGGCAGAGGGGTGTAGCAGACGCTGATCGGTTTGTGTGGTGGATGAGCCTGGCCGCAGCGTTCATGATGGACTGAAGTGGGGATAGCCTATTTAGAGGTAAACCAATGAGGAGGGAGTTGCAGTAGTCGAGGCGGGAGATGACCAGGGAGTGGATTAGAAGCTTTGTGGTGTCATTGGTTAGGAAGGGGCGTATCTTGGAGATGTTGCGAAGATTGAGGCGGCAAGCTTTGGATAGTGATAGGATGTGGGGCCGGAAGGTTAGTTCAGAGTCCAGGATTACACCTAGGACCTTGGCGTGGGGAGATGGGTTGATAGTTGAGCCGTTGATCTTGACAGGTAGATCAGGGGAAGTGGCACCTGAGGGAGGAAATATCATGAGCTCGGTTTTGGATAGGTTGAGTTTGAGAAAGTGATGTGACATCCAGGCTGATATGTCTGCTAGTAAGTTGGTAATGCGTGAGGAGACAGATAGAGAGAGCTGGGGGGTGGAGAGATAGATTTGGGTGTCATCAGCGTAGAGATGATATTTAAAGCCGTGGGAGGCAATCAACTGACCCAAGGAGGTGGTGTAGATTGAGAAAAGGAGAGGTCCGAGAACAGAACCTTGGGGGACCCCAACGGAAAAAGGAAGAGGAGAGGAGGAAGTAGAGTTGTAAGTGACACTGAAGGAGCGGTGGGATAGGTAGGATGAGAACCAGCGAAGAGTACAGTCACAGAGACCAAAGGAGTGGAGTTTTTTGAGGAGGAGAGGATGGTCCACTGTGTCAAAGGCAGCAGAGAGATCCAGGAGAAGTAGTATAGAGTAGTGTCCATTGGCTTTAGCCATTAGTAGGTCATTTGAGAGTTTAAGGAGAGCAGTTTCCGTGGAGTGTTGAGGGCGAAAACCGGACTGAAGGGGATCAAGAAGTTTATTTATGGTCAGATGGTCGCTTAGTCGGTTGTAGACCAGTCTTTCAAGAAGTTTGGAGGAGAAGGAGAGTAAGGAGATGGGACGTAAGTTGTTGAGACTGGTGGGATCCAGTGAGGGCTTTTTTAGTATGGGGGTGACTAGCGCATGTTTTAGAGAGTTTGGGAAGATGCCACAAGAGAGGGAGAGGTTGAAAATGTGAGTTAGAGAGCGTAGAATTGAGTCAGAGGGTGAGCGTAGCATTTGCGAGGGAACAGGATCCAGGGGGCAAGTGGTTAGATGAGTGCTAGAAAAAAGTTTAGCAACCTCAGTAGTAGTAGCAGGGTTGAATGAGGGAAGTAATGATTGTGTCTGTGGACATGGGGTGTTGCATGGGGGAGGTTTTTGCGCATTGGCGATCTCCTCGTGAATTGTATCAATCTTAGTTTTGAAGTGATTGGCAATCTCCTGGGCAGTGAGTGAGTTGGTGGGTGGAGGCAGTGGAGGACAGAGTAGAGTGTTGAAGGTAGAGAAGAGTTGACGTGGACTGGATGAGAAGGTGTTGATGAGTGTGATAAAGTAGGTCTGTTTGGCAGTGTGAAGGCAGGAGTAGTATTTTAGGAGGGCAGATTTATAATGTGTGAAGTCTTCCTGGGTCTTAGTCTTATGCCACAGGCGCTCAAGAGCGCGGCTACGTTTTCTGAGACTTCTGGTGTCATCTGTTTGCCAGGGTTGTAGCAGTCGGGGCCTAATTCTGCGTGTAGTGAGGGGGGCAAGCTTGTCTAGGGCGGAAGACAGTGAGCTGTTGTAGATGAAAGTAGCTTGGTTGGGGCAGGACAGGGGGGAGATTTTGTCATAGAGGTGATCAGTAGCAGAGTAGAGAAGAGAAGGGTTGAGGTGGCGAAGGTTTCTGCGTGTAAATGGAGCCTTAATGATGCCTGCAAAAAGTGGTGCCACAAAACGTGCAAATTTGCGCCCATTCACACACCGCACCTGACCTCCAGCAATTGTGCCATATCATTGGTGTCATTGGGCCCCATCTTGGTGTCATTGAGAGGAATTGTGCCACATCGTTGGTGTCATCGGGCCCTATTGTTGGTGTCATTGAGAGTCATTGGGCCCCATTGTTGGGAATTGTGCCACATCATTGGTGTCATTGGGCCCCATTGTTGGTAATTGTGCCACATCACTGGTGTCATTGGGCCCCATTGTTGGTGCCATTGAGAGGAATTGTGCCCCATCACTGGTGTCATTGGGCCCCATTGTTGGGAATTGTGCCACATCATTGGTGTCATTGGGCCCCATTGTTGGTGCCATTGAGCAGAATTGTGCCATATCATTGGTGTCATTGTGCCCCATCCCTGGTGTCATTGGGCCTTATTGTTGGGAATTGTGCCACACTTTTGGTGTCATTGGGCCCCATTGTTGGCGTCATTGAGAGGAACTGTGCCCATTCATTGGTGTCAGTGAATTAAACAGTGCTTCACAGTGCAGATAAAAGCAAGCAGAGTGCCGCCTCCGGCCCCCAGGCCGCAGTTTGGAGACCACTGGTCTAGCTCTTTTTTTCCCAGCCTGACTGTCCCTGGTCCAACTCTTTCATTCATTGGATTTCTATTCCTTCCGTTGTATAGGTTCAGCATCACATGTGGGTATTACCTATAGATGTCTGCATGCAACTGAATGCCCTCTTCTCAAGACCGACACCCCACATATCAATCAAGGCGTTAACTGGGCCCAGTGATCTCATCACTAGGTCCCTGTGCTTCTCTATGCATTGCAGTCAGATTATGGCTGGGGGGGGCAGTTTTATTCAGCATTACACGTGGTTGTTACCTAGAGCAGTCTGAATAGGAGCGCCCGAGGAGACGTCCCCAACACACGTGCTGGCGACATCTCATCATTTTACTTTGGTTTGTGTGGTGCCACCCGCTACAGTCACTACGAGCACTACGAGCCCCCATCTATAACCAAGGTCAGAGGCTGAAAGGAGTGCAGTCCTCCTCTTCTGACTTACACCCACCCATCAAGGCTTTTTATTATTTGCATAACTCCTCCCAAGAGCCAGCCCACTGCTTGCATCAGGACTGAGGGCTCTTGGGAGGAGTATGGGGGCGGGGGGGGGGGGGGGTGTCTGTGATGTGTTCAGACTCTATGTACAGCACTCTGCTGGCCCCTCCCATAAGCCATGATCTCCCTGCATTGCCCAGAGAAGCACAGAGACCCAGTGATGACATCACTGGGTCTAAATAAGAGAAAGTAACAAAACCGTTTTGTTTTTTTAATTAAATAAATGTCATTAGTATGTTGATAAGAGGTGAGGGAGGAACCAGGGAAAGCAAAACAGAAGCAGAATAAACCTTCAGCTTTATTTAACTGCTATAATACTGGACAATTTTTACCCCCCTCCTGCCCAAGGCCAATTTTCAGCTTTCAGTGCTGTCACACTTTGAATGACAAATTTATTTTCTTCCCACAATTGCTTTCTTTGATGTAT
>JBBDGP010002717.1:0-270077 GCA_037952835.1 Lithobates septentrionalis
CAAGATAAAAAGTCTAGGCACATGTCCTATTTTGGCAAGAATTAGTTTTAGTATTTTAAATACTATTATCATGCTTTTTCCCTTGTCAGTGCTGCTGATCTCTTCCAGCCTGTTTTATCCATGTACAGTCTACATGCAGCGGTGGCTGCCCCTCATTGCTGTGGCCTGCACAATTGTAGTCTCCACTTGTAGCATGTGACAAGGTTACAACACAGGAGCACGTTAGGGATGCAAGGACTACACTAAAGTGCTGGCTCAGGCATTTCTGTTATAGGATGACAACATTGCCACCCTGTAACAGGCAGTAACTAAAACAAAAAAGGAAAATCTGCGCTAGTTCCCAATACGTAGTGTTGCAGCGAGCACAATACCTTCACACCAGATATTCAGAAAATTATATATTCCTATGCGCAGTGCATACAAAAAAATCAGCTTAAACCATCATTCAAAGCCAGATATCACCTTATTAAGGTTCATCCAGATATATCAAATGTGCTATAACACTGTGCAACATACTCAATATAAATGATATGCATTTAAAAAAGATACATGTAAAAAACATTCATTTCTGTGAAAAGAAAAGTTTGAGTGAAAAATTCCTAATTCCAAGAGGATAAAACAAACTTATGAATAGTATGTCAGATGATATTATACCAAACTACACAATTGCACACCACTCTTTGTGGAACCCCTGATGACGTCACATTTGACGAAATGCATTGGGAGGGGCCAGGGCCCAGTATAACACCTCTTACTCCACACATACCTCAGGTTTGTAGCAAATCAGTACCTACAGCATATACACAGAGGGGTGGGACCTATGCCCCGCAATGGAAAGTCCTTTTTAGTCTGTTTACCCCTACTTACTTTTCCAGTTAACTTCTCCATGATATAAATAAAAATCCAACGTGATGTTATGACCCCTCATAAAAGAGGCTGCTTGATCTTTTACTAGTAATAGCCTAGTTGAGCAGAGACCAACTTTAAAAAAAAAATTGCTCATGAATTTTGTTTGCTTTCTATCTAGGTATTTCTGGAAAGGGGCCAGCGGCCGGAAATGCAGACTCTCCAGCAGGAGCTTTTGCCCGAATCTCAGACACCATCCCACCCATGCCCCCACCACAAATGATGTCAGGGGATGGCGATGAAGATGAGTGGGAATCTTGAAAGCAGTTTGTAAATTTTCATTAGTAGATCCAGCCACTGGTAATTAGATCCAGCACTAACAATGGACCTGGGATCATAACCTCCATTTCCTCACTAGAAAACTATACCATAGTGCTAATCATTGGATTACATTTGTTTGAGGCCTCCAGAAGTGCTGAAACCAGATGTTGGCTTTGTAAAGGTTTATCATATTAAGGAGGTACAGGAGGATATTTTTTTTATAATCTTGAAACTTTTGCTATTAAAAACAACCACCAAAGGTCTAGCAAATGATTTTCCTTTACCTGACTGCCTTCCAGAAATGTATAAAAATTCTGTAGATGGAATAAATATATAAAGTATATGTGCTTACTTTGAGTGCTGTGGTTTCCTTGCTAAGGAGGGTAAATTGGAAGGATGGAGACCAGTCGCCAGAAGAAAAGAAATGGACTATCTCGGTACCAGTTTGGACAGAATACACACAGTTTTTATGAAAAATATAATATTTTATTTATACAACAATTAAAAGATAAAATGGGTATCCCAATAAATCTCAAATAATTCTAGAAGTACATTTGGAACCATTTGGAAATACATGTGTGTCACTATTAATGTAATCCATGGAGGAGAACCGAGGTATAGTGGATCCTCACAAATCATGTATTCCTCAACGTGTTTCGTGGAAATTTACCGCTTCATCAGGAGAATATTATATCTCCAATAAGTTGACAAAATACATATGGTTTAGCAATTACAAATTGGTATAAAATACTATTAGTCATTACAAAAGGGAAACAAGGGAAAAAAACAAATTGCCGCTTGCCAATGGACCCACATGCAACCGGAGTCAAAACGCCACCAAGGTTCCCCTATGGCGGATGTGGGGGACAAATACAAGTGGAAGAAGAGTAGAGCTATGATAAAGAATATAGAAAGTACAGTGGATATAAAAAGTCCACAGACCCCTGTTAAAATGTCAGGCTTCTGTGATGTAAAATAAATAAGCCAAAGCTAAATCATTTCAGAAATGTTTGCATCTTTAATCACTTTCCACCCGCCATATAGCAAAATGACGGCGGCACAGTGGTTTCAATATCCTGACCAGACGTCCTATGATGTCGTCAGGATATTAAGCCACTGCGTGCCCCCGTGGGCGCGCATCGCGGCAATCGTTGTTGCGGGGAGTCAGTCTGACACCCCGCAACACCGATCTAGGTAAAGAGTCTCTGACGGTGACTCTTTACCAGGTGATCAGCCGTGTCCAAGCACGGCTGATCACAGTGTAAACAGGAAGAGCCGTTGATTGGCTTTTCCTCACTCGCGTCTGTCAGACGCGAGTAGAGGAGAGCCATTCGGCTGCTCCTCTGACGGGGGGGTGTCTGTGCTGATCGATTATCAGCGAAGCCCCCCCAAGGATGCCCACACTGGACCACCAGGGATGCCCACCACCAAGTATGGCACCCTAGACCACCAGGGATGCCACTCAATGCCCACAATGGATGCCAATCAGTGGCAACAATGGGCATCACTGATTGGCAGGCATTATTGTTTGGCAGTGATAGGTGGTACTGATGGATGCCATCCATGCCCATCCGTGCCGCTTATCAGTGCCCATACATGCTGTTTATCAGTGCCCATCTGTGCACCCCATCAGTGCCACCTACACTACCGTTCAAAAGTTTGGGGTCACCCAAACAATTTTGTGTTTTCCATGAAAAGTCACACTTATTCACCACCATACGTTGTGAAATGAATAGAAAATAGAGTCAAGACATTGACAAGGTTAGAAATAATGATTTGTATTTGAAATAACATTGTTTTTACATCAAACTTTGCTTTCATCAAAGAATCCTCCTTTTGCAGCAATTACAGCATTGCACACCTTTGGCATTCTAGCTGTTAATTTATTGAGGTAAGCTGGAGAAATTGCACCCCACGCTTCTAGAAGCAGCTCCCACAAGTTGGAATGGTTGGATGGGCACTTCTGGCGTACCATACGGTCAAGCTGCTCCCACAACAGCTCAATGGGGTTCAGATCTGGTGACTGTGCTGGCCACTCCATTACCGATAGAATACCAGCTGCCTGCTTCTGCTGTAAATAGTTCTTGCACAATTTGGAGGTGTGTTTAGGGTCATTGTCCGGTTGTAGGATGAAATTGGCTCCAATCAAGCGCTGTCCACTGGGTATGGCATGGCGTTGCAAAATGGAGTGATAGCCTTCCTTAGCTTTTACCCTGTACAAAGCTCCCACCTTACCAGCACCAAAGCAACCCCAGACCATCACATTACCTCCACCATGCTTAACAGATGGCGTCAGGCATTCTTCCAGCATCTTTTCATTTGTTCTGCGTCTCACAAACGTTCTTCTTTGTGATCCAAACACCTCAAACTTGGATTCATCCGTCCACAACACTTTTTTCCAGTCTTCCTCTGTCCAATGTCTGTGTTCTTTTGCCCATCTTAATCTTTTTCTTTTATTGGCCAGTCTCAGATATGGCTTTTTCTTTGCCACTCTGCCCTGAAGCCCAAAATCCCGCAGCCGCCTCTTCACTGTAGATGTTGACACTGGTGTTTTGCGGGTACTATTTAATGAAGATGCCAGTTGGGGACCTGTGAGGCGTCTGTTTCTCAAACTAGAGACTCTAATGTGCTTATCTTCTTGCTTAGTTGTGCAACGCGGCCTCCCACTTCTTTTTCTACTCTGGTTAGAGCCTGTTTGTGCTGTCCTCTGAAGGGAGTAGTACACACCGTTGTAGGAAATCTTCAATTTCTTTGCAATTTCTCGCATGGAATAGCCTTCATTTCTAAGAACAAGAATAGACTGTCGAGTTTCAGATGAAAGTTCTCTTTTTCTGGCCATTTTGAGCGTTTAATTGACCCCACAAATGTGATGCTCCAGAAACTCAATCTGCTCACAGGAAGGTCAGTTTTGTAGCTTCTGGAAGGAGCTAGACTGTTTTTAGATGTGTGAACATGATTGCACAAGGGTTTGCTAATCATCAATTAGCCTTCTGAGCCAATGAGCAAACACATTGTACCATTAGAACACTGGAGTGATAGTTGCTGGAAATGGGCCTCTATACACCTATGTAGATATTGCACCAAAAACTAGACATTTGCAGTTAGAATAGTCATTTACCACATTAGCAATGTATAGAGTATATTTGTTTAAAGTTAGGACTAGTTTAAAGTTAGCTTCATTTAAAAGTACAGTGCTTTTCCTTCAAAAATAAGGACATTTCAATGTGACCCCAAACTTTTGAACGGTAGTGTATGTGTACCCATCAGTGCTGCATATTAGTGCCCATTGGTGCCACCTCATCGGGGTCCATCAGTGCCACCTTATCAGTGCCCGTCAGTGCAGCCCCATCAGTGAAGGAGAAAACGTACTTTATTTATTTTTTTTCAAAATTTTCGTTTTTTTTTTTACTTGTTTAGCAGAAAATAAAAATCCCAGAGGTGATCAAATACCACCAAAAGAAAGCTCTATTTGTGGGAACAAAATGATAAATATTTAGTTTGGGTACAGTGTAGCATGACCACGCAATTGTCATTCAAAGTGCGACAGCTCTGAAAGCTGAAAATTGGTCTGGGCAGGAAGGTGTATAAGTGCCCTGTATTGAAGTGGTTAATGTGGCCTATAAACTGTACAACTCGGTTGAAAAACAAACTGAAATCTTTTAGGGGAGGAAGTAAAAATAAAAAAATTAGAATAATGTAGTTGCATAAGTCTGCACACCCTCTTATAACTAGGAATCGCATTCAAACTCATGTTAAATAGGAGTCGGATCACACCTGCCATAATTTAAAGTGCCTCTGATTAACCCCAAATAAAGTTCAGCTGTTCTAGTAGGTTTTTCTTGACATTTTCTTAGTTGCATCCTACAGCAAAAGCCATGGTCCGCAGAGAGCTTCCAAAGCATCAGTGGGATCTTATTGTTAAAAGGTATCAGTCAGGAGAAGGGTGCAAAAGAATTTCCAAGGCATTTGATATACTATGGTACACAGTGAAGACAGTCATCAAGTGGAGAAAATATGGCACAAAAGTGACATTACTAAGAACTGGATGTCCCTCAACAATTGTTGAAAAGACAAGAAGAAAACTGGTCAGGGAGGCTGCCAAGAGGCCTATTAAAATTAAAGGAACTGCAGGAATATCTGGAAAGTACTGCCTGTGTGGTACATATGACCACAATCTCCCATATTCCTCATATGTCTGGGCTATGGGGTAGAGTGGCAAGACAGAACTCTTTTCTTAGGAAGAAAAACATCCCAGCCTTGCTAAATTTTGCGAAAACAAATCTCCCAAAAGCATGTGGGAAAATGTGTTATGGTCTGATAAAACCAAGGTTGAACTTTTTGGCCATAATTCCAAAAGAACACTGCACGCAAAAACACTGCACATCACCAAAAGAACACCATACCCACAGTGAAGCATGGTGGTGTTGGCATCCTGCTTTGGGGCTGTTTTTCTTCAGCTGGAACAGGGCCTTAGTGAAGGTAGAGTGAATTATGAACAGTTCCAAAGACCGGTCAATATTGGCACAAAACCTTCAGGCTTCTGCTAGAAAGCTGAACATGAAGAGGAACTTCATCTTTCAGCATAATAAAGACCCAAATCAAAGGAATGGCTTCACCAGAAGAAGATTAAAGTTTTGAAATGGCCCAGGCCTGAATCCGCTTGAAAATCTGTGGGGTGATCTGAAGAGGGCTGTGCACAGGAGATGCTCTCGCAATCTGACAGATTTTAAGTGTTTTTGCAAAGAAGAGTGGGCAAATATTGGCAAATCAAGATGTGCCATTTAATGGCGGAACCATCTCCAGCTTGTCCGCGTACTCCTTCCCAGCTTGGTGCTGCATGTATCGCGTCTCGATCGCTTTCTTGGTCC
Source organism: Lithobates septentrionalis (assembly GCA_037952835.1). NCBI lineage: Eukaryota > Metazoa > Chordata > Amphibia > Anura > Ranidae > Lithobates > Lithobates septentrionalis. Next base: position 6,036 of record JBBDGP010002717.1, read on the forward strand.
GGGGGATGCGACGCTTGAAAATGCAGCACAGCACGATGATGACTGCCAGGATGAAGATGGAGAAGACGCCACAGCCGCAGTCCCCAGAACACCACAGTCTGAGTTCACTGAGTCCGGCTTCTGCTTCGGGGGATCTGTGGGGGCTTGTTGCTGCGTCCCTTCAATTTCCTCAGCTAAGGAAATATTTATATAAAACTTTGTGTATTCTGTCCAAACGGGTACAGTGATAGTCCATTTATTTTCTTTTGGTGACTTGTTGGGGACAGGCCTCTATTCTTCCAATTTACTTAACACTTTTTGGATGATGGTAACTTCAAATATTTCTATATAGCATACTTCACGTGAGGCCAATTTTTTGTTTCTTGCTAAAGAGGGGGTGGGGTGCTTGTAGTTTGGCAACCACATGAACTGGACCTGAAATGCTAAGCATTTTCTATTAATATATCATGGCAATCATTACCTCTTGCCTCTGCTTTTTTTCTTTCCCATCACTTTCAGAGCTGTCAGCCTAGTCCCAGTCTGCTGTAAACACTGCTGTTTTTACATTTGGGTGTCTGCAGTACACTTTTAGTCTGTACAGCTTGTGAAAAAGATTTTTGACTTGCCTGTAAAATCCCTCTCTCTGCATTAACCCATCATCCATGTCTTTATGGACCTTGCTTTGTGCACTGGTGCGCAGTCATGTTGGAATGGGAAGGGGCCGTCCCCAAACTGTTCCCACAACGTTGGGTGCATGAAATTGTCCAAAATGTCTGGGTGTGCTGACTCCTTAAGAGTTCCCTTCACTAGAACTAAGGGCCCAAGCCCAACCCCTGAAAAACAACCCCACCATAAATCCCCCTCCACCAAATGATTTGCACCAGTGCACAAAGCAAGGTCCATAAAGACATGGATGAGCGAGTTTGGGGTGGAGGAACTTGACTGGCCTGCACAGAGTCCTGACCTCAACCTGATAGAACACCTTTGAGCCGAATTAGAGCGGAGACTGCGAGCTAGGCCTTCTCGTCCACATCCATGCCTGGCCTCACAAATGGGCTTCTGGAAGAATGGTCAAACTTTCCTATAGCCACCCTCCTAAACTTTGTGGCACAGTCTTCCCAGAAGAGTTGAAGCTGTTAAAGCTGTAAAGGGTGGGCAAACTCAATATAGAATCCTACGGACTAAGACGCCATTAAAGTTTGTTTGTATGTATGTATGTATGTATGTATGTATGTATGTGTATGTGTATATATATATATATATATATATATAGGCAGGCGTCCCAATACTTTTGGTAATATAGTGTATATGATTAGAAGTGTGTGGAGCACTGGAAGATGTAAGCGGCAACAGCAAAGATAAAAAAAAATACACACATTAACACTTTGGCATTATATTTTGGCTAAAGGAATAGTGATTGCGCAAAGGGTTTTTGTTTTAACAATAAAGACAGCGAACAGTCCCACCAAGAAAACCTCTTTAACAAGAATAAAAGAGAAATAAACAGAAAAAACTTCTACAGGGCTGCCTGGAAGACTTTTCAGCCAAGGATGTCATCCGCCGAGGCCTGCACATCCACTTGGTAAAAAACTTGGTGAATATGGGTTCAGAGGACCAGGTGGCAGCTTTATAGACCTGGGAAACCAGGGCCTAATGCTTACAGTCCCACAAAGCATTATTGTTTCTGGTGGAATGGCCTTCACAAGAAAAGGAGGATGCCTTTCCTTTCAGGTCGTAGACACGAGTAATCATTTGTTGAATCCACTGAGCAATTGTAGATCAGGACAGCTGGACAGAATTAAAGCGGAAGTAAACCCATCCATCAAACAGTTTCATTTCCGGCACGTGCCGGAAATGTAACACTCCCATTGGTTGTGCTCTCAACCAAACTGTCCGACGATCCAATGGCTGGTGTCTAAACTGATCACATGTGCAGCATCATGGCAGTTGTATAATAAACAGAGGCAAAGATGGCAGCTTCCTTGGCTGAAAACGATAGGGGGGTTTACTTACACTTTAAGGCAACACTATGTCCTTATTCAAATAAAAAGCTGAGTCCATCTTGGACAATAAGAAGTTCTGAGGTCTCAAAACAAACCTGTCCTTGTGGGTAGAGGAAAAGGTGTCTTACAGGACAAAGCTGCAAGCTCAGACACCCTTCTAAAAGTGATAGTCACAAGCCAACCTTGAAACTGTGAAACAGGGAGAGAAGTTTCCCAAGTACAAATGGTTGCCCCTGAAGGGCCAACAACACCAGATTAGGGTCCCACGGGGTTAGCGGAGAATGTACAAGTGGAAAAATGTGAATGACGCCTTGAACACAGGCTTTGACCACAGAATGGGAAAGTTAAAGGTTTCTGAAAAAGTACTGCCAAGGCAGAAGCCTGGCCTTTAATAGTTCTGTGGGCCAAAGACTTATCTAATCCTGACTGAAGGAAGGATAAAACCTGTTCACTGAGTATTTCCTGGGATGGAGCTTCCTCTCTGTGCACCAAGCAAAGTACACTTTCTTTGTGTAGTGGTAAACCTTACAGGAAAAAGGTTCTCCTGGTCCTGCAGCAAGATGGGATTCACCGAATCGGAATAACCCTAGTCCCTCAGGACTTGGGTTTCAACAGCCGAGCTTTCAAAACCAGCGTCTCTGAAGCAGGATAAAACACAGAACATTGAGAAAGAAGGTCTGGAAAATCACATAGTCTGATAGGAGTCTGACTGTTCAAGTACCATGTCCTTCTGAACCTGTTCGGTGATATGAATACCCCTGGTGTATCCTCCCTCTCCATCATCCAAAACAGGCAAGGTGGGAGCTTGAGAGAAGGAACACGCATATATAAGGCTGAACGGATTCCACAGCGTGAATAGGGGCATACACCCCAAAGGATCCCTGGACATGAACATGCCCAGTTGTGGTTGAGTTTGGACGCCAGCAGGTCTATATCTGATGTCCCCAACAGAAGCCAAAGCGAGTGAAACACCTCTGGGTGGAACGACCACTATCTGGCATGCAGCCATTGGTCGCTTATGAAGTATGATTTTGTAAAAACTCCTGCGCTGCTAATTCTATTTAGTTCATATATACAATTAATGGAAGCAAAGTCACCCTAAAATGTGCTTCTCACATTAACAGTAAATTATAAAGTGTAACAGTGCTGTGCTACCCCCATCTGTGTCACATAACATAAAAATCACAACATATAATATTTGTGCCGTGAAAAAAGTTTGTGCAAAAATCTCTCATATAGTGTTATAGTCCAACTGTGCATAACTTAGTCCCATGTGCAAAGAAAATCTTCCATTTACTCTGTGCAATTCTTCCAGGGTTATTCTCCAGTCCTCCTCCACTGCAAGTGAAGATGAGTTCCCACCTTAAAATGACGACCTGTGTATTATAGAGGTCATTTAAAGCATTTTTCTCCTTCCTGTGGTCCAGAATTTGCTGGCAATATTCACTTCCAAACATCACTCAAGACAAATGAAAAACCTACTACATAGTGTATACCGCTTTAAAACCACACCCACATTATTCATTACACACAGGAAAACTGCATCACAATAAGCCTTTTGAAGGCTTATTTGAAGATGTGAAGAAGCCTGGGAACCATTGCAAGCGCCAGCAGCAAAAGATGGTCACACATTTAAAATCCCCATTATGTGAGCTGTCCAAATCACTTTTATCTAAAAGCCGATCACGGGCTGCAAAAAATCCATACCAAGCTCACGACTGGGTTACTGCCCACAAACCGAGCAGGTTTGTTGTTGAATCTGGAGGCTAGAATGTCTACATCCAGAGTCCTTCATTCCTGACATATCAGATGTCTGGATGAAGAACCTATTTCCCTTGATCCAGGCGGTGGCTGAAGTAGTCCCCTTTCCAGTTATCCACTACTGGGATGTGGACCACAGAGATTGCTTGACAGTGCATTTCCTGCCTTGGTATTATCTGGCTTGCTTCTTTCAAAACTACATGACTCCTGGTGCCCCCTTGATGGTTGATGTATGCCTCAGCCAGGGTGTTGTTATCTAGATCAGCCTTTTCTAAAACAGAGTGCAGAGTTAATCAGTGGTTGAGAAATTGCTCTGCACATTACTTTCAGCTGTCACACAGTTCGGTGCTCCACTGATCTCTCTAGACTAAGACGAATACCCCCATTGGGCTTTGGTACCATGAACAGGTTTGAAATAGAATCATTTGAACTGGTCTTGTGGGGGTACTGGCATAACTACTCCCTGGGACATGAGATGGTTCGGGGCATTCTGTAAATCTCACTGTCCTTGGGCAATTCTTGGTTTATTGGAGAGAAGAAAGGTGATGGAGTGAAGTTTTGAACTCATCCCCTTTGAAACCATTGATTCCACTGGTCTGTGACCCTAAGAGGGGCAAACTGTAACAGATGTCCCCTCACTCTTAGGAGTGAGGGTGCCCCTTCATTGGGAAGAGGGCTTTGGGAAAAAATGGTGGGCTTTGTGGCCAAAGTCTTGGTTGAAAGAAGGGCTGAACTTAGGTTTGGGTAGAGCGGTTGTCTCTGCATTTTGAGGAGGTGCAAGCTACTGAGAATGGGGGTTTTAGAATCTTTTACTGTGGAAGTAAAATCTTCCCCTCTGTGAGATCTTTTATGAATTGGTCAAGTGCCTCCCCAAAAAGACATCTGCCTTGAAAGGGCATATGTAGGAGGTGCTTTTTGCAGGCAATTTCAGCTGTGCAGACTTTTAGCCACAAGATTTTGCGCATGTGAGATTAGAACCTTTCTGGAAATCTGGGTCATCATGTGTTCTAGGGCAATCCATACAAAAGAGCAGATCAAAAAGTAATTGCTCTGATAAAGCAGTCTTTGAATACAGAATCATCTTGGTTGTTCATTGCCCTAGTCTAGTACGACATAATGAAATTACTGTGAGAACGTCCCCAAACTTTTTATCTGCATAATCTGTGAAAGAAAGAACAACTTGAACTGGTACAGTGAGATGTTTAGGACTGAGATGGCATGATCAACTACAGGAACAGACTACTTTTTTTTAGTGAACTTCTTTTCCACTGAATAAGCAATGTTTTTTTGGAATGAAAATCTTTTCTAGGAGTGATCCAATTAGATTACACATTCTGTTTTTTCATGAACAGGGAATGTGTTTATATATTTTGTAGGTCTCGTTGTACTGCTTCGGGGTAAGAGAAATATATTTTTCCAAAGCCTTCTAATATTGCTTCTATATCCTCCCCATTCCCTTCTGTGTCTGCCTCTTGTAGGGCAGGTGTTTCGTCAGATTAGGCGACCCATCAGATTTTGTAAGGGAAGTGACGTTGCGACACCGCCATCTTGCTACACCCTGAACTCGTCCACAGCAAGGATACAGTGAGAAGACGGCAAGCGGACATCTTGTTGCACCCACCGGAGTCTTGCATTTCACACTTATTTTTAACAGTAAACTCGGCTTATATAGTGAAATTCTGTATTTTTAAATCCATAAGACTGTTTTGATGTTGATTTTTCAAAGCAGTGGTGTTCTGTCATATTAGCAAACCTGTGAGATCAGCAGGCTGCTTTAAAAATTCAACATCTAAACAGTCAGATGATTTTTAAATATTGTATTGCACTATATAAGCTCAGTTTACTGTTAAAAATAAGTGTAAAGTGCATGACTCCGGTGGGTGTAACAAGATGTTCGCTTGCCGCCTTCTCACCGTTTCCTTACTGTGGACGAGCGCGGGATTTAGCAAGATGGCCGTGACTGAATGTCACTTCCGTTAAAAACCCTTACGCGTTGCCTAATCTGACGAAACACAGGCATGTTGGGATCTAACCCAAGTAGAGACAGAGGAGCTAGAGAAGGCGTGTGGCATTTTGTAGCACAGGACAAAAATAATAAAACCCATTAGTTGTCCTAGGAATTGTGACATAGATGCAGGGAATTCTGCTTTTGTCAGGTAAGCTGGTTGTTGCATGCCTGAGATACAGCTAGAATTGAATGTAGATACCAATGTTAAATTCGGTTCCTACTCCAGTGCAAGGGAAGCATCACCACTCAGAGGTTGAGTGTTGTGCAGGCCTTCTGCAGAGCAAATGTTTGCCTGAGGTTTGGCTGGGGCTCCCTTTTGCTTGGTATGGGTGAGGGTATTTCCCTGTGGGGTACTCATGGAGTAGGGTGCAGAATATAGGGTAAGGGTGGCCTGCAAATGGTACGCTGCAACCTGGGTGTAGATCATCTTGTAACAAATCCTTGTGGTGAAAGGGTTAGAGGAAACACCAGAGTACCTTATAAGGTAGAAATGGCAGTAAAGTGTGTGACCTGTGTTGTGATGCACCACCTTGTCATCCACTTGAGACTAAGCTGTATGTGGTTACATGTTAATGCCAAGTTTGAAAAGTTTACACTGTAAAGTGAATACATTCCAAACATAGCCCAGATTTTCCAGTAATGGTTAGCGATACAGAGTGGCCCTTTCTTTCCTGTCCTTGACTCCGGACTGTATATAAAGCACAGGCTTTGCCCATCACTGTAGGCATACCCCCCTGGAAGGGTCTTCAGGGTTTGGGCTCCATAGCGATAGACTATAGACCCTGGACCTGTATAAAACCCTGTGGCTGACTATAACTTAAATTCCAAAAAAGTTGGGACGCTGTGTTAAATCTACAAAAAAAAAAAAAAAAAAAAACTGAATGCAATGATTTTCAAATCTCAAATCCATATTTTATCCACAATAGAAAATAAACCATAGTTAAAAACATAGAAAATGTATCATTTTAAGAAAAAAAAAATATTTTAAAATTGATGGCAGCAACGCGTCTTAAAGTTGGGACAGGGCAACAAAAAGCTTGCAAAGTAAGTGCTACTAAAAGAAAGAGCTGGAAGAACATTTTGCAACCAATTAGAGTAATTGGCAATAGGTCAGTTCTGTTATTGGGTATAAAAAGGGCATCTTTAAAAGAGTGTCTCAGAAGTAAATATGGGCAGAAGTTCACAATCTGGAAAAATCCTGTGCTGAAAAATTGTTGAACAGTTTTGATCTTTGGGCCCTCAGAGGGCAGTGCATTAAAAACAGGCATGATTGTGTGATGGACATCACTGCATGGGCTCAGGAATACTTCCAAAAATAACTGTCGGTACACACAGTTCGCCATGCCAAAAATGCAAAGAAGCAGCCATATCTGAACATGATCCAGAAACGCTGCCTTCTTCTCTGGGCCAAAGCTCATTTAGGATGGACTGTTGCAAAGTGGAAAACTGTTTTGTGGACAGACAAACAGAAATTTGACGTTCTTTTTTGGCAACCATGGGTGCCGTGTCCCTTGGACTAAAGAGGACTTTTCCTGCTTGTTATCAGCACTCACTTTAAAAGCCTGCATCTGCTATGGTATGGGGGGTGCATTTGTGTGTATGGAATGGGCAGCTTGCACATCCAGAAAGGCACCATCAATACTGAAAGATATATCCAGGTTTTAGAGCAGAATATGCCCCCATCCAGGCGACACTTTTAGGGAAGGCCTTGCATTTTTCAGCACAACAATGCTAAACCGCACATTGCATCTACAGTGGTGATGGAAAGTATTCAGACCCCCTTAAAATTTTCACTCTTTGTTATAGTGCAGCCATTTGCTAAAATCATTTAAGTTCATTTTTTTTCCTCAATGTACACACAGCACCCCATATTGACAGAAAAACACAGAATTGTTGACATTTTTGCAGATTTATTAAAAAAGAAAAACTGAAATATCACATGGTCCTAAGTATTCAGACCCTTTGCTCAGTATTTAGTAGAAGCACCCTTTTGATCTAATACAGCCATGAGTCTTTTTGGGAAAGCTGCAACAAGTTTTTCACACCTGGATTTGGGGATCCTCTGCCATTCCTCCTTGCAGATCCTCCCCAGTTCTGTCAGGTTGGATGGTAAACGTTGGTGGACAGCCATTTTTAGGTCTCTCCAGAGATGCTCCATTGGGTTTAAGTCAGGCCTCTGGCTGGGCCACTAAAGAACAGTCACGGAGTTGTTGTGAAGCCACTCCTTCGTTATTTTAGCTGTGTGCTTAGGGTCATTGTCTTGTTGGAAGGTAAACCTTCGGCCCAGTCTGAGGTCCTGAGCACTCTGGAGAAGGTTTTCGTCCAGGATATCCCGGTACTTGGCCGCATTCATCTTTCCCTCGATTGCAACCAGTCGTCCTGTCCCTGCAGCTGAAAAACACCCCCACAGCATGATGCTGCTACCACCATGCTTCACTGTTGGGACTGTATTGGACAGGTGATGAGCAGTGCCTGGTTTTCTCCACACATACCGCTTAGAATTAAGGCCAAAAAGTTCTAGATTGGTCTCATCAGACCAGAGAATCTTTTTTCTCACCATCTTGGAGTCATTCAGGTGTTTTTTTTTAGCAAAAACCATGCAGGCTTTCATGTGTCTTGCACTGAGGAGATGCTTCCGTTGGGCCACTCTGCCATAAAGCCCCGACTGGTGGAGGGCTGCAGTGATGGTTGACTTTCTGCAACTTTCTCCCATCTCCCAACTGCATCTCTGGAGCTCAGCCACAGGGATCTTTGGGTTCTTTACCTCTCTCACCAAGGCTCTTCTACCCCAATAGCTCAGTTTGGCCGGATGGCCAGCTCTAGGAAGGGTTCTGGTCGTCCCAAACGTCTTCCATTTAAGGATTATGGAGGCCACTGTGCTCTTAGGAACCTTAAGTGCAACAGAAATTTTTTTTGTAACCTTGGCCAGATCGGTGCCTTGCCACAATTCTGTCTCTGAGCTCTTCAGGCAGTTCCTTTGAGCTCATGATTCTCATTTGCTCTGAAATGCACTGTGAGCTGTAAGGTCTTATATAGGCAGGTGTCTGGCTTTCCTAATCAAGTCCAATCAGTATAATCAAACACAGCTGGACTCAAATGAAGGTGTAGAACCATCTCAAGGATGATCAGAAGAAATTGACAGCACCTGAGTTAAATATATGAGTGTCACAGCAAAGGGTCTGAATACTTAGGACCATGTGATATTTCAGTTTTTCTTTTTTAATAAATCTGCAAAAATGTCAACAATTCTGTGGTTTTCTGTCAATATGGAGTGCTGTGTGTACATTGAGGAAAAAAAATTAACAAATGATTTTAGCAAATGGCTGCAATATAACAAAGAGTGAAAAATTTAAGGGGATCTGAATACTTTCCATCCCCACTGTATGACAACAGCAGATTGGTGCCCCTCTGCCTATCTTTACTTCTGAGACACTTTGACTTTATAAGATGCTCTTTTTATACCCAATCATGTTACTGACCTGTTGCCAATTACCATAATTAGTTACAAAATGTTCTTCCAGCTCTTCCCCGGTAGTACCACTTACTTTGCCAGCTTTTTGTTGCCCTGTCCCAACTTTGAGATGTGTTGCTGCCATAAATTTCCAAATATTTTTTTTCTTAAAATGGTACTTTTTTTTTTTTTTATTGTGAATAAAACATGGGTTTGAGATCTGCAGACCATTCTGTTTTATGTAGATTTTTCACAGCGTTCCAACATTTTTGTAATTGAGGTTCTACATTGCATTACACAAAGTGCCAAGGTGTGCGCCTGTGCAGAATCGAGTGCACAAAGTAACATTACAGGCCGAAGGTTTACCGAGGTTGTGCTAATCCGGACGCACTGCTTCTGTTATTAGTATTAGAAGGCCGTGAAGGAGGCGATTAAAGAATCTGAAGTTAAAATAAACTAGGTAAGCCTAGGGTGATTTCTCCGCATAGGAGAAGAGATCCATCGCCTTAGGACACAAAAACAAAACAAAACAGAGGACTTGCAGAGTGGGGTAGGGTTATAACTGCCAGTGTCCAATCACCTGAAGGTACAAGCCTGCACTGGTCATAACATTACCACAGATATGTAAAGTGAATAACATCAATTATGTTACAATCAATGGCATATGAAAGTGGGTGGGATGCATCAGACAGCAAGTGAAGCGATATTATCTCTAAAGTTGATGTGTTGAAAGCAGAAAAAATCTGAATGAATTTGACAATGGCCAAATTGTAACGGCTAGACGATGGGGGGTCAGACCGTCTCCAAATTGGCAACTCTTGTGCAATGTTTCCGGTCTGCAGTGGTCAGCACCTACTAAAAGTGGTCCAAGGAAGGAAAACCAGTGAACTAGTGATAGGGTCATAGATGGCCATGGTTCACTAATGCATGTATAGGAAGTGAAACCTGGCCCGTGTAGTCTGATCCAATAGAAGAGCTACTGTAGCTCAAATTCCTGAAAAAGTTAATGCTGGTTCCGATAGAAAGGTGTCAGAACACACAGTGCATCGGTTTGTCATGTATGGGGCTGGTTAGCAGCAGACCTCATAACACAAATTAAATGAATGAAGTAGCTGAATCATACACAAAAATATCAGGTCTGGAAAATGTGCACACTTATCAGCACTAAAAGAGACCTGTCACTAAGGGCTCGTTTACACCTGCATTCTTTGAAGAGTGATTCGTGGTGGCTTTTGCTTTCCAAAAAGTGCTGCAGGTGAGGCTGTTTTTTCTGCAGCCAATTGGCCTTTTTGAATGGGAATACTGTACCACCACCCTAAGCATATTGGTTGTGGTATACCCCCTTGACTTAAATAGTGGCTGCTGTGGCATGTATAAACCTCGGTCTGGCTGTCTTTAAAATTGTTTAAAATGTAGCTCCGCTGGCCTCCCCCCCAGCCGCAAATACCAACCAAGCCTAAGAAAAAAATTAAGGTGATAAGTACAGATCAAAAAGAGTGTTTGAAAACCTTGCATGCTACATATTTACTTTTTCAAAAAAATGTGTAATTTGTATCTATGTTTCAATGTGCATTTGAAATAGGAGCTGTCAAATTCCCTAGCTATCTCAGCAGCTGCTGGCTTCTTTCTAGGCAGTCGCAAGCAGCTTATTTACATGGTCATGCGTCATGAGTATGAGGAGTTACCATGGAAAATGACTAAGTGTGTTCCCTGCAAAGCCTGCTGGGCACCACTGCCATCCAGAACAATATGTCTGCATCCAGCAGGATTTCCAAGGAGTTTTGTCCCATGTGAATGGAGGGGTCTTTGAGGCAATAGAAGACAAACCTAGTAAATTACTCTTGTAAAGGTAAACAATAGCAATGTTTAACCTCTTGCTGACAATAATCAGGAGCTCTAATCAGGAGCCAGCAGGATTGACTCCAAATCATGTGACCACTGTAATAGCCAATCGCAGTAATCACGTAACCAGGAAGTCCATCCCACCCCCCAGCTTAAAGGCCCAGTTTAAAGGACACTGAGACAGGGTGGAAAGGAGTTAAAGTTTAAAAAATATGAACAGGTTCACCAAGTCTTTGAACAAAACCATTTATTGTAATAAAGAACATATACACGTGTTTTTGTAGAAAGAGAACAAAATATAAAAACTTATAGAAAAAACTTGCAGAAGATCAGGATGTCAATGTAGAATTTGTCTTCTTCATCTGGAAGAACTACAAAAAAGAGACAAATGAGAAAAGTCAGCAAGCTGATTGAGAATCAGTCCTGGCATGCTATTCTGAATAAAGGAATTCTAATACAGTATTTTATTTCATAGAATAAAACATTTTCTCTAGTTCTCACGTGGTTCCAAGCAGCAGGCGAACTCAGAACATCTACACTTTAGGCTCCATTCACACCAATGCATTTTTTCATGCTTTTTGCAGAAACGCAGGACATTATTTTTAACATGGGTTCCTATGGAACACGTTCACATCAATGCATTTTTGTGCCTCTTTCGGGCACCTACAAAGTCCATGTGATCTTTTTTTGGAATTTGACAAATTTTCGGATGTGGTGTCCCTAGTGTGTTATGGTCAAATCCACCCAGCCTCCCTCTTATCTATAAAGTATAAGGCATGCAATGAAAATGAAAAGGTTTTATATGAAATATTTCAGTGACAGCCAACATTTCCATTATGATCTTTGTGTACCCTCCTCCAAGTGGATGTAAACACGATTCATGAAATCTGACCTAGGCACATATATCTGTAGTGTTTTCTTATCTCTCTCCAAAGCTCTGAGTCCCATGTCTTTCTCCTGTTCCTTTCTTCTGTTATCACCATGATAACTTCTGACAAGTTCTCTGAGTTGGGAGATAAAACTAGCCTGAAATGTGTGTTGTGGATTGTAGATTAGCAGAGAGCTTGTCTTGTCACAGCATGGCTCTGAATGTATCTTTGTGTGTGTTTTGTGTCTTTCCTCCAATCAGCAGCTGTCTCCCAGTGTAAGCCAAGACTACACTCCTACTGCTGAATGAGGGAGTGAAAATTCTAACACGATGTAAGAATTCTAAAGAATATAGCAAGTTAAAGACAGCAGATTTACATGTAAAACTTATGTAGGGAGATTTGTTTCATCCCTGTGTATCATCTGGGTATATGGGAGGGTTTACATCAACTTTAAAGGCTTTAACAAAGATTTCTTTTAGCTGAAGCCAGCTAAAGATTTACAAATGTTTATGTAAAAGCTGCATGCGGCAAGGTGGAGAAAGTATTCAAATGGTTGAATGCTTAGAGCCCTTTCACTGCCCTTTTTAAACACAAGTTAATATTTTCATTTAAGGCATGAAGATTCCTTGAAACCCCCAAACATTATAGATTTTCACAAAGCAGAGACCTGAAGAATAAAGAGAGACTTGACTTACCTGTAAAATCCTTTTTGTGGAGTACAGTACAGGGCACAGACGCCTTTAATTCTTGACCATAAGTTATATGCTGCCACCTACAGGTGAGGACCTTGGAAAGCAAGGTTGCTAAAGCAGAGTTCCACCCAAAAGTGGAAGCTCTGCTTATCTGACTCCTCCCCCCTCCGGTGCCACAGTTGGCACATTTCCGGTGGGGGGGGGGGGGGGGGGGGGGAGTTCCTGTTTTTGACAGGTACCTGTCCCCACTTCCGGGAGATCACTCAGAAGTTCGGCCCCCTCCTCTTTCTCCTGCCACTGGGCCATTCAGAAAGCGCAGCACACTTCTCGCATGCGCAGTAGGGATCCGGCTGTGAAGCCGAAAGGCTTTACTGCCAGTTTGCCTTACTACGAATGGTGGTGGCAGTACCCAAGAGCTAATAGAAACATTGGCTGGGTTGCCCACATTGTTGGATTTCAGGACAGGTAAGTATCCTAATAATAAAAGTCAGCAGCTACAGTATGGGTAGATGCTGTCTTAATTTTTTACATGGGCAGGCAGAAGAGTGTAAAACTGAAAGTGAGACACCTCCACTGTTATATTCAAAAGAATAATTCCAGAGCACAGCTGTGTCACAACATAAGTATGACGTCTGCTCCAAGGTCCAACCTTTTGGTAAGCCTTGGTCAATATACACATAAGTATGGTACAATCCACATACAGGATGTGTCAATGGATCACATTTGCCTCACCCACTTCCAGTGCCACATTAGGTCACCAATGCCAATAAGGAACAAGAGCACATTTCAACTGTAGAATACCCAAGGCTCATTTATTATTAAAACCTAATTAAAATGATTTCCTTAAAGCGGAGTTCCACCCATTTAAAAGTCAGCAGCTACAAAAAGTGTAGCTGCTGAATTTTAATAAATCAGACACTTACCTGTACCACGGTCCAGCGATGCGGGCACATGAAGCCTTGCTCCTCTCCATGGCACTGGCATTCTAACTGTGGGCACCCAGCTGTGGCTGGGCGCACACTGCGTATGCACGAGCTTCGCTGTGAATGGCCGGGCAATCTTCTGGGACCTGTGACGTGTCCCAGAAGATTGCAGGAAGGGAGGGGGAGAGGTGATCTTCCATCCGGCACCAGGGGAGGAAGTGGTAACTGGGTGCCTATAAAAACAGAGTACCCAGGGGACAGAGAGCCGTTCCGGAGATACAGGGAGAGAAGGTTTAAAGTCTTAACACAGAGAAAGCAGAGACTTCGGTGACAGCTGCCAGAACTACCTATACTCCATTGCTGAATGCCGTTTTACCACAGTATGAAGGTGAGGGTCCTATGAGACCATTAGAGGATTGAAAAAATAGGATTTTTACTCCATCCACCCCATACACCTCCTGGTGAACAAGGAAGCGGCATCCACACATAGACTTTCCCAATTAACCACCAACTCCCAGCAGCATTACACATGCCCCATAGAGTGCTATGGATCCGGTTTTGCACACTTTATGAACACTAAATGATGTTTTAAGTGTGATAGTTTTTAATCTACTTACACTTATATTGTAGAATTGCACATGTCACTTTTATTTCCCATTTATTTTCAGATTCAACTGTATGTGTATGTTTCTTTATGATTTGATTTTGTGGTTTTTTTACGCAACTATTTGTGGCCAACCACCCGGCTAAACGTCAGGCATAGTGACTAACACCCCTGGCAGTAATTAGCCCACTACTAGTAGCACCAGTCACACTGTGCACTGTTATGCGATTTGCACATTTATGTTACACATACTGTTTATGGATTAAGTCCATAGCTAGATGCTATACTATTGAGATTCGCATCCCTTAGTAGCCATCAGCTCACCATTCACACCTCCATTGTCACATTCATTTCACTATGCGATTTGCACACTTATGAGACACAGTTTTCCTATATGTGTTTTTATTCACTTTTTGCGCGAAATCTTTTTATCCTATATTCCAAAATAGGGTTATAACCAGTGGCGGCTGAAGCACCATTTTCTTGGGGGGGCGGCACCCCCAGCCAGCCCGACACACGCCCCCCCCCTTGTCGCTCGATTGCCGTTGCCAGCCATGCCCAGCACTTACCCCATCCAGATCGCGGCTTCCCCTCCCTCGTTTCCTCCCCAGTCCCAGCGGTCGCTTCTCTTCCCGGCCAATCAGGACTTAGGACTCGTGGTCAATCGGGTCCTAGGACTTCCGGCCAAATCGGGTCTCTCAGGAGGAGAAACAGGAAGACATTAGCGAATATTAATTCACTAATGTCACACAACTGGGTGGGCTCCAAGCGCAGTGCTTTGCGCCCCGAGCCCACCCTTTTTTTTAAGCCAATTAGAGCCTCAGGCTCTAATCATGTGCTTAAAAAAAAAAAAAACCCATTGAAATTAATGCGTCCAGCACCCTGCATATAGATTAGGGGCCGGACGCATGGATTAGGGGGGCGGCGCCTCTGCGCCCTGCATGAGCAGTTGCCACTGGTTATAACCTCTCACCACTCATTACAAAATGAGAAATAAAAAAGGGTATTCTATTTTAAAGCGATCATAAACCGTCACAAACCTTGCGTATTGATGCAAATGCAGGCCCAAAAGTTGGTTTGATTTCTGTGCTGTTGCGAATCCACTGGGGTAGCTTGGAGAGGATCGCAGGCTGGGAGTACCGGTGGTCTAGGAGTACAATGCTGGCATAGTCACCGCGGTGCCGAATGGCCCGGCCTAGGGGGTAAGGCAACACGATGAATTCCTAAGAAATCTGAGATTTTTTTCATAAAAAACTTTTTTTCCTAACAAGAAGTTTCATGACCAGAGCTCTCATCATTCAGAATGAATGTCACAATTCTCTCATTAAAAACATCACATACAGTTGTGCTCATAAGTTTACACACCCTAGTAGAATTTATGATTTCTTGGCCATTTTTCAGAGAATATGAATAATAACACAAAAACTTTTTTTCACTCATGGTTAGTGTTTGGCTGAAGCCATTTATTATCTATCAACTGTGTTTACTCTTCTTAAATCATAATCACAACAGAAACTACCCAAATTACCCTGATCAAAAGTTTACATACCCCAGTTCTTAATATTGTGTATTGCCCCCTTTAACATCAATGACAGCTTAAAGTCTTTTGAGGTATTTGTGGATGAGGCTCTTTATCTTCTCAGATGATAAAGCTGCCCATTCCTCTTGGCAAAAAGCCTCCACTTATGTAAATTCTTGGGCTGTCTTGCATGAACTGCACGTCTGAGATCTCCCCAGAGTGACTCAATGATATTGAGGTCAGGAGACTGAGATGGCCACTCCAGAACTTTCACTTTATTCTGCTGTGGCCAATGACAGGTCAACTTGGCCTTGGGTTTTGGATCATTGTCATGTTGGAACGTCCAAGTACATCCCATGTGCAGCTTCCTGGCTGATGAATGCAAATGTTCCTTCAGTATTTTTTGATAATATACTGCATTCATCTTGCCATGAATTATGACCAAATTTCCTGTGCCTTTGTAGCTCACACATCCCCAAAACATCAGCGATCCACCTCCGTGTTTCACAGTAGGAATGGTGTACCTTTAATCATAAGCCTTGTTGACTCCTCTCCAAATGTAGCGTTTATGGTTGTGGCCAAAAAGCTCAATTTTGGTCTCATCACTCCAAATGACTTTGTGCCAGAAGGTTTGAGACTTGTCTCTGTGCTGTTTGGTGTATTGTAAGCGGGATACTTTGTGGCATTTGCATAGTAATGGCTTTCTTCTGGCGACTCAACCATGCAGCCCATCTTTTTTCAAGTGCCCCCTTATTGTGCATCTTGAAACAGCCACACCACATGTTTTTAGAGAGTCCTGTATTTCACCTGAAATTATTTGTGGGTTTTTCTTTGCATCCCAAACTATTTTCCTGGCAGTTGTGGCTGAAATTCTAGTTGGTCTACCTGACCGTGGTTTGGTTTCAACAGAACCCCTCATTTTCCACTTCTTGATTAGAGTTTGAACACTGCTGATTGGCATTCTCAATTCATTGGATATCTTTTTGTATCCCTTTCCTGTTTTATACAGTTCAACTACCTTTTCCCACAGATCCTTTGACAATTCTTTTGCTTTCCCCATGACTCAGAATCCAGAAATGTCAGTGCAGCACTGGATGAAAGATGCAAATGTGTATACACACACACTAATTACAAGCAAACAGATCACAGGTAAGGATGGTTACCTTTAATAGCAATTCAAAACCCTTTGTGTGCATGTTATCAGGCCAAAATCACCAGGGTATGTAAATTTTTGATCAGGGTAATTTGAGTAGTTTCTGTTGTGATTATGATTTAAAAAGAGTAAACACAGTTGATTGATAATAAATGGCTTTAGCCAAACACTAACCACGAGTGAAAGAAAAGTTTTTGTTTTATCATTCATATTCTCTGAAAAATGGCCAAGAAATCATAAATTCTGCCAGAGTATGTAAACTTATGAGCACAACTGTATATGGAATTTGAAACACTCAGGTACTTTTCTGCCAGATCTTTGGAGGGCTCTGACCCTTTCTCCCACTTTCTCTTCTTCCCTCTGTTTCTCTTTTTACCTGGGGTCCTTGGCCCTACTTTCTTAGGCTGTTTCCAGGTATTTTGTGTTTGATTTACAGGGTCCTATTGTGTTCTGACAGCCTGTTGTACCATGTGTTTCACTTTTTGATGTATAATTTCTTGTTCATTACTTTGCCCCTGCATGGATGGAAATGTTGCTGTTTCTTGGGGCTCAATTCACAAAGTTATTTTCCTCTTTAAAATCTGTGATAAAATAGCTCATATCGTTTTCCAATATTTTTCGCGAAAAAATGCTACTAAAATAAAGCATGAGTAATTTCATCAAAATGTGAGATATTTATCTCATGAAAACATGTACTTTATTCTCATGATGTGATATTCAGCGGAATGGATACAGCAGAGAAGGATTAGAATCCCTGGCGGTTTTTATTGCTAATAAAGAGGTAAAATGGTTTAAACTGTAGAAATATGCCAATCACTAAGTCAGTGCGGTCCCAGCTGCACTATGTATTAATACATAAGAAAAAAGGTAACTGGAATACCAGTCAGTCAAAGGGAAGCTGCTTTCCCAGAACACACGTGGCGTATCAAAAATAACCAAGTCATATGAAGTAAACACAAAATATCTCTATAAACGTCAAATATTGAATTAAAAAAAAACCACACACACCTTTCTTCCTCCAATAAAAGACAACGTTGTCACTGGGGAGATTTCCCTTCACTTCCTGTCCCATAGCCAAAACATGAAGTTAAAGGAAATCCCTACAAATTAAAAGAATCCCTTGGAGACCCCCAGGTCACCAGAACCAGTTTCCCCATTGGAAGATTTCTCCCGTATTACTTTTCTTGGGACAACCCAAAATTTGAGATTTTCTTTTACTTTCACTTTCAATGATAAAGGTAAACAAGACAAATAGAGAGTGTGAATCTCCCTAATCGGGTCACAGACAGCAAGAAAAACCTGTGTGTGTGTGTGTGTGTAAATGTGTGCGCTGTAATCTGTTTTGTACTGTTTGTTGGTCTTATAGCAGAACCATCTTGAATTTAAATGCATTTTAGGGTGTGCCCCCCAAATATGTTTTTGTATATTGTTGTAGACCCTGACCAGGTTTTTTTGGGCTGGAGCACCCCTTCCCCTCCTCATTACCTCTTATTAGTGGCCACCAGTGCATAGGAGGAATCCCTTCAGTTCTCCCACATAGAGGAGTTCAACTCCCAAGGTTGAGACGCAGGATCTTTCATTCTATTACTAGGGTAGGACCCACTAATTCGGGGTAGTTTGTCGCAGTAAGTAGGCTTAGCACTATATGACCATATAGTGTGACCAAGCCCCCGTATTTTTTTTTTAATATGTTCAGGTGTTTCTAACTAGCCTTGCAGGATAAATGTCATTTTTGAATGTGTGCACTGTAATCTGTTTTGAGCAATAAAAACCTGAGGAGTGTTCTAATCCCTCTCCACCCCCAAAAAAATGTTTGCCTTTAGTTATACTTTAACCACTTCCCGCCCACCATATAGCAAAATGACGTGCGCAAAGTGGTAAAGCCACAGGGGCGTGCAGCGCGGCGATCAGTGGTGTGGTGTGGCAGTCTGACACACCGCATCTCTGATCCCAGTAAAGTGCCTCTGATGTAGGCTCTTTACCAGCTGATCACAGTGTAAAAACGAAGAGCCATTTATCGGCTTTTCCTCCACTCACACTGACAGACGTGAGTCGAGGAAAGACAATCGGCTGCTCTCCTGATGGGGGGGGGGGGGGTCTGCACTGATAATCAGGGCACTGATTATCAGTGCAGACCCTTTGAGGATGCCCACTTCAGACCACCAGGTGCCCATTAGGATGGCACTCCTAATTGGCCCATTAGGATGGCTAATCAGTGATGCCTGTCACTGCCTCCTGATCAGTGCCGCCTATCAGTGCTGCATATAAGTGCCTCATCATCAGTGCCAATCAGTACTGCCTCATCAGTACCCGTCAGTGAAGGGGAAAACTTACTTATTTACAAAGTTTTGTAACAGAAACAAAGAAAACATTTTTTTTTTTTCCACAATTTTCTGTCTTTTTTTATTTGGAGCGCAAAAAATAAAAATCCCAGTGGTGATCAAATACCACCAAAAAAAGCTCTATTTGTGGGGAAAAAAAATGATACAAATTTAGTTTGGGTACAATGTTGCATGACCGCGCAATTGTCATTCAAAATACGACAGCACTGAAAGCTGAAAATTGGCCTGGGCAGGAAGGGGGGAAAGTTCCCGGTATTGAAGTGGTTAAGTAAATCAGCCCCAATGATTATGTGTTTTTCCATATTTAGGTTTCTGTGCATTACTGTTGAGATGAGAAACTGATACAAAAAAGGTAGAAACTACTCAAAATTGGCTATTTTATACTTTACATTCCTTAAATACCTCATGCATTTATTTATTTCCTTTAGTGAATTGACTTTAACACCATTTTATGGGGTATTTCCCGAGTGTTTTTGCTTTTTGAGGTGATAGTGAATTGACATTTTCATTATCTCATTGGAAAAAAATGTGTCACATGATTCAACTATCTCATGAGATATTCATGAATTGAGCCCTTTATTACAAAAAAAACCCAAAAAAAAACCCAATAAAAGGAATTTATCAAAACGTTCAGTTACTTCAACATTAAAGGGGCACGAAAAACTTTTTGGAGTTCTGGAAGAAAACATGTATGGGCCGATTTAAACTGGAACTAGCATCAGATATATTTTTTGAGACGAAATGTGTGAGTGTAACCATTCCAAATATTTATTACCGGTATGTTTTTTACAGAGATCACAGTGCTCCCCCTGACAAAACCTTCATCTGCTTTTTTTCTCCAGAAAAAAAATCTCAACCTAAATAAAATGACAGATTGGAGCTCAAGGACAACTTGTTAATGATAAAAAGGTGGTGCTTTATTAAGAAATTATACATTTTCCGTATATTGTGACATGTCAGCAATGTATCCGTTGCAGCCTTTTAAAAGGTACCAACAGGACCACATTAATAAGGTAATTAGCAATAAATTTTCAGCCAGCAGAAACCAATTAATAAACATATTTCATTGTTCTAAATACTGTAAAGAAAGTGCAACCTGGTGGGCAGGCCACCACATGTGGTACATGTCATCTGTAAATGAGGATCAAAAGCAATATTTTGGTCTTCACAGAAATTTGAAATTCCTAATACAAGTCCGTGTGTGTGTGTGTGTGTGTGTGTGTGTGTGTGTGTGACACTTACCAATGGACTGATTGACAGATTTCATGCACAGGTTCTCCAAGAGGGCTCTCCCTGCAGACACTCCACTTGTCTTGGGCTGAGAAATTAGAAAAAATATGAGACAAGGAAAGAATATCCTTCCCACCTCTCCCCTGTGTGGTACATTCCACCCTCATACTTCACTATAATCCAAATAAATAACACAGTAAGTGCACATGTACAAGTGCTTGCACCAAAACTGCTTTGTACCCTTACAAGTCAATGGAAATACAGAAGCAGCTTAGAATGATGTCAGAATAAATGTAAACAGAAGTGAATGCACCTGAAAGTATACTGTATTTGCCCATCTGCACAAACCCTAATCAGGGCACTCTGGCTCTCCTTACCACAGTCTTATCAAGATACGCCATTTTTTCCTGGAGCTCCGGTGATCGGATATTTGGGTACGGCATGCCGACCATCACAACACACCTAAGAAAAGGCATATAGATGATTTAGAAAACAAACAGTCACAAGACAACTGCATCCAAAGCCTTTCCCTTTTGGGGAAAGTGACAGGTTCTCTTGCTAGCCCACCCCCACTAATACTTTTCCCATGCCCTGTTCTTCTGTTGGCTCCCTATGTCTAAATGCTCTGTAAGCTGCATCTTGGACAGTGTCCCAGTTTACAAAGGGTTAATGATCTCCCCTCCTTCCTCTGATGTTTAAAGCTTTCATCTATGTATATTTCGCAATAACCACAAAGGCTATAAATCCACTCTGCACGCACCAAAATTAGATTATTGTACTTATTCTAAAATCCCTTAGAGTCCGCTGTACGAGACACAGAAAGCCTTAAATATTTGAAATATACTGCTACCTTTGGGAGGATTAGAGACAAACAAAAGAAAAAACTGTAGTCCAGCCCTGGTATAACCCCTCCAGTTACCATCATACCTCAGTTTTGCAAAGCAGTACCATGATCATAAACACAGAGGGAAGACCCCCATTCCTCAATGGACTCCAAGAAAATCATTTTACAATGAGTACAAACATCCTATTTTCTTTGTCATCCCTGGAGGAACACAGTGAGTCCTACATTTTCAGGATGTCCAAAAGCAGTCCAATTGAGGAGATTGAAGGGTGGGTTACTCAGAAAACAATCGCCAACACATTCAACATAAACAGCAGAAGTTGCAGACTTTGCCTGTAGCTCAAACAGCTGCCTAAATCTCCACCTGGTGGAACTTGGAGAACCTGTAAACATGAGACCAGGTGGCAGCCATACAAATCTGGCAAACAGTTGCCTGTTTGAGAAGCCAATGTGCCCTTCTGGGGCCCATTCTGGATGATAACAAAAGGGGATCAGTCTTTCTAAAAGAAGAAATGGATGAGAGATAGACTCACACAGCCTGAACCACATATAGGCAAAACATCCAGACAGTATACAATAGAAAAGTTTGTTGTGATGAACTGGAGCCGGAAAGAGGGACTGGAGAACAATAGTTAGAGCCCTTGCACACTGGGGCGGTTTGCAGGCGCTATTGCACTAATAATAGCGCCTGCAAACCGCCCCGAAAGTGCCGCTCCTTGCATTCCAGTGTGAAAGCCCCGAGGGCTTGCACACTGGAGCGATGCGCTGGTAGGACGGTAAAAAAAGTCCTGCCAGCAGCATCTTCGGAGCGGTGAAGGAGCGGAGTGTATACCGCTCCTTTACCGCTCCTGCCCATTGAAATCAATGGGACGGCGCGGCTATACCGCCGGCAATGCGCCTCTGCAGAGGCGCTTTGCGGTGGTATTTAACCCCTTCTCGGCCGCTAGCGGGGGGTAAAACCGCCCCGCTAGCGGCCGCATACCGGCGGTAAAACGCCGCTAATAATAGCGGCGTTTTACCGCCGACGCCGCCCCCCGCCCCAGTGTGCAAGGGCTCTTAGACTCTTTGTAAGTGATCTGACTAGTCAGACATGGTTTAAATATAGTAAATTCACACACAGAACCAAGTGTGGGGCTTGCCAGTGAAAACAGAGCTCTAGAAAGGACTTCCATTAGTTGGTTCCTAAGGCCTCATGTACCTTGCTGCTGGTAAACGGGCATTTAGTAGCAGTTGGGCGTTTTTTTCAGCTACTCCTGAACCCTCCTCTACGTTATCTTATCAGTACACAGGGTCATTTATAGTCATTTCTAGGCAGTTGAGTTTAGAAGCATTTTTTGGAAAGCAAAAAAATGTGTTCAGAACAAATGTTCAGAGGCATTTGAAACGCCTGTAACAGCTTGTAAACGCAGTAACTCGCGTTTAGCCACGTTTTGTTTACAGGCGTTTTTATTGGAGATACATTTTTGAAAAGCAAACGCAGCCCAACGCGGTATGTAAACGATAGATAGATAGATAGATAGATAGATAGATAGATAGATAGATAGATAGATAGATAGATAGATAGATAGATAGAGGACATCCTGTGACTGTAGGGCAAAAAATACTGCTGGAGGGACATCCATTAGGTGAGCCCAGAGTTGGGCTTTAACTCCATTTATTTCTCGATATCCTTCAAACTTGTGACTTGCTCATCCTTTTACTGGCTACTTGCTTGGTGCAGATCAGTAACATCAGGATGAGGATGTTTATAGCTCTGATGCTTTTACTTTCAAAACCAAGTCTGCAATGGCAGTCTTCATATTGTGACAGGTTCCGGAGACAAAAAAAATAGGTAGTACTATGTATTACCAGGGGGGGGGGGGGGTGGACTTTTTAGGCTGAGAAACACTGGAGAGGAAGTAACAGTATAAAAATATAAATTTATTGAAGGTTACAAATACATAAAAGTAAGAATGAAGATTATAACAAATGCATCTATGAATATTGTGCAGTGAGCCCTTGTATGTCTGTGACAGGTTCCCTTTAAGACCCACTATAGCTCTTCTCTGACTCCATGCTGCATAGCTGTTACCATGACAATGCTAGAAAGATTAGGCGTGAAAGACTTGATTTTCTTTCAACATCTCAGAACATCCCTATAAGCAGGATTGCATGAATCCCAACAGCCAACGTGCTCATAAATATTATAGCCAGTTCCTTTTTTACCCTTTCCTGTTTTTAGATAGTTAGGAATAGTTAGTCGCCCTCTCATTTGCTGTGTTCCATTGGGGTTTTCCCTTTATTTCCTCCTTTTCAGCAAGATAAAATGTTTGTAAACCTCAGACAGCAAATATGGACAAAGCATATCCCTCTATAGCGTGTACTTGTCTCAATTAAAAGCACTGTGTCATTTCTGGCTGTTTCTTTGTCTCTCTGCTCAAGTCACTTCTGACAAGTATACCTGACACCAAGAGAAAAATGGTGACAGACGAGGGAGCTCCAGCAGATTAAAGCCTAGTACAAACGATCGGATTATGGGACGAATGATCGTCCATTTTTTTTCATGCTAGTCTCCATATTGAAAACAAATAGGTTACTAAAGTACGAAAATTCTCGTACGACAGAATAAAAATTGGGAAGTGATGTAATGTATTTGTATTGTATTATCAGACAAAAACTGTACCGATTAACCCCCTGGCGCTGGCCGCAGGCAAACATGCGGCCTCTCGGTACCTGGTCCTTCAGTGAATTCCTGTCAATACAGAGTTACTGGCGCCTAACCGAAAGCTCCTGATCGTTGCCTGCGATCGGGAAATTTTGGATCACATGAACGCCGTGACAGCCAATCACGGCGCTTATGCTATCTTAAGCCCCACCTGCCTCCCGGCATCATAAACCTCTTAAAGAGCCAGTAAAAATCATACACTCTGGTATCATACGAGAAAAATTTGTGTGTTTGTTCCTTTGAAAAATTTTGGATGAAAGCTGTGTACGAACGATCAGATTATCAGACGATCGCTTTAAAAGGGGTATTTTTTGTATGATATTCTAATTGTGTGTACAGGGCTTTACAGCCTTAGCTCTGATTATGTGTGCTGTATCTGTCTCTTCTCTCCAATCAGCTCTCCTCACTGAGCTTTGCAAAGTGTAACTTCAGCTCTCTGCCCCCTTTTTTCAGAACTCTCAAACAAGCTTATAAATTGTGCACTTTGAATGGATGTAGAGAAAAGAATACTGCAGATAAAGAGCTACAACTTATGTAGGAGGATTTGTTTATTCTCTGTGTATGACCTGAGGATCGTCCCTTCACTGGGTTTATGTAAGGGTTTATAACCACTTCAAGGTACGTAAAGACTATGCGGAGAGCAGCACACTGCAACAACTCAATTACAATGATTTGCAGTAGAAGCTGGAGATCAGCTTTATTATCATCTTTCCATATACACTAAAACCTTCATAATTGGAAAACAGGGTAGGCCTGTGTTCCTTCTTCCAAGGCAGCCCTTTAATGCATCAGAAATGCAGGTTAGGAAACAGCAAAGTGAGATGGGGGTCATCTCCTGTATAGAAGAGGTGTCTATAAAAGCCATCAGAAATAGGATTTAGGTTTTTAGCACACATACCTGCCCAGGTCATCAGAAAAGTTGATTCCTTCACTCATCTTCCCTCCAACAACAGAAAAGAGAAGGGCGCCAGTTAAGGGCCCTGCAGACTGGCTGGAGATCTAGCAGGATAATATGATAATTAGCAAAAAGACATCATTAGAGGCTGTGTAAGTGAAAGAGGTTTTAAAGTTTTCCGTCGACCATAAGTACTACATAAAACTAAAATGTTATCT
This sequence comes from Lithobates septentrionalis, assembly GCA_037952835.1. Classification (NCBI taxonomy): domain Eukaryota; kingdom Metazoa; phylum Chordata; class Amphibia; order Anura; family Ranidae; genus Lithobates; species Lithobates septentrionalis. The sequence continues at coordinate 31,073 of JBBDGP010002717.1, forward strand.
AGCACTTATGCAGTTTGGCGATCCTGAACGGCCAGGAAGCGTTGAAATCTAAAAACAAGAAATAATTGGCAAATAAACCAGTGGCAGCTCTTTGCCTTACCTTGATGCAGCGCGAGTACTCGGACAGCACTTGTTCTACCTGGTTGGCTTTCTTCGGCTCCTGAAATATCTGAAAAGTGTTCAAATATAAATCAGTGGAACCATTCCCTGCATCTTCTAAACTTCACATCTTCTAGAGGAGAAAGTCCGGCCTGCAGGATACTGTATTAAAGCTAAACTCCAGCCAGGAGGAGAAGATCATCATTATAAAAAGGTATCTACCTTGTGTCAAAAACACTGGCCATTGGTTCCTGAGGTGCGCTTTTTTATTCTTCCCCTTCAGGCACATGCACACTAGGCATATATAGCCCCTGTGTGTCCAATCCTGCTATTTTCATGTTCCTGGGAGGCACAGGTGCAGCATCCAGCCCAGCATCCTGCAGCCCATCATAGTCTATGATGGAATAACTGTGTTCCAGGAATACGCCCATTGAACCCATAGTGACCTAAACGCAGGTATCACATATTATACTGTCAAGCTGCAGCATACAGTGCATCCGGAAAGTATTCACAGCGCTTCACATTTTGTTATGTTACAGCCTTATTCCAAAATGGATTAAATTCATTATTTTCCTCAAAATTCTACAAACAATACCCCATAATTACAACATAAAAGAAGTTTGTTTGAAGTCTTTGCAAATTTTAAATATAAAAAATGGAAAAAAAAAATCATATTTTGCCACACAAAAGAAAAAGCATGATTTACCTAAAAATGTATTAAAGATGTTTTAATTGGGAATGGGGAAAGAGAGCTCAAGGTCAAAAGTGGACAGGATCCTGCCATTCAGCTTTAAAATGAGGGACTGTGGAATTCAAAAACAGACAACTGAGCTAATGGGCTGAGTGACTGCGGAAGTGAGATCTAGGCTCTCCCACCTTGGGATTCCTGTGTCCGCCTCCCCTGCTGCATTGCATAGAGTACATAGTTTGTCATTTTCATTATGGGAGGTTTTTTTGTTCAGTTTTACTTTGCAATTATATTGCTGAGGAGAAAAAGTAGCCAAATCCCTACTTGTGGCTGTCAGAGGCAGCCCCTTTGCACGTTAAACTGGGAAAAAAAGCCCAGACTGACTTGTCAGAGCTTACACACAATTAAGCTCCTTTACCACCCCCATGTGACAGTGCTGGGCCAATTACAAGGCACAATTGCTCACAATCACATTGGAAAGGGGGAGTGAGTCGCATGCTCAGAAGTTCTGGGTGTTGCACTTTGTTCCCTAAAGCTAAACAATGTGACAGGGGATTCAGGAAAGGGGAGTATGTGCTGCTAGCAAAGTGAAGAGCTAGGTGGCCCTTCCATTTTGCCTTGCATGGGAAAAGGAAAGGGTCACTTCTAATAATTTTTATTTATGTGTTCCCACTATTGACTGTTAATAGAAATGCAACTAAGCAAACAGCAAAAACAAAACCCTTCAATAAAAGAGTACATAGATAGAAGAACTGCCTCAGGTTTTGTTACCGCAGTGTCACCCCACAGACCTTTTTCTTGGCCGCCAGCCGTTTCAGCTGCCCAGTCTTCTCCCAGTGATCCAGGATGAGCTTCTGGTAGTCGTAGGAAGGAAAGAAACACACAAGCCCTCCCGGGATGACATTACACAAGTTCACCAAGATCCTTCCAGTCTCATCCATCTGCAGGGATAAAAATACACTGTCTCTAAATGACAAGAGATGACAAAAGCCAGAAGGGAAGACCTGGACCATACATGAAAGGGATAAGGGGCCACCAGGACTTACAATTAGATGTTTGCAAATCATTCTGTTGACCATGGCAAGCCATTCCTTTAGTAATTCTATCAGGAGTAAAACATGAAAATGGACTAGAACCCATGGTAGTTAGCAATACAGGCTATTCTTTCAGACAGCATTAAACTCTTCATGAACAGGAGGTACATTTTGCCTTTGTAATAGAATTGATTCAGGTTTCTTTTAATCTTTTAGTCTTTTTGTTCCTTAAACAATGAAATACATAAATGAGAGATGGTTTATCTGCCAAAGGAATTGCATTTCTCTCCATCCAATCCAGAGATTTAAAGAGGTACTGCAGTCTCACATAATTTGTAATAAAAACAACTTTGCCATTCTGAAGCTTCCCTCCAACCACTTTGCATATTATTTTATATATACTGTGATTCTCTACTTGCCAAATATGCTGCAGAAATCTCCCTCCACCGAGTCTGGCTGCAATCATTTTAACTGTGGGCAGCTGAAGCTGCTGCCTGTTCACTTCCTGGATTTACACAGAGGCACACCTCCAGCTCTGCAGCTCTCATTGACCCTCTTATGACTTATCTCCCCTCCCTTCCTGGCAAACTCTCACAAGAGTGATAGAGAGAGCTGTACATGATATCATAAGCCTAGGCTAATGACCAGACAAGAAACAGGAAGTCGGCTGTATAAGGAATTTACTGGCAGAAAAAAAATGTTTTACTATCCAAAGTTAAAACAACAAGGGCAGAAGATTTAATAGATAGAAAGATGAAAAAATGTCTGAAGGTCTGCTTTAAAGAGGATTTCCAGGTATGGATATTTTATACATAGTTATATTGGTCCAGCCTGAAGTAGACACCACTACTCCAGTAATCTCTACTTGATCCCAGGTCCCGTGCTCAGCGGCTGGCCTCCTGCATTCTGAACACAGGAAGTCATCCACTCGGCATGTGCACCACTCATTTTCTGAATGATAGCAAAGCCTACTCTGACTGGACGAGGTGGAAAGCTTGACATTGCCCTCCCACCTTTCCAACTCATCCAGTCAGCAAATAATTCTCTGAATGGCGCCCATGCCAAGTGGACAACCTCTTGTGTTCAGAATGCAAGAGGCCAGTTGTTTAGCACCGGACTTGGGTTTAAGTAGAGATTACTGGAGTAGAGGTGTCTACTGCAGCGATTGCCAGTTTACAGGGGTATTGGCTGGGTATGGTATATACTGTACATTGTTACATTGGTTCAAGCTGAACCAATGTAACTGTGGTCCTCTCTTCTCTACATCTATTTAAAGTGCAGAATTTATCAAGATTGTCTGAGCATTCAGAAAGCAGGGGGCGGAGAGCTGAAGTCACACACTGCAGAGCTCAGTGAGGACAGCTCTGAGAGCTGATTGGAGGGAAGAGACACATCCCCCTTCATAAAGCACACAGGAACCGAGCTGAGGCAGTCAATCACAGGCTGTGTGCGCAAGCTCCCTCCCCTGCCACCTTTTTACTCTTGGTGTCAGGAAAACTTGTCAGAAGTTATTCATGCTGATAGCAGAAAAATGGGGCAGCAGACAGAAATGACACTTAGTGCTCTGGACTGAGAAAAGTACGCACTATAGAAGGATATGCTTTGTTTAATATTTCATGTCTGAAATTTACAACCACTTTAAGCAACACAGATATAGGCTGGGGTGGGGAGCTGACCTGAGTAATAAAGGGCAGTGAAAAAGCAGCAATATACTGTTAAGCTTAAAGTGGAGTTCCACCCATTTAAAAGTTAGCAGCTACAAAAAGTGTAGCTGCTGACTTTTAATAAACAGACACTCACCTGTCCCACAGTCCAGCGATGCGGCCGCCTGAAGCCTCGCTCCTCTCCCCTACCTCTCCGCGGCGCCGGCATTGCAGGTGTGGGCGTCCGGCCGTGGCTTCACAGCCAGATGCACACTGCACATGCGCAAGCTGTGCTGCGCGTTACGATGTCCCAGAAGATTGTAGGGGGGGGGGGGGGGGGGGGAGAGAGGTGAACTTCCTTCTGGCACCGCGGCGCTAGGAGAGGAAGTGGGAGCTGGGTACCTGTGAGAACTAGGTACCCGCTCCCCCCCCCCCCCTAGAAATGACACGCCAAATGTGGCATGTCAGGGGGTCACGAGTACTTAAAGTGGAAGTTACATTTTTGGTTGCTCTGCTCTGAATGCTGCTGTACAGGAGGTTACATTAACAATTAAGTTTTTTTTTTATAAATAAATATATAATTGCATTGACGGAATGGTTTTATACCTTCTTGGAGTTCAGCTTTGAAGCCAAACTGACCTTACATTTTAAATCAGCTAAATACATTTCAGGTGCATCAAATCAAAGGGTGTGCAATCAAAGTCTTACAGTTTGTTTTCTTTATAAAGGCAGAAAATCTTGTGCCCTGTCAATATGCTGTAGAGAAGGAACTTTGCTCTCTGTGTGGAAGCAGGGGGCTCTCTGCAGAGGTCCAATACTTTCTTTGCCAACTCAGAGCTAGAGCTCTCCAATAAACAAAACTCAAGCTCCCTACTGACTGGAGAGCTCTAGCTCTGCCTCTGATTGGGTGTCTCAGACCTCTACAGACAAAGCACAGGTTTCCCACAGAGCAATAACAATCCGTGTAAAGTGCTCATGCACTGTATAGCAGGGTGTCTCGTTCTCCGACCTTTTACTGCAATCGTCCAGCTCATCTGTATGCTGGTAAGGAAAGGTCCAACTCATCAGGAGGTATTTACTAAAGCACAATGCTTGTGCTAGTTTTACTGGCTAATATGTAGTCAATATGTCAACTCTTTTTTTTTTTTTACTTATTCATCAAAGACAGTTTTTCTGATGTCTCGAGTGTAAATGTTATAAGCTGTGCTTACCATCTCAGGCAAATCCCTCTTCCGATAGGTAAATTCCAACTGCTGATTGGTGGGCCCACTGCAAAGCACTATGGGTAATATGTTCTCAGGTGGGATGACATGTCCTGTTGGGAGGGCACAGAGAAGAGGTCACAACAACCATGACTTATCTTAGGAGGGTTTTCTATGTATAACTGTCACATGTTATCAGCTGACTGGAAAGAGAAATACTCTCTTTAATATTTGAAGTCCCTAACTCAGAACAAACATGCAGCCAGTAGAGCAAAGAACTGCTAACTTGCATACTTGTGTAGGGTCACTGACAAACATTGACACCACTGGTCTAGCATAGAAGTCAGGCAATCTGTAGATTTAGGAGAGACTAGTAACAGCAGCCTGCATGTGTCTCTGTACAAGTTACTATTCACTGTGCTAACAAACACTGCCTGAACCCAGTCCAAAGCAAATCTTTCCATTCTTAATAGAGAGAGGGGTGCGATTTCACCTCTTTTCTGGTCTAAAGAACCCTAGTGCAGAGGTATCTCCCTACTGGCAGAAAAAGCCTAGAACTTCAGCTTATATGTCACAGGCTGAATGTGCTCTCAGTATATTTCCATGAAGAATCCATTAAAGCATGGAGGACTATATAGTGTACAGAAGCAACACGTTTTCAGTTTGGTCTTGGCTGTCAGTTTCTCTACATATTTACATCATTAGAATCCCATTTGGGTTTAACTGGTAATAGGACATATCTTGTTATTGTAATTAAAGGGGTTGTAAACCCTTGGTTTTTTTTTTTAGTTTTTTTTATACTTACCTCCACTGTGCAGTTCGTTTTGCACAGTGTGGCCCCGATCATCGTCTTCTGGGGTCCCTCAGCGGCGCTCCTGACTCCTCCCTGGATCGAGTGTCCACGTTGGAGAAGTGCTCTCCTTGGTGGACACCCGTGCGAGCGCGCTCCCAAGTCCTGCGTCTGTTCATACAGAAAGCAGGACTCGGCCCCACCCCCCGGCGCCGCGTCATTGGATTTGATTGACAGCAGCGGAAGCCAATGGCTGCGCTGCTATCAATCTATCCAATCAGGACATGAGACACCAGCTAGAGCTGGTGTGCTCATTCCCAGCTGGAGAAGGATCGGTGTCAGGTAAGTAAAACCGGGGCTTGGGGGGGGGGGGGGGGGCTGCAGCACCACAGAAGGCTTTTCACCTTAATGCATAGCCAAGCTTTTTTGTGCAGGAGTGCGCTTTGTTCTGCACACCCGTGTCCCAGATTCAGCCGGCAGCAGATTACAGACCCCCCCCCCCCCAAAACATTTTCTACATATTGTCATGTTACAATCAAAATGTATTTTATTTAGATTTTATGCGATAGACCAGGGATATGCAATTAGCGGACCTCCAGCTGTTGCAAAACTACAAGTCCCATCATGCTCTGCCTCTGGGTGTCATGCTTGTGGCTGTCAGAGTCTTGCTATGCCTCATGGGACTTGTAGTTCTGCAACAGCTGGAGGTCCGCTAATTGCATATCCCTGTGATAGACCAACACAAATAATAATAATTGTGAAGTGGAAGGAAAACTTTTTTACAAATAAATATGTGAAAAGTGTGGCGTGCATTTGTATTCAGCCCCGTTTACTCCGATACCCCTAACTAAAATATAGTGGAAACAAATTGCCTTCAGAAGTCACCTAATTAGTAAAAGAGTGTAATTTAATCTCAGTATAAATACAGCTGTTCTGTGAAGCCCTCAGAGGATTGTGAGAGAATCTTAGTGCACAAACAGCATCATGAAGGCCAAGGAACACACCAGACAGGACAGGAATAAAGTTGTGGAGAAGTTTAAAGCAGGGTTAGGTTATAAAAAAAAATCCCAAGCTTTGAACATCTCACGGAGCACTGCTCAATCCATCACCCGAAAATGGAGACTATGGCACAACTGCAAACCTACCAAGATATGGCTGTCCATCTAAACTGATAAACCGGGCAAGGAGAGCAATAATCAGAGAAGCAGCCCAGAGGCCCATGGTAACTCTGGAGGAGCTGCAGAGATCTACAGCTCAGGTGGGAGAATCTGTCCACAGGACAACTATTGTACTTGCACTCCACAAATCTGGCCTTTATGGAAGAGTGGCAAGAAGAAAGCCATTGTTTGAAAGAAAGCCATAAGAAGTCCCATTTGCAGTTTGTGAGAAGCCATGTGTGGGACACAACAAACATGTAGAAGAAGGTGCTCTGATCAGATAAGACCAAAATGTAACTTTTTGGCCTAAAAGCAAAGCTCTATGTGTGGCAGAAAACTAACACTGCACATCACCCTGAACACACCATCCCCACCGTGAATCATCGTGGTGACAGCATCATATTGTGGGGATGCTTTTCTTCAGAAAGGAGACAATTTCATGCTTCCAACTTTGTGGGAACACTTTGGGGATGGCCCCTTTCTGTTCCAACATGACTGCGCACCAGTGCATAAAGCAAGGTCCATAAAGACATGGATGAGCAAGTTTGGGGTGGAGAAACTTGACTGGCCTGCACAGAGTCCTGACCTCAATGCAATAGAACACCTTTGGGATGAATTAGAGCGGAGACTGCGAGCCGGGCCATCTTGTCCAACATCATTGCCTTACCTCACAAATGCGCTTCTGGAAGAATGGTCAAACATTCCCATAGACACACTCCTAAACCTTGTGGACAGCCTTCCCAGAATAGTTGAAGCTGTTATAGCTGCAAAGGGTGAGTCCTTTTTAGAGGTCGACCGATATATCGGCCGGCCGATATATCGGCCGATATTTGGCTTTTTTTACTTAATCGGCATCGGCCGATTGTGCTGATAAAAAAAGCCGATTATAACTTCAGCGGGACTTGCAAATGACTTCTGTAATAGAAGTCAATTGCAAGCTGTTTAAAGTTTGTCTTCTTTCCCCCTCTGGGCAGCCTGCCAAGTCTGATAAGAAGATACATTGTATCTCTTCGGGTTCTTTTATCAATAGACTGAACTCCGTGGAGAAGTTCTCAGTTTAACCATTTAAAGACTAAATCTTTTTTGACATTTGTTGCTTACAAGTAAAAATCCTGTATTTTCTGCTAGAAAATCAATTGGAACCCCCAAACATTATATATATTTTTTTTAGCAGAGACCCTAGGGAATAAAATAGCGGTTGTTGCAATATTTTATGTCACACGGTATTTGCGCAGCGGTCTTTCAAACGCAATTTTTTTTTAAAAATACACTAATTTAAAAAAAAAAAAAAAAAACAGTAAAGTTAGCCCATTTTTTTTTTCGTCCAAAAGTTTTGATTACCTGTTTTTGTGTATTTAATATTTAAGATAGTTATTTTTTTAAATCTAAATTCTACATACAAGTGAACTGATTGGAGGTTTGTTTTGTTCAATAAATGTTTAAATGTAAAAAATTTTCTGTATCACTTATTACTTAAGATTGCTTTCACACTGGAGCGGGCATGCGTTGACGGTAAAACGCTGTTAGTTTTAGCGGCGCTTTACCGTCATTTTAGCGGCGCTATTCGGCTGCTAGCGGGGCGCTTATAACCCAGCTAGCGGCCAAGGAAGGGGTTAAATGCGCCCCTGAAGTGCTGCTGCCAAAACGCTATGCAGGTGCTTCGGCAGCGGTGCGCATTCATTTCAATGGGCAGGAGTGGTGGAGCAGCAGTATACACCGCTGCAAAGATGCTGCTTGCAGGACTTTTTTTTACATCCTGCCAGCGCATCGCCTCAGTGTGAAAGCACTCGGGATATCACACTGAGACTGCAGGGGAGCCGTTTTACTGGCACTTTACAGGCGCTATTTTTAGCCCAAAAGCGCCTAAAAAAATGCCCCAGTGTGAAAGGGGTCTAACTGTTAGATTTTATGAGATGAAGGGGGAAAAAAAAAGAAAAAAAGAAGAAAAAAGAAAAAAAAAAAAAATCGGCCTAATATATCGGCCCAAAAAAATCGGCATCATATATCGGCCATCGGCCACCGCGATTTCTAAATATCGGCATCGGCCAGAGAAAAACCCATATCGGTCGACCTCTAGTCCTTTTGACAATATGGTGTAGCCTAATGTGGTTCTAAGTCAAAGATGAACTTGAAAGAACTGGTGCTCGCTTTCCTTAGTTCGTTACTACAAACACATCTCCTATTCTTCAGAAAGCAGCTTGTGGAAATATTGGCATTAGACATACCTAAATAAAACCATATTGATCTCTAAAAGATGCAGCCCTTTTCATTACCTCCTCAGTTTGTCACAACTTTTATCTAATGTCTATATAGGTATACAAAACATCTCCTGATATAAGGTTCATATAAAATATGGAAAAGCCCAGACTCACCGCAGGAGAACTCCACTATTCGGTCTGGGCTGAGTCCCGCTGATATCAACAGCTGCTGCTTAAAATCCGAAACCTATAAGACAGATGCAGGGACAGGGATGCATGAGACAGCTGTGTATGTACGGAAGTTGCACTCAATAACAATTGGTAGGTTGTCACTGGCTAATTGTTGTTCTGTCACAAAAGACAAGAGGAAATCTGGCTGCAGTACACAAACACACAAACAAGGCAGAGTACAGGCGCGCGGCATATCTGTCACCAGCCAGACAGCATCTGGGGCATATGTCATTGCGTCTTCGGCAGGATGGTGATACATGTTTGTTTTAATATTTCTTCTCTCTTTCTGTGAGTATTGTGAGAAGCGCAAAAGTACTTAAATTTATAAAAATCATTTAACACTGAAATTGAAAAAAAAAAAAACTTTTGCTTTTAAACTAATTTGGAAAAACTATAGTAAATTTTTGCACTTTTATAGATATAAATACGAATGATAATCTTAACGTACATTTATGACCATTTGTTTCTTACATTTGGATGAAGGCTTAAAATTCATCAGTTTCTTTTGCAGTCTATCAGGTCAGGGAGATGTTCCTTCACTACAGTACCTGACCGCGAGATTGTGTTTCCAGCGCGATACCATCGCGCTGGTTCTCGGAGACAGGGTACTGTGCATGTCGCGCTGGCTCACTCATCGGAAAAGGAAAACGTTGTTTTCCTTCCGCGATGAGTGACAGGCAGTGCTGACAGCTGTCTGGTATGAATCCTGAGGCGGGAACACCGCGCCAAATTTTAAATGAAAAAACCGGCGTGGGTCCCCCCCCCCCCCCAGGGGCATACCAGGCCCTTAGGTCTGGCATGGATTGTAAGTGGAACCCCCTACGCCGAAAAATTGGCGTGGGGGTCCCCCCCCAATCCATACCAGACCCTTATCCGAGCACGCAGCCCGGCCGGCCAGGAAAGGGGGTGGGGACGAGCGAGCGCCCCCCCCTCCTGAGCCGTACCAGGCCGCATGCCCTCAACATGGGGGGGTGGGTGCCTTGGGGGAAGGGGGCGCCCTGCGGGGCCCCCCCACCCCAAAGCACCTTGTCCCCATGTTGATGAGGACAAGGGCCTCTTCCCGACAACCCTGGCCGTTGGTTGTCGGGGTCTGCGGGCGGGGGGCTTATCGGAATCCGGGAGCCCCCTTTAATAAGGGGGCCCCCAGATCCCGGCCCCCACCCTGTGTGAATGAGTTTGGGGTACATGGTACCCCTACCCATTTACCTAGGGAAAAGTGTCAATATAAAAAAAAACACAGTACACAGGTTTTAAGAGTAATTTATTAGTCAGCTCCGGGATCTTCTTCCAACTTCGGGGGGTCTCCTTCCGACTTCTCCCGGTGTTCGGCCTCTTCTCCCGGGCCCCGCCGCTATCTTCTTCCAGCTCTATTGCCAGCGAGGGGCCCGGTCTGCTGCCGCTGTCTTGTCGCCGCTGTCTCGCCGCCGCTGTCTCGCCGCTTCTTCTCTTCTTCCCCGATGTTGACATGACGCTCTCTCCGGCTCGAATGCTGTGTGCGAGCTGCGGAGCCATTTATATAGGCAGTGACCCCGCCCCCTTACGACGTCATGGTCCCAGCATGCGCAGGGACTCTGGCGTCATAAGGGGGCGTGGCCCCAGAGTCCCTGCGCATGCTGGGACCATGACGTCGTAAGGGGGCGGGGTCACCGCCTATATAAATGGCTCCGCAGCTCGCACACAGCATTCGAGCCGGAGAGAGCGTCGTGTCAACATCAGAGAAGAAGAGAAGAAGCGGCGAGACAGCGGCGACAAGACAGCGGCGACAAGACAGCGGCAGCAGACCGGGCCCCTCGCTGGCAATAGAGCTGGAAGAAGATAGCGGCGGGGCCCGGGAGAAGAGGCCGAACACCGGGAGAAGTCGGAAGGAGACCCCCCGAAGTTGGAAGAAGATCCCGGAGCTGACTAATAAATTACTCTTAAAACCTGTGTACTGTGTTTTTTTTTTTATATTGACACTTTTCCCTAGGTGAATGGGTAGGGGTACCATGTACCCCAAACTCATTCACACAGGGTGGGGGGCCGGGATCTGGGGGCCCCCTTATTAAAAGGGGGCTCCCGGATTCCGATAAGTCCCCCGCCCGCAGACCCCGACAACCAACGGCCAGGCCAGGGTTGTCGGGAAGAGGCCCTTGTCCTCATCAACATGGGGACAAGGTGCTTTGGGGTGGGGGGCCCCCCCGCAGGGCGCCCCCCTCCTCCAAGGCACCCACCCCCCCCATGTTGAGGGCATGCGGCCTGGTATGGCTCAGGAGGGGGGGGGGGGGCGCTCGCGGTCATTGCAATACTTTTTTTTGCACCGTATTTGCGCAGCGGTCTTCTAAGTGCACTTTTTTGAAAAAAAAAAAAATAAGACAACAGTAAAGTTAGCCCAATTTTTTTTTATATTGTGAAATATAATGTTATGCCAAGTAAATTGATACCCATCATGTCACGCTTCAAAATTGCGCCCGCTCGTGGAATAGCGTCAAACTTTTACCCTTAAAAATCTCCATAGGCGACGTTTAAAAAATTCTACAGATTGCATGTTTTGCGTTACAGAGGAGGTCTAGGGCTAGAATTATTGCTCTCACTCTACCGGTCGCGGCGATACCTCACATGTGTGGTTTGACCACCGTTTTCATATGCGGGCGCTACTCACGTATGCGTTCGCTTCTGCGCGCGAGCTCGTTGGGACAGGGCGCTTTAAAAAAAAAATTATTTTTTTTTTTATTATTTATTTTACTTTATTTTATTCATTTTTTCACTGTTTTTAAAAAAAAAAAAAAATTTGGATCACTTTTATTCCTATTACAAGGAATGTAAACATCCCTTGTAATAGAAAAAAGCATGACAGGTCCTCTTAAACATGAGATCTGGGGTCAAAAAGTCCTCAGATCTCAGATTTAGACTAAAATGCAAAAAAAAAAAAAAAAAGTCGTTTAAAAAAATGACACAAAAAAATTGTGCCTTTAAGAGAAGTGGGCGGAGCCGTCGTAATGACGTCGCTCCGGCCGTCACATGGTATGGAGACGGGTGGGGGCCATCTTGGTCTCACTCGTCTCCATACCTAAGCAGGGAAAGGACCCGATCGCCTCCGCCGCTACCGACGGCTCCGGTAAGCGGCGGAGGGTGCGGGAGAGCGGCGGGAGGGGGGTGGCACCTCTCCCCCCGCCGATAACGGTGATCTCGCGGCGAGCCCGCCGCAGAGACCACCATTATCGTGTACGGAACCGCCCGCTGAAAAGATGGATACCTCGGTTGTGGCAGCAGCTGCTGCCGTTACCGAGATATCCATCTTCAAAAAAATGACGTATATATACAGTGGGCGGTCCGGAAGTGGTTAAAGAGAGAAACCCTCCCTAAAGTCGGCCAAAGATGGATGGAAATTCAGCCGCTTCAGCGGGGAACCCGCAAATTTCAATACACCTAGGGCAGTGATGGTGAACCTTGGCATCCTAGATGTTTTAGAACTACATTTCCCATGATGCTTACCTACACTTCAGAGTGCATGAGTATCATGGGAAATGAAGTTCCAAAACATCTGGGGTGCCAATGTTCGCCATCACTGATCTATGGGCAAGCTGGTTGTACAGAAGTCAGGTCTCTCGATCGACTTCTGTTCAACCAGCCCGTTGGGAAATTTTCACTCAGTGCCGCCGGCTTTAGCTGACAGTCCTGATGAATGTATTCTAACGGCAGGGAAGCCTCTTTCAGAATACAATAACTCTGCAGAAGGGATTCCCCCATACACCTCAAATGTGTACAATAAAGAAAAAAAGAAAGGAAGCCTAAAAAAGAAAATGAATGCAGCCATCACAGCTAATAATTGGTAAGCTGCAATATAATAAATGTTTGTTTTTGGGTTTAATACTATTAAATTAGGGTGACCTCACCTCTAAGAGATAAATGTGAGTGCTGCTAATCACTTGTATTTCCTCCATAGCAAAGCATAAATGTTAGCTCAGGACCATGCTCTAAGGCCCCAAGGAGAATGTCCTGTCTCCTGTCTGAGCTCATAACTGATGGACAGCTGGAGGAGGGTAAAAATGACCACTAATTTGCATGCAAGCCTGCCAGTACTGTTGTACTCGCAATCTCCGCTCAAATTCATCCTATCGGGTTGAGGTCAGGACTCTGTGCAGGCCAGTCAAGTTCCAACACGAGCAGTCATGTTGGAACAGGAAGAGGCCGTCCCAAAAATGTTTCCACAAAGTTGGGAGCATGAAATTGTCCAAAATGTCTTGTATGCTGACGCCTTAAAGCCCCGTACACACGATCGGATTGTTGGCCAACAATACCGTGGAATTTTGTCCGAAGGGTGTTGGCTTAAACTTGTCTTGCATACACACGGTCACACAATTGTTGGCCAACAATTACGAACGTAGTGACTTACTAGACGTACTACGTGGTTTTTCAGCACCACCCTTTGGGCTCCTTCTGCTAATTTCGAGTTAGTAGAATTTTGGTGAGTGTTGATTCGCGCTTTTCTTTTCACGCTTTTCATTTAGCGCTTTTCAGTTCACGCTTTTCATTTCGTTTCTGAATGGCCGTTCGTCAACCAGACATGTTGCGGAATCGGAGGAGATAACGTGTTATTTATTATTGGCCTTGGAGTTATTGCTTTGACATTATTTTTTGGTTGAATAATGATTTGATATATTTTCTATATTTTTGGATGCATAGAATGCACTTTTTGGTTAAGTTCTATTGGCAGATAGCATGTCTAATTTTATTTTCTTTTTTTAATGCACAATAAAAAAAATTGTGTAGAATAATACTTGGCTATGTGTTTTACTTCAAATGACATTTTGGGAGTAGGCAGTTACATTTAAAAAAATACAATGTAAAATTAACAAGGGACACCAACATAGTTGTATCTTTGATCTTAAAAACTACGGGATAATGGTGTTGTGGTAACTTGCCCAAATAAAAAAAATAACAAGCATAATAATATTATTCTGGATATCACTAGAAAAAAAAAAGCCTTTGAAAATTATCCATCAGTATCACCAGCAAAGCAGCTTCATTATTATCCTATTAAAGAAGAAGAGAATTGTGCGCTGCATTTCAAGATTTCTTAATTTGCCACGTCACGCATGTTAATTCTCCATTATGAACGCTAATTTACAAGATTGACCGATTCTGCTTCCGAGCATGCGTGTTTGTACTTTAGTCCGACGGACTTGTGTACACGCGATCGGAAAATCCGACAACACACATTTGTTGGCGAAAAAAATGGAAAACCAACTAGCCAACATTTGTTGGCGCAAAGTCAGACAACAACTGTCCAATGGAGCATACACACGGTTGGATTGTCGCCAACAGCCTGACATCGAACATTTCCCGTCAGAAAATCCGATTGTGTGTACGAGGCTTTAGAGTTCCCTTCACTGGAACTAAGGGTCCAAGCCCAACCCCTGAAAAACAACCCCACACATAATCCGCCCTCCACCAAATGATTTGGACCAGTGCACAAAACAAGATCCATAAAGACATGACCTTTGGGATGAATTCGAGTGGAGACTGCGAGCCAGGCCTTCTTGTCCACATCAGTGCCTGACCTCACAAATGCGCATCTGGAAGAATGGTCAAAGATTCCCATAGACACACTCCTAAACCTTGTGGACAGCCTTCCCAGAAGAGTTAAAGCTGTTATGGTTGCAAAGGGTGGGCCAACTCAATATTGAACCCTACGGACTAAGACTGGGATGCCAATAAAGTTCATGTGGGTGTCCAAATACTTTTGGTAACATAGTGTATATGCAAATCTGGGGGTCTAATACGACACAGAAAAAGCACGATTGCCGCTGTGGTGAATATTCACATCGTCAGATGCTGAGCAACTATTGGTTGCTGAGCTAAATATCCAAATTTGGCGTCCCGATATGGTTCTAACGGCAGCCATTGATATAAGAATCTTTATTTTCAGTCTTGATCCAGCACAGCCGAAGAGATGTCTTACCTGCTAAGGACACTCTCCTAGACGGTGACTGCTCACTATGTGCTGAGGTACAGCCACTAGGTGGAACTGTACTTTTGATTTTGCCTAGTGTCCAACCAACTAAAGGCAGGAACTACATCCAGAGGTCACAGACTGTGTTCTTCCAATGGCAGGTGTGCAAAAAGGTGTTAACATCTAAGTGGAGTATGCTCTCTCTCCCCATGTTGCAGTTGGTACGTGCTTGGGGGGGTGGGGGAGGGGGAGAGCACTGCACAGCTTTCGAACCAGGAGAAGTGCTTATTCCTGTGATGCTGGGAGCAAGCATCCAATGTATGGAGTGTCCAGACAACAATTCAGGGCTGTAGAACATGGGAGGTTTTTTTTTTACCAGGCTTCGGGTGTACCGCAAATGGCCTACAGGTATGCCACCTATAATAAACTATATTTTTTTAAGCTGCTGTTATTTTAAACCTACTTGGGTCCCTTGTCTGTAGAGTCACTTTCATGCAAAAGGATCATTAGACTTTTAAGACATTTCCTGCATAAAAATCAGTTACTAAGCAGAACACGGGGCGGTACATGACTATAAACTGAAAAAGTTTAAGGGCTCTTTCACACGGACGATCCGTATGTCCGTTTTTTGATGAAAAACGGACATGCATGTATCCCTATGGAATAGCGGATGTCAGCGGATGAACGTTCCGACCCGCTCCGATCCGAAAAGTGTAACGGAGGAAAACCCTACTTTTCCATCCGTTTTCGGATCGGATCGGGTGACGACGGACTCTACAGTCCGTCATCATCCGATCCCCCATAGGGGAGAGCAGCGCTCTGACAGGTCCGTCACTGCACAGTGTGCAGCGACGGGCCTGTCATCTTCCTGCTCAGCGGGGATCGGCGGAGCGATCCCCGCTGAGCAAGCGGATATTCACGGGGCGGATCAGTGATGATCCGCCCCGTGTGAAAGAGCCCTTAGACTTCAAGTATGCTACCCACTCATGTTTATAACCTATTTTTTGGTGACAAAGTAACTTAAGATGAGAGGACTGTGTCCATACTTCTATGTGTGTCCTGAGCCATGATCCCGACCATGACATCTGCCTGGAGTTTGCATGTTCTCCCTGTGCTTGCGTGGGTTTCCTCCGGGTACTCCGGTTTCCTCCCACACTCTCAAGACATGCTGGTAGGTTAATCTGATCCTAAATTGGCCCTAGTATGTATGAATGTGAGTTAGGGACCTTAGAGTGTAAGCTCTTTGAGGGTAGGGACTGATGTGAATGTACAATGTATATGTAAAGCGCTGCGTAAATTGACGGCGCTATACAAGTACCTGAAATAAATAAAAATAAATGAGGACACTGATAACTGGGTTTTTTGCACAGAACAGATTAAGCTTTTCTGTAATTACATGGGCGTTTTGTGTGGTCAGTTTACATGCCAATTGTGCTTAGCGGGGTTCTTGGAGTGTTTAGCAGCGAGCACTACAGATCGCCCACCCAGACAGTACTCCAGCTGTTCAGAAATTCTTATCTGGCCTATTGAGAGTTAGAAAATGTATCATAATTTAGGGATTATGGGGCCCTCCTCTCCCTGGAGACACCCCCCCCTCCACCTTCCTGATCCTATCAGTGTGTAATCCCCTGGAAGCAGACTGACATTTTAGGTAATTTGAATGTGGCATTTGCAGCCTTTTCAGTGAATGTATGGCTGATTGACTTTACCAGAACCCGCCACAATCAGGCTCATCAAGTGCTGTGTGATGTGGATAGGAAATTAATTCCTCCCTTCTGTAAACTGGGATTTTTTTTTTTTAGTATTCAGAAAATGGGGCAAGTTCAGCTTAGCACAAAGATGAAAAACATATGCAGAACTATTTTATCTGCCAAAAAATTTGCAATGAAGCACACATATACCTGTGCATTAAAGAGCACCTGTCAGACATGAGCATTTGTAGCAATCTGAATCTACATTCTTCAAGTGGTATTAAACCCAAAACCAAAAATGTATTATATTGCAACTTACCAATCATTAGATGTGGTGGCTGCATTCGTTTTCTTTTATTGTAGGCTTTTTCTCCTCTTTTTTTTACCTGGTGATCTGGCCAGTAACACATGTCCTGTATTATAGTGCCCCCACTCTGGATGAAGGAGCACAGGGGGCACATCTGAACAGCACCATGATCAGTTTGGGGGAAGGGGAATGTTAGATGTACTAGCATATTTAGATATGCTAACAAATTGAAGCTGAACTCCAGCTAACTTTTTTTTTCCATTTTGGGATAAAGGTTTTACATGAATAAATAAAAGCTAATCATTTTAAGAACCCTTGTCAGTGGTAAATGGGTTTGTCGCAACACAAAACAATAAAAGTGCAATATTCCTTTAAATTTCGTACCTGGGGGGTGTCTATAGTATGCCTGTAAAGGGGCGCATGTTGCCCGTGTTTAGAACAGTCTGACAGTAAAATGACATTTCTAATGTAAAACTACTATCGATAGCGCCGGCTATAATGAATTGTCGGTCCGGCCAGACACAACAGTTCATTGATAAAAACGGCATGGAATTTCCCCACAGGGTAAGCCCGAACCAAAATTAAAAACAAAAAATGCGTGGGGGTCCCCCTAAATTCCATACCAGGCCCTTCAGATCTGGTATGGATATTAAGGGGAACCCCGAACCAAAATTAAAAATAAAAATGGTGTGGGGGACCCCCTAAATTCCATACCAGGCCCTTCAGATCTGGCATGGATATTAGGGGAAACCCCGCATCGAAATTAAAAAAAAAAATTGCGTGGGGGTCCCCCTAAATTCCATACCAGACCCTTCAGATCTGGTATGGATATTAAGGGGAACCCCGCGCCAAAATGTAAAAAAAAAAAAATGGCGTGGGGGGTCCCCCCAAAATCCATACCAGACCTTTTAAGGGGAACCCCGCGCCAACATTTTTTTAAAAAATTGTGTGGGGGTCCCCTCAAAAATCCAAACCAGACCCTTATCTGAGCAACCTGGCAGGCCACAGGAAAGGGGGGGGGCGAGAGAGCGCCCCCCGAACCGTACCAGGCCACATGCCCTCAACATTGGGAGGGTGCTTTGGGGTAGAAAATGGGAGAAGGGCCTCATCCCCACAACCCTTGCTCGGTGGTTGTGAGGGTCTGCGGGTGGGGGGCTTATCGGAATCTGGAAGCCCCCTTTAACAAGGGGACCCCCAGATCCCGGCCCCCCCCGTGTGAATTGGTAATGGGGTACAAATGTACCCCTACCATTTCACAAAAAAAGTGTCAAAAAGGTTAAAAAAAAACACAAGAGACGGTTTTTGACAAGTCCTTTATTAATTTCTTCTTCTTCCATCTTCTTTCGGTGTTCTTTTTCTTCCTCCGCTCTTCTTCCCGCATCTTCCTCCAGCTTCTTCTCCGCTCCATCCGCACAATCCGTCTCAGTGGGAGTCTTCTGCCGTGTGACGCTTCAGTTCTTCTGACACTTCTTATATAACGGAGGGGGTGGTCACCCGGTGACCCCGCCCTCCTCTGATGCATGGGGACATCCCTGTGGCTTTCCCCGTGTTGTCAGAGGGGGGCAGGGTCATCCGTTTACGTTATCGGGTTTGGGGTTTCCCTGTGGGCAAATTCCATGCCGTTTTTATCAATGAACTTATGTGTATTGCCGGATTGACAATTCATTATAGCCGGCGCTAGCGATGGTAGTTTTACATGACTTTTTTTTCTTTAGAAATGTAATTTTGCTGTCAGACTGTTCTAAACACGGGAAACATGCGCCCCTTTACAGGCATACTATAGACACCCCCCAGGTACGAAATTTAAAGGAATATTACACTTTTATTGTTTCACTTTAAGCATTATTACAATCACTGCTCCTGAAAAAAACGTCCGTTTTTATAACTTTTTTTTGCATTGATACATGTCCCCTGGGGCAGGACCCGGGTCCCCAAACACTTTTTATGACAATACCATGCATATAAGCCTTTAAAATTAGCACTTTTGATTTCTCCCATAGAGACTTTTAAAGGGTGTTCCGCGGCTTTCGAATTTGCCACGAACACCCGAACATAAAGCTTATCCCTACCCGCAACCATGAACATGAGCGGTAGGAAATGAATGGATTTAAATACATGAGAATACATGAAGGGCCTGGTATGGAATTTAGGAGGACCCCCACGCATTTTTTTTTGTAAATTTTCGTTCGGGGTTCCATGTCGTTTTTATAAATGAACTGTTATGTGTATTGCCGGACCGACAATTCATTATAGCTGGCGCTAGCGATAGTAGTTTTACATGACTTTTTTTCCTTTAGAAATGTCATTTTGCTGTCAGACTGTTCTATACACGGGAAACATGCGCCCCTTTACAGGCATACTACCGTTTGCAACAGCATAACAGCGTTATTAAAAAGAATTCAGAGGACATGTCATGTTCAGCAACTGTGCCGTATTTCTTTGTTTTGTGATTTATCCCTTAATAAAGAACACCTGATTGTTAAAAAAAAATAATTAACAGACTTATTGTACTTTAAAAAGGTGTTGGTCCTACATAAAATGCACACATTTACTTGTATTTAGTTTTAAACATATTGTATGGCTCTCACGGAATTATATTTTAAAATACCGTATCTATCGGAGTATAACACAACACACACTTTTTTCCCCTTAAAATCAGGGGAAAATCATGGGTGCGTGTTACACGCCGATCCCCGCCAATTGTGAGCGGAGCGAGCGCCAGCGATATACACATAGCTGAGTGTACTCGGCTTCGCTCACAGTCACGCCCAGTGCCAGAGGAGCCGAGAGAAGCCGAGCACACTCAGCTTTGTGTAATATGTCGGCAGCGCTCGCTCCGCTCACAGTCATGCCCAGTCCCGCCATTGGACCAGTGTTATGTCCATCATAGGGGCGGGACTGGGTGGGCCTGCGAGAGGAGCCGAGAGAAGCCGAGTACACTCGGCTTTGTGTAATATGTCGGTGGCGCTTGCTCCACTCCACTCATAGTCAGCGGAGATCAACGCCATTTTTAAATAATCAGCCTGCAATGAGGCTGGGAATGCTGCAAAGACACTAAGTAAGGCTGCAGATGGACACTGGGCAAGTTTGCAATGATGGACAAGGCTGCTGATGGACACTGGGCAAGTTTGCAATGATGGACAAGGCTGTAGATGGACACTGATTAAGGCTGCATTGATGGGCATTTAAATGTAAGTTTTTTTCCTTAAACTTCTCTCCTAAACTTGGGGTGCGTGTTATACGCTGATAAATACGGTATGTGGCATTTATGGCTCTCTCAGCCAAAAAGGTTCCCGACCCCTGCTCTAAGAGATAGATGTGTGTGCTGCTAATCACTTGTATTCCCTCCTTAGCAAAGCATAAATGTTAGCTCAGGACCAAATGATTGTGCAAATCAAATGTTATAGGTGGGCAGCAACACAGGATCTACGGAAAGAGATCTGCCCAATGGAATTTCCAAGAGAGATAAGGAGCTGGCCCCATTATATCTCATCTTTTTTTGTTTTTGTCCTTATTCTAAAATAAATATGTAGTCTACTATACAGTCTCTTTAAAATATAAACAGCCTTCCCCTTTCTAAAGAGAAGCACTATAATGACAGTAACTTTTACGTGAAAGACAGAGATGATGCAGGGACAAGGTGCCTCTCTCACCGGCTGCATGGTACCTCCAGCGATGATGATAGAACGACACTCCTTTAGGACCTCAGCAAAATGCACAGCAGGGTTTAGCATGAGAAATTTCAGGCTGCTCTGTGCCACAGTACCTGCAGAGACAGACATTTTTCATCACCTAAGGTTATTCAGCCATTCTGTTTACATACCTGCTATCAGACAAAAGGGTACATTTTCTAAAACCTACCAGTATAGCACAAGACTTCCCACTGACACAGCAAAATTAAGCCATTAACTTTTTTTTTTTTTTCTGCATCGACTGCGGAAGAGTTGCAACCACTGTCAACACTTAACTGCTGATCTCTATAGGACAAGTTTTGCTTACTTCCTATCTATTTGATAGATTTCGGGCAAAACAAGACTTGAGGAAGTTCATCTATCTCTGTTTATTTGATGGGTATCAGGCAGAACAGAAAGTGAGAGAATTCTCCCCTCTTCCTATTTGATGGGCATCAGAAAGACAGAGGAGAGCATTTCCTCAATTTCTGTTCTATCGGATGGGTATTAGACAGAATAGAAAGTGAGGAAAAATCTCCCCCCCACCTATGTAATGAATACCAAGAAGAACAGGAACTAGGCAAATGTTTCCTTCTGTCCATTTGTGGCCATCGTCTGGATAAGTACCCAGGGTGCAGACGAGTAGCTGAAGGGCTAGACCACAAACTGGTAATGAAGGGGCCCAAATAAAATGTGGGAATTGAAGATGTTCTGGAAAGACGAGGACATGTAGGTAAACATCTTTTGATATTCACACAAGTCAGAAAGTTTCCTTGGAAAAGGGCACAAGTAATAGATTTATTTAGGTCCAATGTGGAATTTCTAGACTCGTATGAAGACATT
Organism: Lithobates septentrionalis; assembly: GCA_037952835.1. NCBI lineage: Eukaryota > Metazoa > Chordata > Amphibia > Anura > Ranidae > Lithobates > Lithobates septentrionalis. Next base: position 52,559 of record JBBDGP010002717.1, read on the forward strand.
CAGAGCTTTGAGATCCAGAACGGGGTGAATGCCTGCTTTGAGCTTGGGAACATTCAGTAGATTATAGTAAAACCCCTGAATCCATTCTACAACATAAACTGGGGCAACGACACCTTAAAGTGTTTGTTACCGCAGCATTCCTAATAGGTGTCTGCTGTACTATGTACTTGTATGAAAAATGATCCGGTTCTCTTTGTATTGCTTCCTTTATGTGAAATCCCTAGTGTTCCTGCCAGTCCCTCTTTTCCTGTTAAAAAAAACTGACCACACTATGCAGGAGAACACACAGTGGTTAGTTCTCTAGGTGTGCTGGGAACCCAAGCTGCTCTCCTCCAATGATTAGACTTGTCCTAACTTGCCTCCGCTGCACAGCCTTTCACTGGGAAGATCAGTGTTCTGCTGCTTCTCCTCCCCCTAGCTCTTATGCAGCTGAGAACAGAGGGAATGTGATCACTTATAAAAAAAAGGGGGGGGGGGGGGGAAAGGTATTTACTGTATAATGTTTTTTCCTTTACAAAGATTTATTTGCATGTAATCCAACATATCAGGTCAACATTCAGATGGTTTGTTTAGTGCAATAAACAAAAGACAAAACAAAAAAGGAAAATCTATATAGAAAATGAGAAGAAAGGGACATGAGCAGTAGGAATATGCTGGTGCTAACCGCAATGCTCCATGGGGTGAGCAGGGGAAAAAGATGTTAAGTCCAGAAGAGGTGTTCTGAGATGTTCCAGGGAGCATAAGGCATCTGTAAACAAAATTGTCCACATGTGGAACCCAGCATATCCAAACTAAATTTTTGATCAAGGGTCTCCCTATCGATGTGGCTGTAACTCAAAAATTAGAACTAAATTAAAAAAAAAACAATTATTGAAAATACAATGTTATAAAGTATAACCAATCTGATCAGGACTATCCCTGGTGGCCTAACAGGCATATGTGATTAATGCATAAAGCATATTTGAACTGAAGAGAAGGAAGCAACCAATAGGAGAAGAGAGAGTCTGAAAAAGAAAAGGAGAATAAGAAAGAAGGTAGAAGAGAGTCCACGGGGAGCGTATTGCCGGACCGGGAAGGCTGAGTATATGTAATCCATGGCTGCCGAACTCTAAGAAATTTGTCATGCGTGTCTAACAAAATGGCTTTCAATTTCTCATTCACCACGACATTGTTCATACAATTCTTGACCGCCTCAAAACTGAGCATGGGGGTTTTCCATGCCTTAGCAATAGTCAATTTAGTTGCAGTAAAAAGATGTTGTGCCAGCTGCCTTTCCGGACGTAGCCATTCGGCAATAGGTTTGCTTAGAAGAGCTTCATAGGGGTCCCTTTTAAGGTTAACATGAAATAAGAATTACAAATAAGGGAGTAAACCCTGACCCATAGCCTGCACGCCCTCGGGTATGACCACTAAATATGTGCCATGGAGCCTTCTTGTGAACATCCCCGAAAACGGAGAGGAGAGTAAGTTGGGATAAAGCGGGCCAATCTAGCCACCATGTAATACCACCTATACAACACTTTATAGGCATTCTTCAATATAAGAACATTTTTTGAACATTTGAATATGGCTATGGTCATAATCTGCCAGTCCTCTGGGTCAAGCTGCCTCCCCAGTTCTTTTTCCCATTGGAGAGGATAGGGTCTAAGCGGGGGCTTTTTTGCAGAGATTATAGATGAGTATATCAGAGATATCAGGCCCAGAGAATGGGGTCTAGCTCTGCATATACTCTCAAAAGGAGTCAGAATATATGGGGTAGGGCGGGATTTAATGAGTTGTTGGATAAAATGCCTAAGTTGTAGGTAGCTATAGTGTTCTCGCAAGGGGATACCATGAGAAGAGCGTAAGGCATTGAACGTCAATATCCTAGTAGGAGTGAACAGGGAGTGGATGTCCGTGAACCCATTCGTGGTCCGCCATGAAAATTGGGCCGGGTTTTCACAGCCTGGAGGAAACAATGGGCAATGGAGGAGAAGTTGTAAAAGTGGGAGATGAGGGGAAATCAAACCCGCAGAATATTTGACAGAGTCCCATAATTGTAGAGAGTAGGCTAGACATGGTTCTATTACAGCCGGGCGATGAATGGGAGGGAGCCAGGGTAAAGAAGAAACAGGTATGGGGTCGGAATCAACAAGGTCAATTGTGGCCCATAGCGGAAGCTGATACGTTTCATGAAGATGGGAAAGTGGAGCTATGCTTGCTGCAGCGTAGTAGGCCTGTAAGTTAGGGACCGAAAGGCCGCCATTGATCTGTCAAGCGTACAAAACCTGCTTATTGATTCGAGGATGGATAGAACCCCATATAAACTGCAAAAGCTTGCGTTGATGTATTCATAAAATATGTGAAGGGACTAAAACAGGCAAGACCCGAAAGAAATAAAGCAGTTTTGGGATACAAGACATGCAAATTGCGGTTACCCTGCCAAACGAAGACAATGGTAAATGGGACCAGGAGGACAGCGTGTCAGACAATCTTAAAGCGGAGGTCCGCTGAAAATTTTTTTTTTTTTTTAAAAGTCAGCAGCTACAAATACTGCAGCTACTGACTTTTAAAATAAGGACACTTACCTGTCCAGGGCGCCCGCAATGTTGGCACCAAAGACCGAACCGTCCCTCAGCTGCTGCCGCCGCCATCTTCAGTAAAGGAATCAGGAAGTGAAGCCTTGCGGCTTCACTTCCTGGTTCCCTACTGCGCTTGCACGAGTCGCGCTGCGCAATCCGAATGGTCCCTGCGTGTCTCCCAAAAGACAGCCGGGGGGGGGGGGCGGGGAGGGAGTGCCGTAGCTATGCCCGGAAGTGGGTGCAAATACCCGTATTATACAGGTATCTGCACCCCCCTCCCCCCTGAAAAGGTGCCAAATGTGACACAGGAGGGGGTTTCCAAAAAGTGGAAGTTCTATTTTTGTGTGGAACTCCGCTTTTAATAAGGATGGGAAATTGGCCTGGTACAATCCTGCATATGTTGAGGTAAGGTGGATTTCCAGGTAAGGCAAAAGAAGAATACCACTGAAAGGGGAAGGCTGTTTTCAAGTCCGTCAATACTGGAGAAGAGAGGTTGACCGAGAGAGCCTTAGATTTTGAGGGGTTGACACGAACACCCGAAAGAGAGCCAAAAGTGTCTAGAAGGGATAGTAAGTTTGGTAGAGAGATTCTAGGGGAAGTTAAAGTTAACAAGATATTGTCGGCAAAAAAGGATATTTTATGAGAAGAGCCTGCTACATCAATATCCTTTATATCTGGATGGGAACAAACTGCCTCCACCAATGGCTCTAGAGCCGAAATAAAAATAAGTGGTGAGAGTGGGCACCCTTGAAGAGTACCCCTCCCAATATTGAGAAGGGGTGACTCAAATCCATAATACTTAATTTTAGCCCGAGGGGTCATATAGGACAGTCATCCAACGCAGAAATTAGGCACCAAATCCATAATGGCGAAGTACGGACGTTAGATAAGGCCATGACAAAGTGTCAAAGGCCTTATTCACATCCAGAGACAAAAGCATTGATTCCAACGAACGGCTGTGGGCTATATGCTGCCTCTGTGGTACAAAACCAACTTGATTCTTTTTAATTAAGCGGGGAAGAAAAAAAAGAGTTCAAACTGTTAGAATTTGTCAGAATATTCATGTCCATATTAATAAGAGAAATGGGCCTAAAATTAGCCCAAGAGGAGTAGTCGCGATCAGGTTTGGGGATCGTCACGATATTAGCAGTCAAAAGATCTGATGTAAAAGATTGGCCATCTTTGACAGAATTATACATAGCTGTCAGATGTGGAGCTATAACGTCAGCTAGCTTCCTATAGTAAAGTGCTGTGGAGCCGTCAGGTCCAGGTCGCTTAGGTCTTTAATACATTGAAGGACTCCTGATACCTGGATGTCCTGGTCCATAAGGACCATATGAGCCTCAGTCAGCGTGGGGAGCGAGAGACTATTAGGGAAATTGTCCTGATTACCCAACTGACCAGGAGCCGAGTACAGTTTGGTAAGATGGTAACTGAATTCGTCCAAGACCTTCACTGGGTTACCAGTGAGTACGTAGTGTGATAGGGGTGAATTTAGGTGTAAAGGTGTGGAGTCTGTTGGCCAGCATTTGGTTTGGTTTGTTCGCGTACCACTTCTGGCGAGATCAACGTAAGACACGCTCACCGCTATCAGTGAGACAGAGGTCCTACTCTGAGTGGGCTTGATCCAAGAGATCCAACAGTTTATGATTAGCAGAGGTGGGAGATAGTTTAAATGCATTGGAAAGTACTTCCAGACGGGTCTCTATGTCTTGCTGTTTAAACAGCGCTTTCTTTTACGTTTCGAATCCAACTGTATAATGTGTCCCCTAAGAACCGCCTTGTATGCCTCCCAGAGAGTTACAGAAGATGAGACTGAACCTGCATTACCCGCTTCAGCCCCGGAAGATTTTACCCCCTTCCTGACCAGAGCACTTTTTACAATTTGGCACTGCGACGCTTTAACCGACAATCGCGCGGTCGTTCGACACTGTACCCAAACAAAATTTACGTCCTTTTTTCACACAAATGGAGCTTTGTTTTGGTGGCATTTGATCACTTCTGCGGTTTTTATTTTTTGTGCTATAAATAAAAAAATCAGCGACAATTTTGGAAAAAAAACACAAAACAATATTTTTGACTTTTTGCTATAATAAATATCCCCCCAATTTTTTTTAAAAAAACAACATTTCTTCATCAGTTTAGGCCAATATATATTGATCTACATATTTTTGGTAAAAAAAACAGCGCAATAAGCGTATATTGATTGGTTTGCGCAAAAGTTATAGCGTCTGCAAACTATGGAAAAGATTTATGCCATTTTTATTATTTTTTTTATACCAGTAATGGCAGTGATCTGCGATTTTTAGTGGTACTGCGACATTGCGATGGACAGATCAGAGACTTTTGACACTTTTTTGGGACCATTGGCATTTATACAGCGATCAGTGCTATAAAAATGCACTGATTACTTTGTAAATGTCACTGGTAGGGAAGGGGTTAAATGTGTGTTCCCTCACTGTGTTCTAACTGTGTGGGGATAGGATTGACAAGAGGAGGAGACATATCTTTTTTCCTGCTTAGTAGGAACAAACGATATGGCTCCTCTCCTCTGACAGCACAGGGATTTCTGTGTTTAAACACACAAATCCCCAAGCTGGCGCTTGTGCTCGTGATTGCGCGTGGCCGGCAGCGATCGTGCCCACTGGCCACGCACATCGGGTCCCCGCCGTGCGTCGGCGCGCCCTCTGGTGGCCGAAAAAGGGTAGGATGTACCTGTACGGGATTCCGCCCAGGAGAGCCATTGTGCCGCAGTATATCTGCGTGACATGGTCGGGAACTGGTTAATGCAGAAATAGTCCGCAGAATCCTTCAGAATTTCAGCCCAGCCTGAACCTCTTGGAGGAATAAAAGCCAATCATTTATCACCCAGGGCGAGTGTTGAGGTTTATCAAGAATGGAGCGAAAAACCACCAATACGGGATCATGATCTGACCATGGGGTGGCAAGGATGGAAGTAGAAACCACTAAGGGGAGAGGTTTCCTCAGCATAAACACATGGTCTATTCTAGAGTGAGAATGATGGGGATGCGAATAATGTGTGTAATCTCCCATGAATTTGCAGAGACCGAACAAACTTCTTTGCAGCAGGGGAGGGGGCTGCATGTTCTGAGGGATACTTGTCCAGAGAAGGGTTTAAAGCCAGGTTAGTCTCCCGCGAGAAGGTTAGTAGCCTTTTGATGGGATGCCAGGACGGGTCAAAAAAGGTTCCCGGGGCAGAGTTTGGAGCATAATAAGTCAAAATAGTAATTTCCGTATCTTGGATAGTACCTTGTCATAACAGATACCTACTGTCTGGATCTGCTACCCGTTTAGTGCAACTAAAAGGAACTGATTTGCGAAAGGCAATGAGCACCCCCAACCCCCCCCCCCCAAGTTGAAAAATGGGTTCCTTGCAGGCATGCTATATTGATCTGCTGCCTCTTGAGATACTTAAACAACTTTCACAATTTTTTGAGGAGAGTTCATGGCCTGAACATTCAGAGACAACCAATTTAGTGTCATATTAAATAAAGGAAAAGGTTGAATTGGCTCCTTCAAGCTCAAACCCCGTGGACTCATTAAAGAGAAGAAAGGTTGAAAAGAAAAAAAGGTCAATCGTGAGATAAGAAAAGGGGATCATGTAGAAAAACGTAAAGAAACTGAGTAACACTCGGAGCAAAAAATATCCATACAACATAGTTCCGTACAGTAGTGGGACAAAGGGCCCACTGAGGGGGGGGTCGGGGATTGGTCAGAACTATTGCCCAGACCAAGTTCTGGCACAACTAGGGGAGCAGTAGCCCGACTGAACCACTCTGCATTTGTCTATAGTAGAATCATCATCAGCATGTAAAAGGACATTAGGCACATAACACATTAAAAGAACATTTAAAGGCACAGCCGAAAAGAGGAAGAACAACCTAGAAACCAAAACATAACTATTTTTACTGAAGACGGTCACAAACGCCAAGGGGCATCCACGTACAAGTGGGGGAAATCGGGGCAGGAAACCAACAGACAGCAAATAAACCTGCATTGATAACCAGATTAGATATAGGTAATCATATCACAAAAAACAAACAAAGGCGCCTCTAAGTGCAGAAGATTAACAGTTTTAATACCCCAACTGGGTTAAAAAACACTTACAGAATAGAAGTTATAATCAGGCACAACGTGGGTAAAGCTGCATTGGAAGGGGTCACGGTCAGAGGAAGCCTTCAGAAGGGATGGATGTAGTCACTGACAGCAGCGGTGTGGGACTCAGAGAGCTGCTGTGAAGCCGGCGTCGTCAGCATGGAAAGACGGCGAACTCGGAAGTGATGTCATCCGCTGGGCGGCTCTGTAACCAGCCTGAACCGCAAACAAACAGCCAGAGAAGGGATGTGATGTCATCAATAAGGGACGTGTTTCGGAACCGTCAATCGTTCCTTTTTCAACCTATGGCTATACTGATGACTGGGGAGAATCTATATACACACACACTAGCAGTGGATTGGCCAGGGGGCGGGGACAACAAAATTTAGTAACGATGAGTCCATTAAATGCATATAAACAAATACCTGCAACAGCATTCTTAAAAACGGGGCAGTAGGAAAGAAATATAATGATAGAATAAAGAAAAATAAAGGATTTAGAACAATAAGAGTTTAAAAAGCAGATCTGTAAAATGTCTGATAATGACCGGTCCTGGAACTTGCAATGCACATAACAAAATATAAACAACTGGAGCAATCATATCACACAGAGGAATACTATGAGTCAAATGCAGCATTGAACTCTGAAGCCTGGGTTTGCCGAACCTCAACCTTAAAATGTAGAGAGTTGCAACCTGCAGCCCACTATGGGCGAGGATTCCCCAAAAACCAGATGGGGATATCAGGTCCATCATAAGAAGGCTCCCCTAACTGAGCATCAGAATGCTCTCACCAGTGAAAACGTGTAAGGAGTATACACAATCAGAGAAAAAAAAAAAAGGGAGGGGGAGGGTGAAGGTCATAGTACTCTGAAGGTCAAGTATCACAATTAGAGTTCCAGTTTTCCAGGTCTCAACGCTGCCATCACTTAATTGGGGCAGCCCAGGGCGAAGGACCTTCAGGGAATAAAGTAACCTAAAATGGGGAGGGGGGGTAACCAGATCCAGTGAGTGACTGATGGTATATGAGAGGCACAAACTGAAGTGCCTAAGTCATCTGGGCCCCAGCTGAATGAGGTCATTAACATAAATGTGGATCAGAGTCCACAATGGATGGTGAGAGTCATCAGGCTAATTGGAGTATCAGGCTCAAGATGGAGTGGGCAGCAAGGGTATCTAAGACATCCCAGGTGAACCTTGTCAACTCTGTCAGCCGTTGGGCACATCCTGGAAGCGTTGAGCTTGGAGGGAGCGAAGGGCTTGAGAGCCTTCTTGAGACTTGAGAAGGCCTGCCAAGTGGCTGGGAAGATCTAGGAAGAGCGGATGAAGATGGTGTCTCCTTTTGAGAGGGGGGAGATCAAACTGCAGTACCTGAAAGTGCCGCCGCAGGTCAGGTAAGGAGGAAGCGTGGAATTGGCGGCCTTTAGGAGAGAACGAGAGCTTAAAGGGGAACCCCCATCTGTACTTCATCCCCTGGGTTTGCAGGATTTGCAGATAAGGCTTTAGATTCCTCTGCTTCTCAATAGTAACTGGGGAGAGGTCTGCAAAGAGTTGGGGGGGGGGGGTTACCCTGGAAAGAGAGGTCTTGGCGGTCCCTTGCGGCTTGCACGAGCCTTTCTTTAGTGCGATAAAAGTGGAACTTGATGATGTACCCTCAGTTGGTTTAGGAGCCAGGGACTTGTGTATATGGTCAAATTCCAAGCGCTCATGTGAGATATCAGGTGCAAGATCCTGAAAAAAAGCAGTGGCGGTTCCTTGCAGATCAGTGGTGGTCTCAGGTCCTCTGAGAGTCGCGTGGAGTCATCTGGCTCCGAAGGCTCAGGCGCCATCTTGCTCTTACCTTTTCCCTTTCCTGGAGTGGGGGAAGCTTTCTGATGAGAGCGGTAGCGCTGTCAGTTCCGGGGAGTGCAATGTATACCCACCAGGATGCTGGTGGTATCCGCTGTCTCAGGAGCTGCTTCAGCTGTGTCGGAGAGCAGACTGTGCCTTATCAGCCAAGGAAAGACGTTCCATCAGCGCTGAGCAGGGAGACTAAGCGTCCATCTTTCTCGATCCCGCGCATGTGCCCCATATTGATAATGTTTTTTTAAATCTATACACAAATGTTTGCCTTATATTTCAATTTTAAACTGAATAGGTTGTTTTGCAAGGTGACTGTTTACAATCACTTTGATCCAGAAGTCACAAGGGGGCCTGATGAAGATCTGCTAATCAGTGCGGGGACACAGGAAGGTTGGAACTCCAGTCTTAGGATACAAACTCCTGCACCCAAATGTCAGGAATGCAAGCTGTACAAGCATCTGGAAAGGTTAACATATCTCCCGACTCTGGAAAGTGGGGGCTCACCTTATTACAGCGGAAGACTTATCTGAGGACTCTGCCCCTGTGTCTAGAGTCTAGACATGCGGCAACTGTGTGGCGGTAAGGCATGGTATGAAGCATGGCCTCAAATACTAATAAAATCTGGACAGCAGGCAAGAGTCAGATAGGTGGAGGTAACCAAGGCGGGCAGCAGGAACTAATCCAAGTTCCATGTTGCTCTTGCAAGCAGAAGCAATAGCCAGGGGATGCTTCATCCATATTGTATGGTAGGAAGGCACACACAATGTGCACCCTTGACATGCCGCCCAGTGCCATTAGCACCAAGTGACATAGGATTGACCCCTTCTGCAGTAAAACTGGCAGTAACAGGGAAAAAAGCACCCAGGACCCAAGTAAATGAGGCAACTCCCCGCATTCAGCCTGACTGACCAACTCACCAAGTAATGTGATATAGATAGAATAATCCCCCCCCCCCTCCCTGTTGGGACACTGTATTCTGACAGCGCCTCCCGCTGCAGTCAGAATACACTAATCAGTAGCTGCGCAGACAAAAGTTTTCTAGCGTGTCTGTTCTACAGTAGTCTAACAATTGTCTTCTGTCAAACAAGTGAGGGCCGAGGGCGTGGCCAAGCGATGGCAGAGTGAGGACGCACACCTCGGAGCTCTGTGCAGGGAAGCCCTGAGAACGGACAGTAATCTTGCCTAGAGAGAGCCGAAATTCATGCCAGGGGACCGCAAACACCCGCTGGACTCGGGGGTACAGAAGGGTTCGGAAATAACCCATTATTTCCTTCGGCAACACGCCGCCGCTTCCCCCGCCACCTCGGCCAAGATGGCGCCGCCTCGAGTGCCTCCGACGAACGCAGCCGCTTCAGCTAAGAAAAGCACTCAGCCGGGAACGAATGCAGGAGGAGACCGTCCCGCTTCAGATGACAGGTCAGCATCTCCTATTCTATCCCCTGTGATTCCCACCACTGACACTCAACTTAGCTGCAGTCATACAAGGGAGACAGGCGGCAACATGGAGGAATCCCTTAGGGACATTGTGTCTGGTCTGCCTACAAGACAAGAGACGGCGAGAACAGGAGCAGACGTAATAACTTGCGCCTCCGCGGCATCCCTGAAGCTACCATGGGATCAGATCTCCGTGCAACGGTGGCGGCTATCCTAAACCAGGTCCTTGGAAAACCACCGGCAGCGGAACTGGAGCTGGACAGGGTCCACCGCATCCCAGGCCCCAGGACTCCCCCCGCAGCATCTCAAGATCCTGACGCCACAGACCTCCCACGGGATGTTCTGTGTAGGGTACACTTCTTCACCATAAAGGAGGAGATCATGCGGTTGGCCTGGGAGCGCGGCCCCATTGACTTTGATGGCGCATTGATCCGGATCTACCCCGATATTTCCAGGCAAACAAGGGCAATGCGAGGCCTTATGAGACCACTGCTGGAGGTCATCCGGGCGGCAGAGGCGATGTACCGCTGGGGCCACCCCTTCCACCTAATTGTGCGAAGGCAGGGAGTTGAATTCTACCTACGCTCTCCAGACCAACTTCCAGACCTATTCAGCTTCCTAGCCAAACCCCCTGTGAGTGTCCCCAACTGGTTTGACTACCTGTTATCACCGGAGGCCTTGGGCCCACCTCTGCCCAGGCCGCAGCGTTCCTGCAGACCACGCTCATGAGCAATCGGCCGAGAGACTGCTAGACCTCACCCGAGGTCCGCCGAAGCGTAACTTCCTATCTTCTCTCAAGACCCAGTAAGACCAGATGAACGCTCATGTTGCATCTCCCCACTGAACTTCCAAGATCATTAACACATTTGTCCCAAGTGGCCGGTAAATCTGGGTTTCTGGGTGCCTTTCTTGGGCCTGTCTAGATTGCCCTACCTTGTGCAACCTCAGGAATAATGACTCTCGGATATACCTACAACTCCCACCCTGGAATTACGGGATGTCGGCCATTACCCACCAGCTTAATCATTAAGGGGCCGGACTGTCACGGACTCGTGCCAAGCCTTGTCCGGTACTACGCCTCCATTGCACAGGCTCACTATCAGCGACGGATGGGGGAGACGGATGCAACAGGGAGACCAGTGACTTGGACCCCAGCCATGACACCTCAAGATGGATATACAGAACTTAGTCATCGTCTGGAAAAATTGGCCCTCCATTCCCAGATAAGTGTCCTGAGGGCCCGGTCTGTTTACTTGCCTGCCCCCCATTTGGCCCCATGTGTGGTTATGTACCCCCCCTATTTGCTAAACAACTTAGTAGTCATTTGGGGCACCCCTGGGACCCCTCACTCTCCCTAGTTTCGTTTTGAAGTATGTGCAGGTTGACATGCATTAGGAGGGGGAGGGAGTCTCAGGGCTGTAGTGGATAACAATCCCAGGGACGTGACAATAGTTGATGACGTACTTTTTATGATATGTTATGGTTTGTTGTTTAATTTCTTACCGCTCTACTACATTATTTCATTACTACACTGTATTATATTTACGCTATTGGTATTAACCTCGCCTTTCATGATTCGCCCTGGCACCCCCGGGTGAGAAGGTGAAAGACTCTTGATGCTGGTGCTACGGGCCTGGCCATGAGGCGTTGGGGCGGACCCCACTGGTAATGTCTATTGCCTGTATTGGCAGGGGGGATCGGTCTGACGTCCATGAGCCTCCTGGGGACACCTTCATCTAATGGTCGCGGCAGAGGATGTTTTTGTTAACCATGATGCAGGTACCAATCATTGAAGGGCTTTTTCAGCTGTTATGGTTCTTTTGTTAGACACTCCATAATTCTCAGAGGCGCTACCCCCTCACATCTCCACATATTTTGTTTATTTAAATCACTGCCTAAACTCTACTTACTTTAGAGTAGATTACAACGCTCTTTGCACCCCCACATTAGGGCGGACCCCTGTGTTAACACCTTAGTGTACATCAGGGGCCCATAGTTAGTCTAAGACAGAAACCGTTTACTCCCCTTACCCCATCCTACCTCCCCCCCCTTTTTCCTCTCCCTCCACTCCCTCCCCTCTGATCTATTTTTATTTTCAAATTCTTACCCTCTGCCTGTAGGGATGTCTGCTTTTGGGACTTTCCCACACGCATATCGATTTCCATTTCCCTGCCAGTTGGCATGATGGGTCACCTAAAGATTACCTCGCTAAACGTGCGTGGCCTTAATGTACCAGAGAAGCGCTCGCAGCTCTTGGCTGACTTGCGCAGGGGCAAAACACATGTCGCTTTTCTACAGGAAACGCACTTCCGTGCAGACTCCATACCTAGGCTGACTAACGGGGCCTTCCCGGTGGCATACCATAGTGTCTCTCCGATCTCCAAATCGAAGGGGGTTAGTATTATCTTGGCCAGGTCGGTTCCTTGGGTGTTTGAGGCACAGCGAGCGGACGAGCAGGGTCGTTTTCTTCTCCTAAAGGGAAGAGTGTCCGATCTGCGGGTTACCTTCGCAAACGTTTACTTTCCCAATGTTAACCACCCCCAATTTTTACGTAAGCTTCTTTCGGAGCTCCTGGAGTTCTCGGAGGGGATGCTTATTTTTGGCGGAGACCTTAACTTTGCCATGGATCCAGCCATGGACGTCTCGCGGGGAGCCTCCCATCTGTCCTACTCCTGCCTGAGGCGTCTCAAGGCAGACTTACACACCCTACAACTTGTTGACCCTTGGCGACTGCTCCATAACCAAGATAGAGATTATACATTTTACTCTCAGGTGCACCACACCTACTCGCGGTTAGATTACATACTGCTGTCACATAAAGATCTTGCCAAGGTAGTCTCTACATCCATTGATGTCATATCCTTCTCAGACCATGCCCCCATTCACTTGATCCTCCAGTTGGGGCCAGTGATTCGGTCTCCTCCCTCATGGCGACTAAACGAAGCATTGCTTCAATCGGAGGAAACACGTGCGGAGCTACTGAGAGCGCTGCAGGAGTACTTCTCCGTTAACGAGGGATCTGTCCCCAACCCCCTTGTGATATGGGAGGCCCACAAGACGGTAGTGAGAGGGATATTAATCAAAATAGGGGCCCGAATTAAACGGGACAGATTGAAACGCACGGAGGAACTAATTGCACTGATTCGTAAGCTGGAAGGTGTACATAAGGCTAGCCTTGCTCGTACAACCTTTCGGGATCTACAGAAGGCTCGAGAGGAGCTTTGCACTCTCCTCTTCCAGAAGACCAAACAGAAACTAGCATGGGCACGTCGTACTATGTTTGAGTACTCCAACAAACCGGGATCACTCTTGGCCAGAGCCCTGCAGGGCCCTCGCACGAAAACATACATCCCACACATACAGTCGTCTACAGGACAGAAGCTAAATACCTCCTCAGAAATGGCGGAGGAGTTCCGCTCCTTCTATACAGGCCTCTACAACCTAGACAGATTGCAACCCACGGGCTCCCCTGGGGAGGGCAGGCATAGTCCTCAATCTTATGTAGCTGCCTCAGGCATGCCATCTCTACCTGACGAGGTAAGGGAAGAACTGGACGAACCCTTGACTGTAGAAGAACTGGGAGTTGCTTTGGCCTCTTCGAAACCAAAAAAGGCCCCTGGCCCCGATGGTCTAACCCCAGTGTACTACAAAACCTTCTTTGACTTACTGGCAAAGCCCTTAGTTTCTGCCCTCAACACCCTTACGGAGGGGAACCTATTCCCCATAGACACCCTTAGGGCATACATATCCCTCATCCTGAAGGAAGGTAAAGACCCACGACTTTGTGGGAGTTATCACCCAATTGCCCTTCTGAATTCGGATCTCAAGCTCGAATCTGATTCATAGAGACCAGGCTGGTTTTGTACCGTTACGTGAACCAAGGGACAATACTATAAGAGTCATCAACCTGATACACTCGGCGAGGATCACCAAACGGGCCCTTCTCCTGCTGTCAACTGATGCGGAGAAGGCCTTTGATCGCGTCGACTGGTCCTTCATCCGGGTAACTCTAGAGCACATAGGCCTTCGTTCCTCTATGCTACAGTGGATCCTTTCCTTATACACGCACCCCACCGCGTCGGTTAGGGTAAACGAGACGAGATCGGACTTTTTCGACATCCGGAATGGCACGCGTCAGGGATGCCCCCTCTCCCCTCTAATCTTTATCCTGTCCCTAGAACCCCTTCTATGCATGATAAGGGCAAACCCAGACATCCTAGGCTACCCGAAGCCCTCGGGATCCCACAAGGTGGCTGCTTTTGCAGATGACCTTATTTTCTTTCTAACAGAACCCCTTGCCTCTCTCCCTAACCTGCTTAGATCCCTTCAAGAATATGGTAATCTCTCATCGTTCCAGATCAATCTGACAAAATCCTCCATTCTCAACATAACGGTAGATAAGGGAAATGTCCAACGTTTACGCGCGTCCTTTCCATTGAAATGGGCAACCAAGCATATACGTTATCTAGGAGTCGACATCACCTCAGATCTGGCTGAACTGTACTCGGCTAATTTTACCCCATTACTTCTACGCCTTAAAACTGACCTCTTGCACTGGCACTCTTTGACGCTGACATGGTTTGGCAGATGTAGCGCCCTCAAAATGACTTTGCTGCCAAGGGTGCTATACCTGCTACAGGCGCTCCCCATCCGACTTCCTCCAGCGTTCTTTAAACAAATTGACTCCATGTTTCGGGCCTTTGTCTGGTCCCACCACAAACCTCGTGTTAGACTCCAACTTCTTTATCTAACAAAAAGCAGGGGTGGGGTTGGTCTGCCGGACATAAAGGCATATTACAGAGCAGTCCACTTAACTAGGTTGGTGGACTGGCACTGCCATGCAGAGGCGAAGCACTGGGTCGCCATGGAGGAGGAGGACTCCAGGGGGTCGGCCATGAGTTGGCCCTGGATTGCCTCACCAATCCCAAAGGACCTAGTGGAGCACCCTACCTTGGGCAACACCCTAACAGTGGTTAGAGATGCTTTTCGGCGCTCTTCAGTGTCCCCGCAGCCATCTCCCATGGTTCCGATTATAGGTAACCCGGAATTCTTACCTGGAGTTCAGAATCCACAACTTAAGCGACTGGCAATGGGCACTAAATGTCGCCTACACGATTTTTTGGAACCCAATGGCCAACTATCCTTAGAAGCTGGAGCATTGGTGACAGACCCCCCCCCCCTAGATTTTTGGAGTGGCCTCCAGCTGCGGAACTTTCTGCGCAGCTGTCTGAGGAAACCGGGCATTACCCGTAATCTCACTGATCTGGAACTCATTTGCCAGCGTGGGGAACCGATCCGACATTGTCTCTCACTGATGTACTCATCCTTAACCCAGCCAGAGGAGGGGTACGTTCCTCAGTTCCTCTCCAAATGGGAGGCGGAGCTGGGAGTCCAATTCACTGGGGTGCAGAGACAAAAGATTCTCTACTTCGCCCAGAAATCCTCAATTGCCACTAGGGTTCAGGAAACCTGTTACAAAATCATGACACGCTGGTACAGAGTCCCTGCCATCTTGCATCGTTTCTTTCCTCAGGTGCCCGGCATATGTTGGCGCTGTGGCTCTGAGGAGGGGACGATGCTACACATCTTCTGGTCTTGTTCCAAGCTTGCCCCATTCTGGCACGGAGTGGCACGCACGGTCGGACATCTTACTGGTGTCTCCCTGGAAGGCGATCCTGCAGCCTGCTTGCTCCACCTATCAGAACGACCCATTAAGAAGTATAAGACCTCTCTCACCATCCAACTTCTGAATGCCGCAAAGGCTTGCATCCCTCTTTGCTGGAGATCGGAGAGACCACCGGCGCTATCCATGTGGTTTGCTAAAGTAAACGAATTAAGGGATATGGAGGATCTTACTGCCACCCTGCACAATAGAGAGGAGACCTTTCGAGAGACCTGGAGACCCTGGCAGCACTTTATTTACACGGAAGCCTATCTTCAGGAAATGACACACGGGTTAGCACCATCTCTCAGGCAGAGGGCATCACCCTTTACTCTGTTATACTGCACCTCTACATTCTTTCTTTATTCGTTTCCTCTGTACTAAATCACTCCTACCCCTCTACTTCCCCTCCTGTTCCCCCCTCCCTTCTATATTTCCCCACCCCCTCCTACCCCGTTATATTTCTCTCCTACCCCGGGGGACACTAGTCTCTATATTATGCATCCTCATACTTGGGTTCCTCCACGGCCCAGATATAAAGAAAATCTTGTAGATCATTACCTGTTTAATATGTCCCAGGTATGGGTTTTACAGTCTTCTAACCCCCATTTTACCAACTATAGAGAAAACATTGTTTCTCACTGAGTGACAATGACTAGTAGACAAGGGAGTTGGATATAAGCCAAACAACTCAGAACCTAGAGCGCCGCTCAGGTCTCATCCACTGACAGTATTGATAATTTGGGGAACCACCCCCACATACTTTAACTGTGGTGCTTGTTTTAATAACCAGAACTGTCGATCTTGTTGGTTTCTGTTTCGACATAACTGTTTGCAATCATCTACATGTATCACACTCGCCTGTCTCTTACATTGTTTTACAACAGATTATGTAACTGTCTGCTTTTGCTCAGTGTCAAAATAAAGGAATTTAAAAAAAAACAAAAAAAACAAGTGAGGGCCACACACAGCTCAAAATTCAGCCAGTCTCTGCTGAACTGGCTGGATTTTAATCTATCTTTGCCCAGCTTTAGTCTTCAGAGACAGGGCAAACCCAAATAGCTATGGACCCATCTGGATGTAGTCTGGAAAGCACCACACAGAGAACCCAGTGTCTGAAGGTCACTTCTGGGCATCCCCTGCCATGTCCAGTCCAGTGGGGTTCTGGTACAGAACTCTAAAATCAAGTAGAGGAAAATCCTAATTGCTGCTTATAGAGAACAGCTCAGCAATGATTTAGTAACAATTTTGATTGAAGAGAATAAAAGTAGCTAAAGGTTAGACTTTTCTCAGCAGATTTAGACAGTACTCCAAATGTCAGACTGAGAATGACTGAGCCAGATAGCAGCAATCACAGAGGCAAAGATCTAGCAGCGATGTAGAGAAGAGTCTTGATTAAAGAAAAAAAAAATCAAAGAATGCAAAAAAACACATATCAAAACTAGGTTACTTGTTTTACACAGCAGAGCTGAAAAGGCATCTATGAGACTAGCAAAAAACTAAGGCATGCTGGTAGTAGGAGGGGCTATCTTTGGCTGGCCTACAGTTATTTTAATTACCAGTGTCTAATGCTCCTGTAGGCAGCAGTATAACTCCAAAGTATAGAAGGAAAGAAAAAGTTTTGACTGGAGTCAGGTTTTAAGATTTCAATTTTGAAAAAGTACCTTTTAGGTGCCCTGACCTCTGTAAGTGACAGTGTTTAGTTCATACAGTCCATTCTGCTTTCTTGTCAAGACTCCGGTGCATTGACAACTTCTTTACATGTGTTACTAACTACAATTCCTTCTTCAGTTCATTTTAAAAGCAACAACAGTCACTTCCTTGTGGTTTACATAGTTCGGTAGTTTGTCAAATTAAAATCAGGCACACAGAGCAACATAATATCTTAAAGAACGAGCTGCAGTTTTAGATACAACACTAGGTAGCGCTGCAAACAAATTGTGATATAAGAGCTACTGGTATAGATAGAAATGATAAACAGCAGGTAAATTGGATGCCCTGGAGTTACACTTGTTTAAATCTTTGGGGGAGGGTTTGGTCAGTTTAAATCTAAAAAAAAACCAAAAAAACATACTTCTCTTTTATCAATATAAAGGCGTACCTTGCAGCTGTATTATAACTCGCCCATCTCGGTTAGCATTAGTTAGCGCAGACAGCAAGCCTTCAATCTGCATGAGTGGAGACGCAATACGAGGATGTCCGTTCCCACTGCCCTCATCTAGGATTTCTGCAGCTGGCATAAATACACAAAGTAAGATAAAAACAATTTAAATCAACATTCAGTTGTAATTATACCACCTACATCAGGGGTAGGCAACCTTTTGAGCACAGTGTGCCGAAAAGTGTTTTCAAAGAAATTGAGCGTGCCGATTTTATAACAAAAAAAATGTAAACATCACAGTTTCAATTACGAAAAGGATTTTTTATAAAGTAAATGCTTTAAACTACTTGAGTAGTAGTGAGAAATTAACATCATGCACTCACGCCTCAGATCAGCCCCAATTCCTGCAACTCCACACTTCAGATCAGCCCCAGTTCAAGCAACTTCACACCTCAGATCACTGTCCTCCCTGCAAATCTGTTTCCACCACTGTAATCCCCTGCACATCTGCCCCACCACTGTAACCCCCTGCACATCTGCCCCACCTCTGTAACCCCCTGCACATCTGCCCCACCTCTGTAACCCCCTGCACATCTGCCCCACCACTGTACTACCCTGCACATCTGCCCCACCACTGTACCCCCCCTGCTCATCTGTCCCACCAGTGTAACCCCCTGTACATCTGACCCATCACCGTACCACCCTGCTCTTCTGTCCCACCACTGTAACTCCCTGCACATCTGCTCCACCGCCGTACCCCTATGCTCTACTGTCTCACCACTGAACCATTTTCTCATCTGTCCTAACACTGAACCTATCTGCTCATCTGCCCCACCTCTGTACCCCCCTGCTCATCTGTCCCACCACTGTAATTCCCTGCTCAACTGCCCCACCAATGTTCCCCCTTTCTCATCTGCCCCACTAATGTACCTCCCTGCACATCTGCTCCACTGCCGTACCCCCATGCTCTTCTGTCTCACCGCTTAACCATCCTCTCATCTGTCCTAACAGTGAACTTTATGCTCTTCCGCCGCACAACTGTAACCCCCTTTCTCATCTGCCCCACCACTGTACCTCCTGCATATCTGTCCCACCTTTGTTCCCCCTTCCTCTTCTGCCCCACCACTGCAACCCCCTGCTCATGTGTTCCACCAATGTACCTGCTTTCTCCTCTGCACATCTGCTCCACCTCTGTACCCCCCCTGCTCCTTTGCCCCACCGCTGTAACGCCCTGCTCATCTGTGCCACCTATGTACCTCCTTTCTCCTCTGCCCCACCACTGTACCCCCTGAGTATCTGTACCACCAATGCACCTCTTCACACCTGCCCCACCGCTGTACCCCCCTGCTCTTCTGACCAACCGCTGAACCCCCTTCTCATCTGCCCCAACACTAAACACCCCCCTGCTCATCTGTCCCACCACTGTAACCCCCTGCTCATCGGCCCCACCACTGTAACCCCCTGCTAATCTGCCCCATCACTGTACCCCCCTCTCATTCCTCCCACCACTGTACCTCCTGCATATCTGTCCCACCACTGTAACTCCCCTGCTCATCTGCCAAATAAATGTACCCCTTTTCTTATCTGCCCCACCCTGCACAGCTGCTCCACCGCCATATCCCCATGCTCTTCTGTCTCACTACTGAATCACCTTCTCATCTGTCCTAACACTGAACCCCCTGCTCATCTTTCCCACCACTGTAAGCCGCTTTCTCATCTGCTCCACCAATATACCTCCTGTATATCTGTCTCACCTCTGTCCCCCCTGCTCTTCTGCCCCACCTCTGTCCCCCCTGCTCTCCTGCCCCACCACTGTAACCCCCTGTTCATCTGTTCCACCAATACACCTCCTTTCACATCTACCCCACTGCTGTACCCCTCTGCTCTTCTGTCCCACCACTGAACCCCCTTCTCATCTTCCCCAACACTGAACCCCCTGATCATCTTTCCCACCATTGTAACCCTTTTCTCTACTGGCCCAACACTGAACCCCCCAGCTTATCTGCCCCATCACTGTACCCCCTGCTCTTCTGTCCCACTGCTGAACCCCCTTCTCATCTCTTCCACCACTGTACCTCCCTGTACATCTACCCCACCGCTGTACCCTTCTGCTCTTCTGTGCCACCTCTGAACCCCTTCTGCTCATTTTCTCCCCCGCTGTACCCTCTTCTCATCTATGATATGCAGAGTGGTAAAAGGAAGCAGAGATGAGACACATCTACCTGTCCGGGCACACTCTTCCTGCTGATCCACCCCTCTCACATCCAGCCCACGTGCTTGTATGTGATGGATGTCACATATAAGCATCTGGAATGGTTGCACAATGATGAGCTCAGGTCAGGGGCATTTTCTGAAAGCAGTGGGCCTGTGTGCAGGATCATAAGTTGGGCCCCCCGCAGCTGAGAAAAAGTGCGGCGCTCTGCGCTGCAGCAAAAGTTGGGTGTGATTTTCATTGCGCTGAATACTGGCTGTGGCTTAAAGGGACACAGAGTGCCGGGGTTCAGTAGTAAGTGACGCAATAGTTCAGGAATAATTTCAACAAAATTCCAAGAAGCTCAACAGTAATTCCACAAACTGTCACCTGATTGTAGTTTTCTCAATCACAGTGAAATCCCTTCTTTCGGAGATTGGCAGTGGCAACCAAGCGAGTCATCTTCCTCCAGATGGTGGATGGGGCTATCAGGATTGTGATTGGCTTTAGCAGTGGCCAATGACAGTCCTCCTCCTCATGGAAACTGCAGAACTGCACCCAATCACCTCCCTATCACAAAAGCTGATGATCGCAGCTATAGCAAAGTTAGAGAACCAAACAATGTTTCCCATCTTTTAACAATGTGTGGGGGCACAGAGTCTCCCCCTCAGTGTAGGTGCGGCGTGGGGAATTCTGAAATTGGAATGCATTAGTGTCTCACTGACACTTCTCTGCGCTGCCCTTCTGATGGGGAGGGAGTCGAGTCCCGGCAAATGAGGCTTCGTATGCCGCTTGTGGCATACGTGCCAGGGGTTGCCTACCCCGACCTACATTATAGTAACTGGTGTATGGTAGATTGCAGCTCAGAAGCCTGCCCAGGCCAAATGCAAAGACCAACACTTTGTATGAACCCCAACAACCAGATTTCAAAGTTCATTAGTTTACAGTGGTGAGGCTAGTAGCAAATCACTGAATGGTCGTTGGCCTAACTTTAAACATTGAGCTTTTATTTATTTTTTTGTCTGTGATTAAGATTTAAAGTACCCTGTAGTGCAAATCCCTGGATATTTAAAAATCAAACATATTTAAAACATTGTTAGTATATTGTAATTACCCTCAGTTTATCTTTATATTAAAATCCCTTGGTCTCCACATTGGCTTGCACACCGTAAATTAGGGTGAACATGGCAGAGCAGTCAACCAGGCAAGCTCTATTGCAAAACTAGCTATACATAAAATGTCTTTGACATAACTGGCAGGGACTTGCTGTTGCTCCTTACGGACCTAAATGGCAAAAGGCACAGTTGATACCTTCCTTCCTTTTCTGTGAAAAAGATTTTTCCAGCTAGTCAGATGAGCAACCTCTTCATTAAAAACACTTATCAAGCCCGATTGTTATTTAAGAGTCAGCATGGACAATCAAATGTTTACAGTAAGCCTAACATGTTTCAGGCTGTGAGAGATGAAGTATGTAAACAGGAATCACCTTCAGCAATGTGGTGGTGCTTACTCATAATCTAGTATGCAGGCTGGAGAGGTGAATGGAGGATACATTAGGGGAAAAGTGGTGGGGAAGGAGGGGGCATAGGGCTCTCAGAGTTAATGTAATGGTATGTGCCAGTAACTCTGACTACTGCTTATATTCTTGCCTAAAATTATAGTCTGAGCCACAGGCCTACACTTTAAGGCCCTACGACTCACCTCCAGCCTGGCCCTTCTGGTTGAGGTTTTGTAAAAACTGCTGCAAGCCACCTGGCTTTTGGTTCTCTTTGATGGGAATGCCAACTTCCAAGCCTTGAAATTTCTCCATGAAGCCAAACAACTGAATTGAAAAGAAAAATGTTGGAAAAGAATATATTAATCATCAATTTAGAAAAAAACAAACTTACCTGGCAGTCTGATGGGCTACAAAAAGGATCATCCAATTTCAACAAATCAAATATGAGAGACTGTCTAAAGTGAATAGTGATGAGAGTCATATTCTTCTCATGGAGATAGGCAGATGGTGGCATCCAAACCTGACAGACTTGGAGGAAGTGTCAGGTAAATAGTGCAGATATTCATGCACTAATGCAGCACAATCACAACTTTCACTCAGGATGCAAATTACAACTTAAGAATGGCCGATACGCAAAATGACAGCAGTTGACTGAACAAAATCAAGCAATACTCCAGATTTCGATAATTGGGCTCTTCCTTCATTTACTAAATATGTGATTGCCTATTCAGGACAAACCAACAAAGTTGTTTCAATCCCCTAAACCCGAGCAGCACATATTTATTTTTCTTTGCTCCCCCGGCGATCCAATCAACACCAGAAAAACCCGGTACTTCAAGGCTTGGAAGAACACCACTGTCGCACATGGAGTACATAGTGCCAAGATTTCACCTAGCAAGAGTGACAAAGGTCCAGATGCTGGATTGTGTTGAACAAAGGTGAACAAAGATCTACCCTGATGTCGTTCTTGGGGGAGACTATAGGGCCAAAAATATGTGGTTCCCTCTCAAAATAACTGCTTTCGTGTGTTTCCAATGTACTGTTAATACTACAATAACAAACACATTTTAGACAATTGTGTCCTTCAAGCCTTGTGGTAAGAATTTTTAAGGCCCTTTAATGTTTAAACATGACTGTGCCTCTCTTTACAAAGCCAGTCCCTGTGTTGAACAGTCTGGTGTGGAGGAACTTGAGTGGCCTGCTCAGAGCCCTGACCTTAACTCTACTGAACACCTTTGGCATGAGTCAGAACGCCAACTGCGAGCCAGGTAAGTACCTGAACTCACAAATGCGCTTTTGACCGAATGGGCAAAGCTTCTTACAGATGAACTCCAGAAGAGTGAAGGCTGTTACAGCCGATAAGGTGGAGGGAGGGGGAGCAACTTAATTTTAATGGCCAGGTGTTGGAACTGAATGCCCAGCAATCTCCTATAGATATGATGGTTATGTGTTCATAAACATTTGGTCATATAGCGTAAATTGTTCTTAGAAAAGTTGTTTGGATGGGATTTTTTTAGGCACCAAACCTAACGATATAATAAAAATAATTTTTGGCTTGCACAGTGCTGTCCAGGTAAGTGCTTTGCTCCCCATTTTCCACACAACTTTTACATTGAATAGTTGAATTTTTTTATATACCATTTTTTCATCCTTTTTAGTGTGAAGTTTCAGTGGGTTACTCTACTTTTATGGTAGGCATCGTCACTTTTCAGATCCTAAAACATTTGCACCAGTTTGGACTCAGTAATGACAGTCTGCATTATTTCCTTTTCCTCTTTACCTTCAATGTAAGTGATTTTAATCCTTTTTTGAGTGGTATACATCACTTGCTCTGCTGTTCTTTGCATCCCTTGTATTCATTCATTAAATGCTGTGGGGTGAACCTGGATGGGGAAGTTCCCGGTCTCATCTGTCCTTGTTACTATTATAGATGCTATTAGATTTAGGAACATCTAATTTTTTTTTTACTTTTTTATTGTTTCTGATTCTCGGATTCTGATTCTTGTTCACATTGTAGAATTCAACATGTTTGTTCCCTGCTGAAGACTCTCTGGAGTTAAAATGGGTTGGGGCCTCCATGCTACATATAAACAACGGTTGTTGATTTTTATGATTTTGTCATATGACTACAATATCCAGTGGTCTGGTTTTAAGGGTGTCACTTTGTATGATATGGTCTTGTTTTTAACAGTTTTATATCAATAAATTGAAAATCATTTTTATTATATTGTTATGTTTGGTGCCTAAAAAGTCCCATCCAAAAAAACTTCTCAGAATACTCTACATTATTGGGGATGTGGTGTCATTTTCCCAAAGTCTAGCATTAGCTTTTTGTTTTTGGACCATACAGCATATCTGCACATGAATTTATAGCCATGGGAGCCTTTAATACCATGGAATGTCATAAGTCATACACTGCTCCAGCTCACCTTCCGGCTGATCATACTCCTCACACAGTACCTTTGCACCTAAGTGGAAAACAGAAGACAACAAATCAGGAAGGGGCACAGGTGCAAAGCAGATAGGAAATTACTTTCTAATTCATATTTCTGT
This sequence comes from Lithobates septentrionalis, assembly GCA_037952835.1. Taxonomy (NCBI): domain Eukaryota; kingdom Metazoa; phylum Chordata; class Amphibia; order Anura; family Ranidae; genus Lithobates; species Lithobates septentrionalis. The sequence goes on from JBBDGP010002717.1 coordinate 76,515, forward strand.
AAAAAATTCTCGAAGACGACAAAGATTTATAGCAGTGTGAAAAAGAACGATGGGACAATAACAGTAATCAGACAGGTGGACACGTGTATGTGAAGTACACTGACAGGTAAGATAAATGCAGCGGTAGAGAAAATAATCAATAAAGAGTCAAGGACAAGTCGACTCATATTTAAAAGGACTTTCAGGGTTAATTGAACATTTCACATCTACTTTGACACAGCATGCCCCCCCCCCCCCCCCCCCCCCGCCTTCTGGCGCCCTGAATCTAATTCATTCCAGTTTTGCAAAGCAGTAATAAACTACAATCATTTTTCAGTTTACTGTGGTCAGACCAAGAAGTATGATGGTAAATATTAACAATACATTTATATAAAATAGACTAACTGGGTAAGCTTTACACAGCCACATTAGACTCTTCCTGTACAGGAGCTTACCCTACCACAGTTATGAAAAACACTAAGGTCAATTATGGATGTTAGTCCATAAACTTTCCAGTATTTTTTTTGGTTTGGGAAGGAACTGGAAAACCCAGAAGCAAACAAGGGGTATAATATACAAATTCGATCAAGAACCTTGGAACCAAAACTGGGACCCCAGAGCTACAGGTCAGAGTGCAAACCACTTAAAGTGGAAGAATACTTTTTCCATAAAACTTTAAGCCCCAATACAAAAATGAATTATATGATGCAACTTTCATATGCCTAGCATAACTTAGGATTTATTTTTGTGCTGTGGTGCTTTTAATTTGCCAAATCTTACTTAAGAATTCTGCCTGTTCAACAGCAACCTGTAGTAGTATGACAACTCTCACCAACTGCTTTACAATGCAGCAGTGGCACTGTCACACTGCCATGGAGACTATAGACAGCTGTACCAAAGTGTGCCTTAGAGCCCTTTCACACTGAGGCGGTTTGCAGGCGCTATTGCGCTAAAAATAGCGCCTGCAAACCGACCTGAAAGTGCCCCGCTGCTTTGTCTCCAGTGTGAAAGCCCCGAGGGCTTTCACACTGGAGCAGTGCTCTGGCAGGACGGTAAAAAAAGTCCTGCTAGCAGCATCTTTGGAACGGTGAAGGAGCGGTGTGTATACCGCTCCTCCACCGCTTCTGCCCATTGAAATCAATGGGACAGCGCGGCTATACCGCCGGCAAAGCGCCTCTGCAGAGGCGCTTTGCGGTGGTTTTTAACCCTTTCTCGGCCGCTAGCGGGGGGATAAAACCCCCCGCTAGCGGCTGAATACCGACGGTAAAGCCAATGCCGGCCCAAGGGGGAAAGGGGCCTTAGACACCCCATTGTCAGCATATGTCTTTCTCCCCATCAGTGCCACCCTCTGTACAAAGCAGTAAGAGGAATAGTAGAGGAAGCTGGGACATAATTTAGACCGGTACATACTCCAGTTGTTTATAGACAGAATAGTTCACATCTACAATAAAGCTAAACTACAGGAAGATATAAAAGGCACAATATAATGCAGCTCAGTATTCATTAACCGCTTGCCGACCGTATCACTTACCTGTACGGGCAAGGCGGCTCTGCTGTGCCAGATCATGTACTAGGTTTTCAGAGGAAAAACTTCTCTGTTCTCCCACTGAGAACTGAGGCTCTCCGCTTCATAAACAGGGTGCAGAGGAGATAATTTTCCTCCGAGAACTGCAGAGAACTGAACTGAGAAAAAAAACTTCTCAGTTTAATAACATACACCTTTGTGTATACAAGGTTGACACTGGGTTCAGTTAACTATGCAGTTTTACCCACTCCATACCAAACAGCTGCCACCATGTGTTTTATTGGAAACACAAACCTTTCACAATATTTGCGATAACAATTATGAGAAATGTTTGTAATACACACTGTCACACCAGACAGGGATATTTCAGAGATTAAAACAAAGTAGCAGTCTTCAAAAAGACAGATCTGATTTACTGTACTAGAGATAACTTTATTGATATTAAAGTGTGTGGGGATAGAAAAAAACAAAGCAAACATTTATACTTGGCGTGATGCTGCAGCTGTCCCCTGCCGACTCTAAACCCGAGAACTGAGCAATCACATGACCGTTGATCACTCATTCCTCAGTCATCTCTAAGCAGAGAGTGGCGACTGTCAGTCACTGCTCTCTGTTCTGCCCATTCAGGGCTCCCTGGAGCACAGGGCTGAAGAGTGGACAGGATCGGATGTCTCAGGCATCTAGGTTGATCTTGACATTATTATTGGGATCCTTCCAGAACCTGGAACGTCTGTGACGTCAGCCAACAGCAAGCTTTAGCCTGCTGTTGGCTGATTCTGGGTCACAGGAGAGCACAAGAGAAATTCCTGTGACCCACAAGAGAAGCATGGCCAAAAAAGCTTTGGCCATACTTATCTTTTATAAAAGAAACTAAAAAATGGCACAGAAAGACAACTCCTAAATAAAGAGGGGGTTAAGCCCTTCGAGCTACTGCAACAAGAAAAAGAGCCTGCTGCACAGTGAACTCTTGATATTCACAGAAAAAACACTTTTTGCAAGCCAATGTCTACTATTCAGACAGACCCAGGTTGCTCACGCCCTTTGAATCCAAATGTGCTTCAGTCCCACATGCCCTCAATGCAATTTATTTTCTCTACTCTCAACTAATTGCTCCCTTCTCCTAGCAACTTCCTACCTATACTCATAAATGGTCATCAGATCTAGGTATAGAGTTGGATTCCAAGGATTGGGTCCAAATTTGGGAGACAACTAAATCCTGCTCCACTAATGACCTGGCTGTGGAAAGAATATACTGTAAAAAGCTCTAACTATGTGGTCCTATAGCACATGTCCTATAGCACACCATTTCTGGCCTGCTATATATATATATATATATATATATATATATATATATATATATATATATATATATATATATATATATATATATATATATATATATATATATATATATATATAAGTTTCCGATACCTCAAACCCCATCACTGCTCAATACGACCTCTTGACTTGAAGTAGCACGATTTCAAAGTAGCAAAATCAGCGCGATTTCAGGTGCTACTTGATCGATATCTGTGTGGCTTCATACACAGATGTCTATTGAAGTTCCACCTGAAATCGGCAAAAGTAGCACAGGAACTACTTTTGCAAATTGGTGTGGCACCTCAAAATCGGTGTTGCCCCGATTGGAACAGTGCCATTGCCGCCAATAGGCTGCGACTTGTCATGCAATTTGATCTCTCAAATCGCATGACAAATCGCTCCAATGTGAACCTAGGCTTAAATGTAAAGTTTGGCTCACTAATAGGGATTCATTAATGCTGTGTAACATAGTGCCGGGAGAACACAATTATTGCTAGTGGCTATAGCCACTGACAATACTCGCATGCTTAAAATCCGACATGCTGGTTGTACCCAAGTCGATCGATGGATTGACTTGGACACAATCAGCCTGCCCATAGATGGATCGAATTTCAGCCAGTCCCTGCTAAACCAGCTGATATTCAATCCATCTATGGCGGGCTTAAGTGTCATTTCTGTCTGCCTCATTCCTCTGCTATCTGCATGAGTACCTTCCAACAGGTTTTCCTGTCTCTAAGAGAGAAAAAGGTGACAGGCAATGGAGCTCCAGGACACAGACTGACTCTGTGACACAGCCTCAGCTCTGTTCCTGTGGGTAAGGGGGTGTGTGCCTTTCCTCCTACTGAGCTCTGCAAAGTGTAGCTTCAGCTCCCTGCCCCTGCTTTCTGAAAGCTCAGACAAGCTGTATAAATTCTGGATTTTGAACGGCTGTCAGAGAGAAGACAGCAGATAAACAGGTGCAACTTATGTAGAAGGATATGTTTCATTTCCGTGTAACACCTGATGCCAGTCACTTCATTGAATATATGTAAGGGTTTTCAACCACTTAAACACTTTTCTGCTTCCAACTACTGCCGACATAGGTATGCAGAGTACTGAATAGACATCTATGGCCAAACCTCAATTATTCACCATCCATTCCTGCACAGCTCAGACTTCACACTACTCTCATCTATCTTCTGCGCACTAATGAGCTAAGGGATGCAGACTAATGAACAAGCTTCCTTTTATAAGTGGAAAGAGTTTAAACAGTTGGGGGTCCTGTCAAAATCATTCCTTTAAATGCAATTACCTTGAAGAGGTTGATGTTATCAACCTGACTGTAGAACAGGAAATCATTGATGGATTTCAGAGTGGTGCCTAAAGAAGGAACATGACATGTCAATTATGTTCACAAATGAATGCTTTGGTCTTCATGTAAAATAGTGAATTTGCATTACCTCCATAAGATTAACCCTCTCTTTGTCCTGGAGACCAATGTCATGGGTACAGAAAGTAATGGAAAATCAAACTATTACGGTTGTCACCAGAACAGGATGTAAGGGGGAAATTTCCAGTGCAGAAACTGGTTACAGTGACAACTGTCTTAAGCCTCGTACATACAATCGGATTTTCGGCAGGGAATTGTGTGATGACAAACTGTTTGTCTAAAATCCGACTGTTAGTATGCTCCTTCAGACAATTGTTGTCCAACTTTCGGCCAACAAATGTTGAATGGCAGGCTAGTACATTTTCGTCGGACAACGATCTGTTGTCAGATTTTTGTATGGTCTGTACACAAGTCCGTCACACAAAAGTCCAAAGTACAAACACGCATGCTCGGAATCAGTGCTCACCAAACATGACATTAGCAGAAGGTGCCCAAAGGGTGGTGCTCAAGAGCTGAAATTCCACGTAGTACGTCACTACGTTCGTGTTTATTGGCCAACAATTGTGTGCCGTTAGCATGCAAGACAAGTTCCTGGCACATGCCCTTCGGAGAAAAGTCTGACACTCGGTTGGCCAACAATCTAATCATGTGTACGAGGCTTAAGAGAGGATTTCTACTCACTTCGGTTGTGCCTCCAAGATAAAAAAATAAAACAAAATGCACAGAAGGGGTTTAAACTTTTTCCCACTCTATCAAAAGAGTGAGTGCTGTATTCAAAGAGTTCATCTTTAAATACCATAGTAGTAAATATTTTATCTATTTACTATCATAAAGGCTTTTTTTTTTTTTTTTTTTTAACAAAAGTAGGAAATTAGGTAATTATTTGATCAAAATCTACAAATCTCAAAATATTCCATGACATCCATTTGCTGGTTTCTCACTCACCGTCTTGAGGAACTTTTTGAAAGTTTGGGTTCTGTTTTACGTTACCTGTAAAGGATAGGAGATAATGATAATAGATACATTAACTCAGAAACGTGCATTCAATGTGCTTTTATACGAATAGATAACATGCAGACTGAAATACTGCTGGAATAAGTCAGAGGTCATAAATCAAACAGAATTGGCTCCTTCATTCGATCTACTTTTGTCAAATGGTGGTAATGGTGCAGCGCTATATTATATAAAGTCTCAATTGAAAGCAAATATTCATAAACATTTAGCAGCTAGCACAGTATTGCTGGGAACACTAAACAGTAACAAGTGGTAATGGTGCAGCCCCTGACGTCATCCGATGACGAAACGTCAGGGGCTGCACCATTACCACTTGTTACTGTTTATTGTCCCCAGCAATATTGTGCTAGCTGCTAACTGTTCTCCGTCAGGGAGGAGTAGAAACGTGGCACGCGATTACGTGCTGGGACGCAGCAGCCATTTTGTTGGTTGGAAATTCTGGTCATTTCTTTATGTCTGTATTCTACTATGAACATGTAATTTTTTCATTCTTTGTTTTTAAATAAACATTATTTGGAATGTCTGTGCAATGAGGTTTGTTCCATTTATGTTTGAGAATACCATTGCCTTGGTGAAGAGTTCCTATTGACATTTCGTGTGGGCTGTTGATGGAATATATCTCTGAATCGACATCCATTATCTGGTATCGATGCTAAGCCTACTTAGAGGGAAGTGATATTCTTGGAGTGGAAGACTGCTTAGATTGCCATCAGATGATACTTGATGCTTATACAATATTACCTTAGGGTAAGAGTCAGTGTGATTGAGTGTTGGTGATGGCTTCCACCTATTACTGTTCAGACTTTATATAATACAGCGCTGCACCATTACCACTTGTTATTGTTTATTGTCCCCATCAATACTGTGCCAGCTGCTATATGTTTGGATTTATATTAACCCAAGTGCAATAGATTTGTGTTTTTTAATTACTTTTGTCAAATGCAGCAAGTTAGGCAGGGCCACATACTATGCAAAATTTGCACAGTGTACAGCCAACTTTTGGGTGGCTTTCCCATCTATGAAGGAGCAACAGGAATACCCTTAGAAAGCAGCATTGTCTGGCGAGAATAGCATCAGATGGACTGCGCGGTGTGCCACTACTTATATTGACATGGGGTGGGGTCACCCTGCGACTTCATCCAGAGGCCCTGCCCCTTATGACGTCACCGCCCAGGCCATGATTGGGGGTGATGTCATAAGGGGCGGGTCTCCGGTGACCCTGCCCATGCCTATATAAGTAGTGGCACACCGCCCACCCGGCATTAGAGCAGGAGAGAGCGTCGAGTCAAATCTGAAGAAGACAGCGGAGAAGACCCAGCAAAAGAGCAAGAAGATAGCGGAGAAGACCCAGCAGAGGCAGTCAGCGGACTGAGGGAGAAGACCCGGAAAGGGAAGAAGAACAAGAGAGGGCTAGAAGACATCAGCGGAGAAGACTGGGATAGGGGATAGGAAGTCGGACGAGACTCTGGAGCTGCCTTAATAAATTACTTTAGCATCCTGTGTGCTGTGTTTTATTTTTGACACTTTTTTCAGGTGACTGGCTAGGGGTACAATGTACCCCATACTCATTCACATAGGGTGGGAAGCCGGGATCTGGGGGCCCCCTTGTTAAAGGGGGCTTCCAGATTTCGATAAGCCCCCTGCCTGCAGACCCCGACAACTAATGGCCAGGGATGTCGGGAAGAGGCCCTTGTCCTCAACAACAATATTAAAACGCTTAACTGTACAGGGTTCCCGCGATGTCGATACCTCAGCCGATTTTCGGATTGGCTCTCGGGTTTTGCCACCCCTAATCTATGGTAAGGGAAACCGGCTGGTATCCTACTGCACATGTGCGAAGGGTGCTGCGCTTTCTGAATGGCCCAGCGGCGGAGGAGGGGGGGGGCGAACTTCCGAGGGGCGGCGCAGTCTCCGGGAAGTGGGGAAGAGTACCTGCCAAACTTTTTGTTTTAATAATTGTTGTTTACAAAAGTGCAAACTTGACAACCATGACAATTACTCCAGCTAGAAGTGACCTCTTGAAGTTAAACTTGGATAGGAACATGAAAAATAAAAAAAAATTTAAAAAAATGAAAAAAAAAATAGTCAAGATTTCTTTAGTTTCCACAAAATAAATATAGGCAGTAGCACAGAATTTGGCCAAAAACACAGAACACTCTAATAAAGAGCACTTTAAACTCTTCAGATCAGGGCTATTGCCAAATGACGGCAACAGTGCGGATCTACATTACCAGGACTATGTCTATTGACGTCGTCCCCTTTCCTCGTTCCCAGCGCGCCTCGGGGAAAATCTGTGTTGGCCGTGTCCCTTGGACACAGCCAATCACAGATCGCTGTAAACGGCCAATCACAGCGGCCGTTTACAGCACGATCGCCGTGGCCAATGAGAGATGATCTCAAATGTAAACCATTGAGATCATCTCTCATTGCTGGCTCTCTCTCCTCACACAGAGAGAGCGTGTGAGGAGAGAGAGATTCTGTGAGTAAATTATAACAGTATAAAAGAGAAAGTGTGCCCAAAAAGTGCCCAACAGTGCCCACAGTGCCATCTGTGCCCACCTGTGCGCATCAGTGCCCACTTGTGCCATCAGTGCATCATCTGTGCCATCAGTGCCCGTCAGTGCCCATCTGCAATCAGTGCCCATCTGTGCCACCTCATCAGTGCCCATCTGTGCCATCTCATCAGTGCCCATCTGTACCAATCAGTGCCCATCTGTGCCGCCTCAGTGCACATCTGTGCAATCAGTGCCCATCTGTGCCGCCTCAACAGTGCCCATCTGTGCCGCCTCAACAGTGCCCATCTGTGCCGCCTCAACAGTGCCCATCTGTGCTGCCTCAACAGTGCCCATCTGTGCCGCCTCAACAGTGCCCATCTGTGCTACCTCAACAGTGCCCATCTGTGCCACCTCAACAGTGCCCATCTGTGCCACCTCAACAGTGCTCATCTGTGCCACCTCAACAGTGCTCATCTGTACCAATCAGTGCACATCTGTGCCGCCTCAACAGTGCCCATCTGTGCCACCTCAACAGTGCTCATCTGTACCAATCAGTGTCCATCTGTGCTGCCTCATCAGTGCCCATCTGTGCCACCTCACCAGTGCCACATCAGTGCATATCTGTGCCCACCTGTGCCGCCTCATTAGTGCACATCTGTGCAATCAATCAGTGCACATCTGTGCTGCTTCCTCAGTGCCCATCTGTGCCGCCTCATCAGTGCCCATCTGTGCCGCCTCATCAGTGCTCATCTGTGCCACCTCACCAGTGCTACATCAGTGCATATCTGTGCCCACCTGTGCCGCCTCATTAGTGCACATCTGTGCAATCAGTGCACATCTGTGCTGCTTCCTCAGTGCCCATCTGTGCTGCCTCAGTGCCCATCTGTGCCACCTCATCAGTGTCCATCTGTGCCGCCTCATCAGTGCCCATCTGTGCCGCCTCATCAGTGCCCATCTGTGCAATCAGTGCCCATTTGTGCGATCAGTGCCCATCTGTGCCGTCTCATCAGTGCACATCAGTGCCACCTCATCAGTGCAGGCTTAGCACACACCTGTGCAATCTCACAACCACCAGCAGCCATGTCCAAAAAAAACTATTCCGCCGAGGAGGCATACCAAATTCTTTCCACAGCCGACGACAGCAACGGGGAGCTCTCTTTATCGGATTCCCTTTCCAATTCGGATTCTGAGTCTGACGTAAATTACGAACCAGTCCTCAGTAGTGGAACACTAACGGACTCAGAGGAGGAAGAAACTCGGCCCGCCAATTGAAGGCGTTCTGGTGAGGAGGCAGTGGCATCCACCAGCACCGCAGTGGCATCCACTAGCACCGCAGTGCCATCCACCAGCACTGCAGTACCTCAGCAAGAAAGGCCAAGTACCAGTGGGGTGTCACCTCAGCCCCAAAGGGTTAGGTCCCATGCCAGCCTTCCCTATGCCCTTCAGAACCCCTTGTGGCTTCCTCCTAATTCAGGAGGAGCTAGCGTTCCCCCTTTCACTGCCCAGCCAGGAGTCCAGGTGGACACAGAATTTTACCCCAATTAATTTTTTTTTATTTAATTTTTACGGAGGACATGTTGGCGTTAATTGTGGCCCAGTGCAACCTGTATGCACAGCAATTTATTTTGCAAAATCCCACATCATATTATGCCCGTCCCTACGAGTGGAGAGACCTGACAGTGGAGGAGTTCAAGGTTTTTTTGGGCCTCACATTTAATATGGGACTCACCAAAAAAAATGAATTCCGTTCCTACTGGTCAACCCACCCCCTCCACCACATGCCACTCTTTTCCACGGTAATGCCCAAAACCAGGTATCCAATGATAATGAAGTTCCTCATTTCAGTGACAATACCCAGTGCCCTCCCCGAAATGATCCAAATTATGACAGGCTTTACAAAATTCGGCCAATATTAAATTATTTTTCTGAAGTATTCCCCCAGCTCTTCACCCCGGACCAACATATATGTGTGGATGAGTCCCTTGTTAAATTTAGTGGCAGGCTTAAAATTAAGCAATTTATCCCCAGCAAAAGGGCCCGCTATGGGGTGAAGGTGTACAAATTATGTGACCGAGCCACAGGGTACACATATTCCTTCATAGTGTACGAAGGGAAGGACACCCAGCTGCAGCCCCCTAATTGCCCGGACTACTTGGGATCCAGCGGGAAAGTTGTTTGGGACCTCATATACCCCCTACTGGAGAAAGGCTACCACCTGTATGTAGACAACTTCTACACATCTCTGTTCCACAACCTTCACCGGAAGAAGACGCCAGCATGTGGCACCGTAAAAAAGAATTGGAAGGGCTTTCCTCAAAGTCTTGTTAATAAGAAGTTGAGAAAAGGAGAAACGGCAAGTCTGCGTAACAAAGAGATTCTGGCAGTGAAGTGGAGGGACAGAAGGGATGTGTACATGTTGTCTTCCATCCACAATAACACCTATGTGGAAATCCCCAGAAGGAATGGCCCCATCCAAAAACCAACATGCATCCATGAATACAATTTGTTTATGGGGAGAGTCGAGTTCAACGATCAAATGTTGGAACCATACCTTGCCACAAGACGGACATACCATTGGTACAAAAAAGTAGCAATTTATTTTTTTCAATTGGCCATATTCAATTCCTATATCATTTACCGCAACTCCACCCAAAACCCCCAACCCTTTCTTGGCTACCAGGAGGAAATTTACACTGCCCTTATATTGCCGAATGGCCCACCAGAAAACATCCAATCAGATGTTGTTAGTCAACTCTCCGAACGCCACTTTCCAGATAAACTCCCTCCCAAACCAACAGGCCAAAGATGTCAAAAAAGATGTAAGGTGTGTACCAGAGCAGGAGTCAGAAGAGACACATCTTATGATTGTGCACAATGTCCTTCCCAACCAGGCCTCTGCATAGGTGAATGTTTCCGCCGTTACCATACTTCACTAAATTATTAGTGAAGTATGGTACACGTAATCCTCAGTTCCTGCCTTCATACCCCTTATGTCACTGCCTGCTCTGTAACTGACCCTGGCTTGTTATTCGACCATGCTTCTGCCTGCCGATTTTGTACATACCGCTGCCTGATCTGGAACTGACCCTGGACTGTTATTCGACCATGCTTCTGCCTAACGATTCTGTACATACCACTGCCTGATCTGGAACTGACCTTGGACTGTTTGACCATGCCTCTTGCCTGCCTCTTGGACTGATCTTGTACCCTGCAACTGGTCTAGTGGGGTTCAACACAGGGGTCTCACATATGTGAGGGGCTCCAGAATAGCTTTTCTGGATGAAGAAAACAATTTTCTTTGTTTTCTCATTCCTAGATTAGGGTCTGGAGACTCGGAGGCTTCAAAGAGATTTGGGTGGGAGAAGCCTCTACCCCTGTCCCCATTCTGTCCTGAACGAGGCCCTACTTCTGCCTGCAGGACTTACTGCCGTCATGCCTCTGTTTGTCGCACTGACCACAGCACATGGACCATGTTCCTGCCTACTACCAAGACCAATATTTTGGCACTGCTGAAAATCTCTGCCTGCACTGACCCTGGACTGTATATGGACAGTATCCCTGCCTGCTGCCTGTACTGACTATGGACAGTATTCCTGCCTGCTGCCTGAAAAATTGTGTTCGCTGTTGCTGACGAAGTCCCTGCCTGCTGCCTGGACCAGTGCTATCCTCCTGTGGACAACTGTACTACTAAAACCACAGGTAATCTTGTGTTTACCCTTTGCTCAGCATAATGTATTTTGGGGTGTAATTCTTGGTATGTGCATGCTATGTGTCCCTGGAACACCCGACGGTGTTCCTTGCATGTTGGCTCTCTGTATGTGGCCAGGCTGTGTAAAGGTCTCACACATGTGGTATTGCCATACTCAGAAGGAGTGGCAGAATGTATTTTGGGGTGTCATTTTTGCTATGTAAATGCTATGTGTTGGAAATATCTTATAAACTGACAACTTTGTGTAAAAAAAAAAATGCGTTTTCATTTTTTTCCACATTTTCCAAAAACTTCTGGAAAAAAATGAACAGTTCAAAAGACTCATTATGCCTCATAGATTATACGTTGGGGTGTTAGCTTTCCAAAATGGGGTCATTTTGTGGGCGTTTCCATTATCTGGGTGCTCCAGGGCCTTCAAAATTGTAATAGGTGGGTGAGAAATGAGATGTGTAATTTATGCTCCTAGAACACCTGAAGGTGCTACTTCAATGTTAGGCCTCTGTATGTGGTCAGGCTGTGTAAAAGTCTCACACATGTGGTATCGTTTTACTCAGGAGTAGCAGAATGTATTTCAGGGTGTTATTTTTGCTATGTAAATGCTGTGTGTTGGAAATATCTTACAAACTGACAACTTTGTGTAAAAAAAAAAAAAAAAAAAAAAAAAAGCGTTTTTATTTTTTTCCACATTTTCCAAAAACTTCTGGGAAAAAATGAACCGTTCAAAAGACTCATTATGCCTCATAGATTATACGTTGGGGTGTTAGCTTTCCAAAATGGGGTCATTTTGTGGACGTTTCCATTGTCCTGGTGCTCCAGGGTCTTCAAAAGTGTAATAGGTAGTCAACAAGTTAGATGGGTAATTTATGCTCCTTGAACACCTGATGATGCTCCCTGCATGTTGGGCCTCTGTATGTGGCCAGTTAGTGAAAAAGTCCCACATATGTGGTATTGTAATACTCAGAAGGAGTAGCCGAATGTATTTTGGGGTGTCCTTTGTGGTATGCACATTCCATGTGAGAGAAATAAGCTATTACAATGACAATTTTCTGAAAAAAATATAAAAAATAAAATAAAATCTTAATTTGCTAAGAATTGTGGGAAAAAATGACAACTTCAAATAACTCACCATGCCTCTTACTAAATACCCTGGAATGTCTTCTTTCCAAAAGGGGGTCATTTGGGGGGCATTTGTACTTTCCTGGCTTGTTAGGGTCTCAAGAAATGAGATGAGCGTCAGTACATCAGATGTGATCATTTTTTTATGATTTGCACTATAGCTTGTAGACTCTATAAATTTCACACAGACCACATAATATCCACTAATTTGGGTTATTTTTACCAAAGATATGTAGCAGTATAAATTATGGCCAACATTTATGAAGAAAAATTGCTAATTTGCAAAATTTTATCACAGAAACGAAGAAAAAAGCATTTTTTTTCAAAATTTTCGGTCTTTTTCCATTTATAGCGCAAAAAATAAAAGACCCAGAGGTAATCAAATACCACCAAATGAAAGCTCTATGAATATGAAAAAAGGACAAAAAAATAATTTGGGTACAGTGTTGCATGACTGAGTAATTGTCATTCAATTGGTCTGGGCAGGAGGGGGGTTTAAGTGCCCAGTAAGCAAGTGGTTAAACCGCTCTAGTAGGCCATATATTTCCAAAAAAAAAATCATTTTTATTAATGTATGGCATGATGGATTTAGTAAAGGAGCGTAACACAGATTAACAGGTATTTTCAGGCAAAAGATCCACATGAAAAAGACAGCTTGGATTACTAAGCATCAGGAGACATACATTGGAGAAGGTAGTTCAGATTTGAATGTCTCCAAATACAGATTACTGTAAAAAAAATGTTACACTAACCACTTATCTACAGGGCAGTTTCAGCGCTGTCACACTTTGAATGACAATTGCGCGGTCATGCTACACTGTAACCACGTGAGATTTTTATCATTTTCTTCACACAAATAGAGCTTTCTTTTGGTGGTATTTAATCACTACTGGGATTTTTATTTTTTTCCTAAAAAAAAAAATTTTTTTCTTAGTTTTTGTCAGTAAATTTTGTAAATAAGTAATTTTTCTCCTTCACTGATGTGCACTGATGAGGCGGCACTGATGGGCACTAATAGGCTGCACTGATGAGGTGGCACTTATGGGCACTGATTAGGTGGCACTAATATTCTGCACTTATGAGCACTGATAGGCGGCACTGAGTGGTACTGGTGGGCATTGATAGGTGGCATTGATGGGCCCTAATAACCGGCACTGGTGGGTACTGATAGGGGGCATGGATAAGCGGCACTGATGGGCGGCTTTGATGGGCATCACTGAAAGCTAGCACTGACTGGCATCACTAATGGGTACTGATTTCTGGCTATGGTGGGCACAGATTGTTGGCACTTGTGGCGCTCTGATCACCAGTGCCCTGATTACATCTCTCACTGTCCCCTGTGAGGAAATGCCGTTGATCGGCTCTTCTCGCCACACACTCTGTCAGTGTGAGGCGAGGAGAGCTGATTACCGGCACTTCCTTGTTTACATGTGACCGGCTGTGATTGGACACAGACGATCACATGATTAAAGAGCCGCGTTAGTGGGTCTTTACAGAGATTGGGGTCACGCCGTGTGTCCTAGCAACGCGGTGCGACCGCCACACTGCACGCCTCTGCGGGCGTGCGGGAGCGGCCATTCGGGTGCGCCGTCATATAACGTCCACCCAGAACAAGAGCTGCACCATCCTGCCATCATTTGATGGTGGGCAGGCGAAAAGTGGTTAAAAAATAGTTTTTTGCAAAAGAAAAATAACAAACATGTTCTAATGTAAAATGTTATACGGTAATGACGTTAACCACTTAAGGACCAAGCCTCTTTTTGAGATGTGTTGTCTACAAGTTTTTTGCTAGAAAATTACTTAGAACCCCCAAACATTACACTTTTTTTTTCTAACACCCTAGAGAATAAAATGGCGGTCGTTGCAATACTTTCTGTCACACCGTATTTGCGCAGCGGTCTTACAAGCGCACTTTTTTGGGAAAAAATACACTTTTTCGAATTAAAGAATAAGACAACAGTAAAGTTAGCCCAATTTTTTTTATATTGTGAAAGATAATGTTACGCCGACTAAATTTATGTCACACTTCAAAATTACGTCCACTCGTGGAAAGGCAACAAACTTTTACCCTTAAAAATCTCCACAGGCGACGTTTAAAAAATTCTACAGGTTGCATGTTTTAAGTTACAGAGGAGGTCTATTATTGCTCTTGCTCTACTGATCGCGGCGATACCTCTCATGTGTAGTTTGACCACCGTTTTCATATGCGGGCGCTACTCACGCATGCGTTCGCTTCTGCACGCGAGCTCGGCGGGACGGGGCATGTTTAAAAAAAATTTTTCTTATTTATTTTACCTATTATTTTTACACTGTTTTTTTTTTTAAATAAAAAATGTGTCATTTTTATTCCTATTACAAGGAATGTAAACATCCCTTTTAATAGAAAAAAAGCATGACAGGAATTCTTAAATATGAGATCCGGGGTCAAAAAGACCTCAGATCTCATATTTAAACTAAAATGCAATAAAAAATGTAATTTAAAAAAAAAAAAAAACATAAATAAATGGTCCTGTAAGAGCTATGGGCGTTTTGACGTAGCTTCCGCCCTGCAATGTTATAGAGACGGGTGGGGGCCATCTTCCCCTCACTCGTCTCCATACCCTGCAAGGGTGAGGATCCGATCGCCTCTGCCGATCTCGACGACTTGTGGCAAATCCACTGCAGAGACCACTCTTATCGGAAAGTGGACCGCCGGCCGAAGAAGATACTGGGGTTATGGCAGCTAGCTGCTGCCATAACAACGATATTCCTCTTCAAAGTAAGGACGTATATCGGCGTGACCATTAACCAACTCCACGTGCAATAAATTACCGTATTTAGAAAATGCGGTAGTTACAGAACAATCGAAAAAATACTGCATTCCTTATTTAAAGTGATTGTTATTTTTAACAAAAAAAAAAAAAAAAGAGAGACTTTACAAACATTTCATACTTGCCTGCCCTGTGTAGTGGTTTTGCACAGAGCAGCCCAGATCCTCCTCTTCTCGGGTCCCTCTTCGGCGCTCCTGGTCCCTTTTTCCTGTTGAGTGCCCCTACAGCAAGCAGCTTGCTATGGGGGCCAGGGCCGCTGATAAGGGGGGGGGGGCTGCTGGTCCTCTTGTAGGGGGCCCGAGCACACAGGGGGGGCCCACACAGGGAGGGGGATTAGTGATGGATGACAATTGCAGAACTCTTCCTCCAGCAGCTGAAAGCTGGTCTTTTTCCCTCTCCCTCTTGCCAGCTTTTATCTGCTGAAAAAGAGCAGCTAAATCCCCTAATCCCCCTCCCTGTATCCCCCCCCCCCCCCCCCCCGCACTGGCCCTAAGGTTAGCTCTGCTCTTGAGTTTGTTATCTCAGTAACTTTGTTTCTCTCTGATCTCAGCTCATCTTCATTTTTATTTATTAACATTTATTATTTTATTTATTAACTCAGTTTTAGATTTGAGGTATGTTGTATTTGTGTCTGCTAATAATGATTTTATTGTATTTTAGCAAAATATAGCTTTAATATTTTCTTGGGGGGAGGGAGGGACTGTCAGGTAGTCTGTATGGGGCCCCCCGCGATTTCTATCAGCAGCCCTGATGGGGGTACCAGAGCCGAGCCACAACTCCATGTGTCCACTCAGATACAGAGCTGTGGCCGAATGACAGCAGTGGGAGCCAAACGGTGCATCGCTGCTGTCTCAGCCAATGAGGCGGTGAGTCCCAGGCAGCCGAGTCTGTCATGCAACGTCGCTGGATCTAAAGGGACCTCAGGTATGTATTAGGGGGGGAGGGCTGCTGCACACAGAAGGCTTTTTATCTTAATGCATAGAATGCATTAAAATAAAAAAAAACTGCCTTTACAACCATTTTAACGCTAAATTCTTTGTGGATTTAACTTTCACAACTGATTTACAGCATAATTTTAACGCATTTTATTTGCTGTTATTTAACTCTTAGTGAATTGACCAGATTGGCATCTGCGTACTGAAGGGTTTTTTACTGCATGAAGGTTAAAAAACTTCAGGCTTTGAATCACTTTAACATTTCTAGGTGTTCCCTATAGGAAACTTAATTTTCTGAATTCAGATCTACAATAAAAATTCACATAAACTGGAAAACAGGTCAATTCTGGGTACTTTTTTTTTATATCAAATATAAACTCTAATACAGACATTGCAGGCTTCTACAACACAATATACAGAAAATGGCAGCCTTTGCAAATTTCAGCGAACCAGCTTCCAGGAATCACCATCTGTTGTGTCAACCCCAAATGCATACTGACTAGAGCTGCTCCCCTCTGCAGGATTACAGGACTCCAAATCACATCACTTCTCCAGTGCTAGGAGCTCCAGTGTACTCTTGCCAGGTATTTGGTGCCAGGTTGCATGGCAGCTAAGTGGGTCTGCTAGAAACAACTGTTTTCAGCTTGCGCTCATATACGGAGGCAATAATAATTTACTAATTAGCAGCAAAGGACCATATGAAGAGGGTACGTCGGAAGATTGAAAAACATATGTATGATTGCTCTGTGTAAAGCTGTAAAATAAACCTATTTCATTCATTTATCGGCTTTACTTAAAGTAAAATTGTACTTTGTACTTTCCTCCCCCTGTCACCTCCTTACCTACCTAGCAGAGCCCCATGAAAAAATAAAATAAAAACAGCACTTTTAGATATGGGGCAGAACATAGAACTCTCTCCTCTGTTTCCTGCAATAAGGTATTTAAAGTTTTTTTTCTTTAAAAATAACAAACATGCTATACTTACCTGCTCTGTTGCAGTGGTTTTGCACAGAACTGCCCAGATCCTCCTCTTCTCAGGTCCCTGGCTGGAGCTTCTGGCCCCTCCCTCCTGTCGAGTGCCCCCACAGCAAGCACCTTGCTATGGGGGCACCTAAGTCGAGCACCAGCTCCGCGTGTCTATTCAGAAACGGAGCCGCGGTTTAGCCCCACCCCCTCTCTCTCCTCATTGGCTGACTGACTGACAGCAGCGGGAGTCAATGGCGCTGCTGCTGTGTCTCAGCCAATCAGGAGGGAGAGTCCCGGATGGCCGAGGCACTCGTGGGCATCGCTGGATCGAGATAGGGCTCAGTTATTAGGAGGGGCCGAGGGGGGCTGCTGCACGCTGAAGGTTTATTCTCTTAATGCATTTTAAGATAAAAAAAAAAACCTTCTGCCTTTACAACCACTTTAATGCAAATAGCCAGACCTGAGCAATGTCATTTTTAGTTCAAGTTTTACCCAGGTCATTTAAGTGTCACCCCAGTGTATGCACAGAAATGCTGAGGTCCATCCTAAACAGGGTACCTTTCACTTTGGCGTGAAACCGCAAATGACCATTTATAGGTAAAGTTGATCCAGAGGATATCCGATTCCATCTCAGGGGATTAGGAAGGAATTTTACTAACTATGTAACGATATACAGTTGTGCTAATAAGTTTACATACCCTGGCAGAATTTATGATTTCTTGGCCATTTTTCAGAGTATATTAATGATGACACAAACATTTTTCACTCATGGTTAGTGTTTGGCTGAAGCCATTTATTATCAATCAACTGTGTTTACTCTTTTTAATTCATAAAGACAACAGAAACTACCCAAATGACCCTGATCAAAAGTTTACATACCCTGGTGATTTTGGCCTGATTACATGCACACAAATTGACACAAATGGGTTTGAATGGCTATTAAAAGGTAACCATCCTCACCTGTGATCTGTTTGCTTGTAATTAGTGTGTGTGTATAAAAGGTCAATGAGTTTCTGGATTCCTGACAGACCCTTGTATCTTTCATCCAGTGCTGCACTGAGGTTTCTGGATTCTGAGTCAATGGGAAAGCAAAAGAATTTTCAAAGGATCTGCGGGAAAAGGTAGTTGAACTGTATAAAACAGTAAAGGGATATACAAATATATCCAATGAATTTAGAATGCCAATCAGCAGTGTTCAAACTCTAAATGAATAAGTGGAAAATGAGGGGTCCTGTTGAAACCAAACCGCGGTTAGGTAGACCAACTAAAATTTCAGCCACAACTGCCAGGAAAATAGTTTGGGATGCAAAGAAAAACCCACAAATAACTTCAGGTGAAATACAGGACTCTGAAAACATGTGGTTTGGCTGTTTTAATATGCACAAGAGGCACTTGAAGAAAGATGGACTGCATGGTCAAGTCGCCAGAAGAAAACCATTACTACACAAATGCCACAAAGTATCCCACTTACAATACGCCAAACAGCACAGAGGCAGGCCTCAAACCTTCTGGCACAAAGTCATTTGGAATGATGAGACCAAAATTGAGCTTTTTGGCCACAACCATAAACACTTCATTTGGAGAGCAGTCAACAAGGCCTATGATGAAAGGTGCACCATTCCTACTGTGAAACACGGAGGTGGATCGCTGATGTTTTGGGGATGTGTGAGCTACAAATGCACAGGAAATTTGGTCAAAATTGATGGCAAGAAAGTAATTCATACACTAATAGTGGCATGGCTCAATATAACCAGCCTCTGGAAAACCAGGGACGCACCCAATTTATCGACATCTATAGCCAGACTAAATATTCAAGCTCAGTACGAACTTATGCTTGCTTATAAAAACTACTCCACCAAAAAACATTAAAAAAATTAAAGTTACGTACCGGTAACGTCTTTTCCTGTAGTCTTTCAGGACAGCCACAATAGAGAGATAGTCTCCTCCCCTTCCTCTGGAAACACTGCGCCAGCCCATAAATTCTCTCCTCCCCTGCCGGACCTCAGTTTTTTGAAGAGCACCTCCGGCCAGCTGGGGAGACACAAGAACACATTAATAACATACCAATCAATATCATTATCATATTGCGTTCCGGTCTTAAATAAGACCCCCCCAAGCTTAGGGTGGGTAACTAGGGCTGTCCTGAAAGACTACAGGAAAAGACGTTACCGGTACGTAACTTTAATTTTCCCTTTTCGTCATTTCAGGACAGCCACAATAGAGAGGATAATCGAGCACTTACCAATTAGGGTGGGACTACAGCTTGCAGAACTTTTCGCCCAAAAGACTGCTCACCTGCCGCCACCAGGTCCACTCTGTAATGTCTAACGAAAGTGGAGTAGCTGGACCATGTCGCTGCCTTGCATATTTGCTCTGGCGTTGCTCCAGCTTTCTCTGCCTGGGAAGTTGCCACTGCTCTGGTGGAGTGTGCCTTTATGCCTCTAGGGATCTCCTTCCCTGCTAAAGAATATGCCTGCCCAATAGCTAATCTAAGCCATCTGGCAATCGTGCGTCGGGACGCTCTGAGACCCTTTCTGGCCCCAGAAAACAAAATAAATAGAGAATCAGACTTCCTTATTATTTTAGTCATCTCTAGGTATTGTAGGATACACCTCCTCACATCTAAAAAATGAAATTTTAGTTCCCTTTCACCTAAAGGATTGGGACAAAACGAGGGTAGGACTATTTCCTGGCTTCTGTGAAAGCCTGACGCCACTTTAGGCAAAAAAGCTGGATCAGTCTAAAGGACTATCCTGTCTGGCAAAATAACACAAAAAGGAGGTCTAATTGATAACGCCTCAATTTCACTGACTCTCCTGGCAGTTGTCACTGCTACTAAAAATACTGTTTTTAGGGTAAGCTCCCTTAACAGGCACTTGTCCAATGGCTCAAAGGGAATACCCGTAAGGCTCTGTAAAACCAGAGATAGATCCCACCCGGGAAAGGGTGGACCTCGGGTAGGTCTCTATCTTGACAGTGCCCTAAAGAATCTGACCACCCATGGATTGGTAGCCAGAGACTTCTCCAGATAAACACTGAGTGCTGAAACCTGACTTTTAAGGGTGCCTACAGATAAACCCTTGTCCGCTCCACACTGCAGAAACTCCAACACAGCTACGGGACTCTGCACCGAGAAGGAGTTTTCTATGCACCATTTGTTGAAAAGGAGCCAGACCTTTTTGTAAATCTTACGTGTCTCCTTTTTCCTACTGTTGAGGAGGGTGGAGATTAAGCTCTCTGAAAATCCCTTAGATTTTAATATACCCTCCTCAGTAGCCAGGCCGCTAATTTCCACTGCTGCACCTGTGGGCAGAGGACTGGACCCTGCGACAGAAGATCCTTTCGAGGTGGAAGGAAAAGGGGCGGCTCCGCTGCTAACTGACTGAGGATTGAAAACTATGCCCTTTTCGGCCAATGTGGAGCTACTAGAATGAGAGAGGTGCTCTCTAGTTGAAACTTCCTCAGAACCGCCGGTAATAGCACCGGAGGAGGGAAGGCGTAGCATGTCCTGAAATGCCAATTCTGAGACAATGCGTCCACCCCCAGTGCTCCTTCCCCTGCATTTAGGGAGAAAAAACAGGGGGTTTTCACGTTGTCTTTTGAAGCGAAAAGATCCACTTCCGGGGGTCCCCATTTCTCGGATATGAGATTGAAGACCTCCTGGTTGAGGGCCCAATCTCCTTCCTTTAGACTCCTCCGGCTGAGGAAATCTGCGATTATATTTCTCTCCCCTCTCAAAAAAACCGCTGAGAGTGAGAGAGTGTTGGACTCGGCCCAGCTTAGAATATCCTTTGCTAGGGCCAACAGACTTCCGCTCCTGGTGCCTCCCTGCTTGTTTATATAGGCCACGGTGGATGAGTTGTCCGACCGTACCTGTATATGGTGGCCCTGGAGTTCCTTTTTGAAAAATCTGAGGGCTAGGCCCACTGCCCTCAGCTCTTTCCAGTTGGAAGATCTTTGCAGTTCGTCGCCCTTCCATGTGCCCTGCGCTAGAAGGGATCCCAAATGTGCCCCCCAGCCTTTGCCACTTGCGTCCGTGGTTATGATCTGCGGGACTGGGATAAGCCACAGACGTCCCTGTGACAAGTTCACTTCCTTTCTCCACCACCAAAGAGATCTCTTTATTTGATGGGGAACCTGTACTAAGGTGTCTAGATCCCTCTGACTGTGGTCCCATACTCTTAGTACATAAGACTGCAGGGGACGAAAATGTAATCCTGCCCACTGCACTGCTGGAAGAGTAGACGTTAGAAGGCCTAATGTAGACATTATGGACCTTTTTGACACCAGCTGGTTGCACTGGAGGGAGAAAACTGCTCTGTCCAGCTTTAGAATCTTTTCCCTTGGAAGGAAAACCCTCAAAAGCGTAGTGTCCAGCAGGTATCCCAGGTACACAATGCGCTGTGAGGGAATGAGACTGGACTTTTCTAAGTTCAGCAGCCATCCCAACCCTGTTAGTACCCTCTTTGTTAGATCGAGGTCCTTGATCAACTGTTCTGGGGATACTGCAAATAGGAGCAGGTCGTCCAGATAGGCTATGACTGACACCCCCTGGAGTCGCAGGAAGGCCAAGGCCTCTGCCAGTACCTTTGTGAATATGCGGGGCGAGGAGGATAGCCCGAAAGGTAGTGCTTGAAACTGTAGATGCAGTATTGTACCTTTCACGTCTATTGCTAACCGGAGAAACTTTTGGGAAGTTTCTGCGATAGGGACGTGTAGATACGCGTCCCTGAGGTCCAGAGACACCATGTAGCAGTTGTGTGGCAGCAGGGCCCTGACCGTAAAAATTGATTCCATGCGGAATCTTCTGTAGCAAATTGACCTGTTTAAGGGTTTTAAATTCAGAATCAATCTGAATTTCCCTGAGGGTTTTTTCACCACAAATACGTGGGAATAGAACCCCTCTCCTTCCTGCCCCTTTGGTACTCTGCGAACTACGTTCTGAATCTCCAGTTCTTTCAGGGCGTCTACCAAAGCTTCGGCCTTTGCTGTGCAGGTGAAAAGCTGCGTAACAAGGAACCTCTGCGGGGGGGGCTTTGAGAATTCCAGGAGATACCCCCTTATTATGACCCGCAGGATAAATCGATTGGGAGAGAGGGTCTCCCACTGTGGAAGAAAGGCCCCCAGTCTTCCTCCCACCGTCCCTAGAGAGTCATTGATCTTTACGGGTTTTCTCAGGAGGGCGAAAAATCGCCCCTCCTCTGCCCTTGCCTCTTTGGCCCCAAGTTTTCTTCCCTTGTTTGGGAGATTCCTTGCCTTTTTTCGGATGAAACCCCTTCCTTGTCTGAGCTGGGGCCTTCCGTTTAAGCGGAAAGGACTTCTTTTTATCCGCTGTACGGTCTAAGACCGTCTCTAACCCAGGGCCAAAGAGTAGATCACCTGTCAGGGGTATCCCGCACAATTTGACCTTAGAGGCGGTGTCCCCCGGCCAAGTTTTCAGCCAGAGCGCTCTTCTGGCCGAATTTGCCAGCGCCGCTGATCTGGCCGACATACGGACTGACTCTGCCGAGGCGTCTGCAATGTATGCGATTCCTCGCAGAATCGTGGGGAATGAAGCTAGGATAGTTTCCTTGGCTGTGCCAGCTTCAATATGCTCCTGAATCTGGAAAAGCCAATGTTCTAAATTGCGGGCTACCACAGTAACAGCCATTTCTGGCTTTAAATTACCCAAAGTTGAGTCCCACGTCTTTTTTAGAAGTGAGTCTATCCTCTTGTCCATGACATCCGACAAGGCCCCCATATCCTCAAATGCCAGGTCTGTGTGTCTAGAGACCTGAGAGAAGGCGGCATCTAAATTTGGGATTTTTATTCCAAATGGACGCTGGATCCTCTGAAAATGGGAACCTTCTTTTAAGAGAGCTAGAAAAAAATGGTTTCCTCTCAGGATCCTGCCACTCCTTTTTAATTGTTTCCACCAGAACGTCATGTACTGGAAAAACTTTTCTTTTTTGATCTCCCAAGCCCTTATACATAAGGTCATGGAGAGATAGGGGTTTTTTATCCTCGTGTATACCGAGGGTTGTATATATTGCCCTTAAGAGGTCTTCCACCTCATCCAGGGACAATTTATACCTGGAGATTTTCCTGGACTCCCCGTCCTGGTCTTCCCCTTCTTTCTTACCTTTTTAAATCAATGTAACCATGTTGGATACACATGACAAAAGTAAATGACAATTTGTATTGTTAATTAATAACTTTCAATAAAAATGTATTGTTTAAGAAAAAAAAAAAAAGAAAGAGTTGATGGCAAGATGAATGCAGTAAGTTATCAAAAAATACTGGATGAACATTTGCAATCATCAGCCAGAAAGCTGCATGTGAAACGTACTTGGACATTCCAACATTACAATGAACCTAAACCGACCTGTCACTGGCTTTAGCAGAATAAAGTGAAGGTTCTGGAGTGGCCATCTCAGTCTCCTGACCTCAATATCATTGAGCCACTCTGGGGAGATCTCAAACGTGTAGTTCATGCAAGACAACCCAGGAATTTACACAAACTGGAGGCTTTTTGCCAAGCGGAATGGGCAGCTTTACCATCTGAGAAGATAAAGAGCCTCATCCACAAATACCACAAAAGACTTCAAGCTGTCATTGATGTTAAAGGGGGCAATACATGGTATTAAGAACTGGGGTATGTAAACGGTATGTAAAATGGCTTCAGCTAAACACCAACCATGAGTGAAAGAGAAGATTTTGTGTTATCATTCATATTCCCTGAAAAATGGCCAAGAAATCATAAATTCTGTATACAGGTTTACTTAAAATTATCTTTGTTGCAAAACCATTAACCTATTAGCTGCCACAGCTGTTTTTGCCTTTTTTTGCACACAAAATATAATAATTTTATATATGGAAGATAAAATGGTGGTAGTTCTAAATCTTTATGCCACACAATATGAGCACAAACATTTTTCAAGCAAAAAAATACACTAAGGTTAAAGTGATTGTAAAACAACCCATTCAGTTTAAAGTTGAAACGATATAGATATAGTGTATATAGATATACAAATACATGGTACAGTAGGCACCTATCAGGAATTTGAAATGCCGGGGTAACAAACACTAATGCCGCGTACACACGAGCGGACTTTACGGCGGACTTTGCCCGGCGGACTTTTCGACGTACTTTCCGACGGACTTTCTGAATGAACGGACTTGCCTACACACAATCCACCAAAGTCCGTCGAATTCGTACGTGATGACGTACGACCGGACTAAAACAAGGAAGTTCATAGCCAGTAGCTGCCCTAGCGTGGCTTTTTGTCCGTCGAACTAGCATACAGACGGCGGACTTTTCGACCGGACTCGATTTCAACGGATAAATTTTAAACAAGTTTCAAATCTAAATCCGTCCAACTTTTGAGCAAACAAAGTCCGCTGGAGCCCACACACATCGAATTGTCCGACGAAATCCAGTCCGCCGGGCAAAGTCCGCCGTAAAGTCCGCTCGTGTGTACGCGGCATAACTTTAAGGCACACAAGGGTAACATATTAACCATTTTTTTGGTATAATATAAAGGATGAAGTTACACCGGGGAAATATATACCTAAGATGTTAAACCTTTACGGCTACAACATGGTGTGGGAGACCTGGGTTCCGTGCGTGTTTACAGTACCATGTTTAAAACACACTGCAGTTGCGAACTGCAGCGGGTGTCGATATTAAGTTAATGGCACCCCAAACGCAGGTCACAAATGTAGTGGGTTTGCCTGCACCAGATCGCAACAGCAGGACTAAGTGAAAGCATCAGGAGCGATTGGCTCCTGCTACTGTCAATCTAATCCCGTGAATAGGGAGCAGGGGATGGGGCCAATTTACACTGTGTGTGTCAATAGATGGACACAGCCCAGCTTGGGATCGAGCCCACATGTGTGCCACCACTGGAAGCTGCTTCCTACGGTGACACGCAGAGAAGAGGGGGAGCTAGGAGCGCAAACAGGGGACCCCAGAAGAAGGATCGGGGTCGCTATAGCATGTTTGTGATAAAAAAAAAAAAAAAAAAGAAAAGAAAAAAAGAGCCTTTACTATCACTTCAACCATGAATAATTGCCGTAGAATTACTGTGGGGGTGGGCTGAAATTTTTTTTGGGGGTGGGGGGGTTAAGTGGTTTTTGAGTAACTGTTTTTTTCATAAACTTTTTTCCTATCACATAGGGAACCAAAAGGTGAGTATATCAGGGGTGTGTGGAAACAGTTGACCACTTCCATCTGACAGCCGAAAGGGAGTGTGTCTAACTCCTCACTGGTGTGGACGAATACCATACAGCAGTGGCAGAAAAGCTCCACATTTTATAAATAAAAAGCCATCCTTTAGCACCAGCCCAGTGACTTTGTCTAGGCTGTGATGATACCATTAGTCTGCTGCAGGCAGAAGAAAGCATTTACTAAGTTTCTAGGTAGGAGCAACAGGAACTGATCTGTGTTAGACATTATGTGAACATAGCCAAGATCTGCACAGGCACCAGGATGTACACGATTGTGTTATCTCTGAGCTGGCATACCAGTTAAGTAGATGGTAACCCCTGGATGGTGCCTAAACAAAGATGGCACCATCCCTATAGAGAGAAAAGCAGATGAAGGCATTGTCAGAGCAAGTACTGTAATCTCTTTGAGATGTAATAAATACCTGGATGTATTACACTGACACATTAACATAGCATGGTGGCACTAAACATGAAAAATATATCTGAGGCTTGGTCCACTTTAAACAGGCCTCCCGCCTAAACACCATCACCATGTTTTCTAGCGATGTCAGGCTACGTTCCCACAAGGACTGATTCAGCTTAGTTCACTATGAAGACATTCCCCACTGTGAACTCATTGTATATAACTAAAAACAATTAAACCAAGAAGAAGCAATAGTTACAAGACTATAAAACCACAGAAACAACTACATGTCCTGGGGGTTTAGATATAAATTAAGACGACATATTATTCTCAATGAGATTCCGGCAAAGAACCTGGCGACACTCACCTCCCAGAGCGCCCACAAACTTCTCCAGAAGGAACAGAATCTGTTTTATGTACATCAGGTTTTTAGCTTTGAGACGACTCCTGGGAAACAGAAAAAAACAAGGAGAGAGAATGAAACTCGCTAAATCTTCATTCATTCATAATTCCAAACCATGACCAACACTACAGGGGTGCATGAGAGAGGAGCCCTTACCTAAATAATGATACACTGTGCAAAGGAGGGTCTAAATGTATTTTTTCTATGTCTGCCTCCTTCACTACCAAAAGTTTTTTTTTTTTTTTATAGTACATTAACCCTTTCTGAATAGCGGAGGCTGGCCCTTTATACATTTTGCAATGATAGAGGTGTTACATGGGCTTCCCAGTCATATGATCACTGCGATTGGCTGTCACAAGATCATGTGATCAAGAGTCTGGGCTCCCACTCAGAGTGACTAGGAGCTCCAGCCGGTTATGTTTTATGACTGATTTTTGCTTTTCATTTTGGATAGAGTTAAGGAGGGTTATAACTTTAAACCGCATAGAGGGTTCTTTACTGTGAGAGTGGTAAGCATGTGGAATTCTCTTCCACAGGCAGTGGTTTCAGCGAGGAGCATCAATAAATTTCAAAAAATGATTAGATAGGCACCTGAACGACCACAATATAACTGGAACTAGGATCCCCATTGGAAGATTTGTCCTCTATTACTTTTCTGGGAACAATTTAAAATTTAGGATTTTCTTTTACTTTTAATAATGGTAAACAGGACAAATGGAGAGGTCGAATCTCCTTATCGGGGGCACAGGCAATGATAAAAACTGACAATTCGTCTCCACTATCTATTCTTTAGTTATACTTTACAGTGTAACTAGAAGCAAACCTTTTTTTTTTTTTATAGCGCAGAGAAGGATTTGAACATCTGTCAGGTTTTATTGCTGTCTATGTCCCCGTTAGAATGATTCACCTTCCCTAGCGAACATAAAAGAAAATCTCAAATTTTTGGTTGACATCAGAACACTAATAGAGGGGAAATCTTCCAATGAAGACACTAGTTCTTTTGACCCTGGTGACACAACGGGATTCCCTAACTTTGGAGGGATTTCCTCTCACTTCATGTTTTGGCTATGAGACAAGAAGTGATGGAAAATGTTCCCAATGGGACACAGATGAAAAAAACCTAAAGGGTGTTATAACCCTCCTTTATCCCAAAATGAAAAAAAAGTTTTGCCTTTAGTTACACTTTTAATTACCATTTCCTCTCAGTGAAAAACACTTTCCCCTTCTCCATCTCGAATGTTTTGTGCTGCTAGAGCTGAGGAACAAAACTTAAATGATTAGGAGCTTTATTGTAATAGAGATGATTGAGGGCTTGGCTTTATTGTAACATGCATGATTGAAGGCTTGGCTATATTGTAACTAGGTATGAGCTTCGTGTTCGAGTCGAACCAATGTTCGACTCGAACATCGGCTGTTCGATCGTTCGCCGAATTGCGAACGTTATGGTCCGTTCACGCCAAATTAGTGTGGCGCGTCACGGCCCATGATTCACTGCGGCATTGCAGTGCATTGCTGGCTGATGATTGGCCAAGCATGCACTATGACCCGCATGCTTGGCCAATCACAGCGCCGTCGGTAGACAGAGCTGTAATTGGCCAAAGCCAGGGTGGCTTTGGCCAATTATGGCTCAGGGGGTTTAGAACCCGCCCCACACTATATAAGGCCGACTGCACGGCGGCCCTGTGTAGTGTGTTCCGGCGTGCTGAGAGATAGAGAGAGAGACAGTGTAATTTCATTTGAGTTAGCTAGATTAGGCAGGACAGTCAGTGAGTTAGCTGCACTTACAGTGTAGTGTGTGTGTATATATATATATATATATATATATATATATATATATATATATATATATATATATATATATATATATATATATATATATATACATATACACACATATACATGCATCCCTGGTGTTGCATATATATATATATATATATATATATATATATATATACACTGTATTCAGTTTAGCTAGATCTGTTCCTGTTATCTTCCTACTGACAGGCAGGCTTGTCTTGTTACAGTATTTACAGCTACCTGAAGAAAATTGCTGGTGTTCTTTTGATCCTATTAGTACCACAGTCAGGCAGCTAGACTATTTAGAGTTAGTGTAGTGCGTCCTCCTCACAGTGTTCAGTTAAAGCTACAAGTTAGTTTAGTGTGACATCTGCACAGTGTTCAGCTAAAACTACAAGTTAGTGTAGTGCACAGTGTTCAGCTAAAGCTACAAGTTAGGGTAGTGCTTCCTGCTCACAGTGTTAAGCTAAAACTACAAGTTAGTGTAGTGAGACCTCTGCACAGTGTTCAGCTAAAGCTACAAGTTAGTGTGGTGCGTCCTCCTCACAGTGTTCAGCTAAAACTACAAGTTAGTGTAGTGAGACCTCTGCACAGTGTTCAGCTAAAGCTACAAGTTAGTGTAGTGCGTCCTGCTCACAGTGTTAAGCTAAAACTACAAGTTAGTGTAGTGAGACCTCTGCACAGTGTTCAGCTAAAGCTACAAGTTAGTGTAGTGCGTCCTCCTCACAGTGTTCAGCTAAAGCTACAAGTTAGTGTAGTGAGACCTCTGCACAGTGTTCAGCTAAAGCTACAAGTTAGGGTAGTGCGTCCTCCTCACAGTGTTCAGCTAAAACTACAAGTTAGTGTAGTGCGACCTCTGCACAGTGTTCAGCTAAAGCTACAAGTTAGTGTAGTGAGACCTCTGCACAGTGTTCAGCTAAAGCTACAAGTTAGTGTAGTGAGACCTCTGCACAGTGTTCAGCTAAAGCTACAAGTTAGTGTAGTGAGACCTCTGCACAGTGTTCAGCTAAAGCTACAAGTTAGTGTAGTGCGTCCTGCTCACAGTGTTAAGCTAAAACTACAAGTTAGTGTAGTGAGACCTCTACACAGTGTTCAGCTAAAGCTACAAGTTAGTGTAGTGCGTCCTCCTCACAGTGTTCAGCTAAAGCTACAAGTTAGTTTAGTGTGACCTCTGCACAGTGTTCAGCTAAAGCTACAAGTTAGGGTAGTGCGTCCTCCTCACAGTGTTCAGCTAAAGCTACAAGTTTGTGTAGTGTGTCCTCCTCACAGTGTTCAGCGAAAACTACAAGTTAGTGTAGTGCGACCTCTGCACAGTGTTCAGCTAAAGCTACAAGTTAGTGTAGTGCGTCCTCCTCACAGTGTTCAGCTAAAACTACAAGTTAGTGTAGTGAGACCTCTGCACAGTGTTCAGCTAAAGCTACAAGTTATGCCCTGTACACACAGTCGGACATTGATCGGACATTCCGACAACAAAATCCATGGATTTTTTCCGACGGATGTTGGCTCAAACTTGTCTTGCATACACACGGTCACACAAAGTTGTTGGAAAATCCGATCATTCTGAACGCGGTGACGTAAAACACGTACGTCGGGACTATAAACGGGGCAGTAGCCAATAGCTTTCATCTCTTTGATTATTCTGAGCATGCGTGGCACTTTGTGCGTCGGATTTGTGTACACACGATCGGAAATTCCGACAACGGATTTTGTTGTCGGAAAATTTTATAGCCTGCTCTCCAACTTTGTGTGTCGGAAAATCCGATGGAAAATGTGTGATGGAGCCTACACGCGGTCAGAATTTCCGACAACAAGGTCCTATCACACATTTTTCGTCGGAAAATCCGACCGTGTGTACGGGGCATTAGTGTAGTGCGTCCTCCTCACAGTGTTCAGCTAAAGCTACAAAGTAGTTTAGTGTGACCTCTCCACAGTGTTCAGCTAAAGCTACAAGTTAGGGTAGTGCGTCCTCCTCACAGTGTTCAGCTCAAGCTACAAGTTAGTGTAGTGAGACCTCTGCACAGTGTTCAGCTAAAGCTACAAGTTAGTGTAGTGCGTCCTCCTCACAGTGTTCAGCCAAAGCTACAAGTTAGTGTAGTCCGTCCTCCTCACAGTGTTCAGCTAAAGCTACAAGTTAGTGTAGTGCGTCCTCCTCACAGTGTTCAGCTAAAACTACAAGTTAGTGTAGTGCAACCTCTGCACAGTGTTCAGCTAAAGATACAAGTTAGTGTAGTGCGTCCTCCTCACAGTGTTCAGCTAAACCTACAAGTTTTTTTTTTTGCGAGCTCTGCACAGTGTTCAGCTAAAGCTACCTGTAGAAGGTTGGTGGTGTTTTCCTGATCCTATCACTACCGCAGGCAGCTAAATAAGCTACAAGTTATTTTTTGGCAAGCTCTGCACAGTGTTCACCTAAAGCTACCTGTAGAAGGTTGGTGGTGTTTTCCTGATCCTATCACTACCGAAGGCAGCAAAATAAGCTACAAGTTAGTGTAGTGCGAGCTCTGCACAGCGTTCACCTAAAGCTACCTGTAGAAGGTTGGTGGTGTTTTCCTGATATTATCACTACCGCAGGCAGCTAAATAAGCTACAAGTTATTTTTTGGCAAGCTCTGCACAGTGTTCACCTAAAGCTACCTGTAGAGGGTTGGTGGTGTTTTCCTGATCCTATCACTACCGCAGGCAGCTAAAAAAGCTACAAGTTAGTTTTTTGTGAGCTCTGCACAGTGTTCAGCTAAAGCTACCTGTAGAAGGTTGGTGGTGTTCTCATACTACAGGCAGACAGTTGATTTTGCTAGCTTCAGTATCAGAGTGTATATATATATATATATATATATATATATATATATATATATATATATATATATCCCAGCTTAGTGCAGCTACAGGCCATTAGTATGTCTGGAAGGCCAACAAGGAGAGGCAGACAGTCGCAAGCCAATAAAAGAGGGCAAGCAGGCTCTGTGTCTAGAGGCAACAGTGCTGGTCGTGGAGACGGTGCATCCTTATCAGCACGTGGCCGTGGGACACGCTTGGCCTTTTTTTCGGTAGCTGGCCGTGTTGAGCCACAACATGCGGAAGACTTGGTCGAGTGGATGACCAAGCCGTCCTCATCCTCCTCATCCTCTCTCACCCATGCTCAGGGTACTTTGTCTGGCAAAGCAGCGGCCTGTTCCCTCGGCTCAATGTCATCAGTGACTTCTTCCCTAGCCCCACCATGTCCTCCTGAGGAGTCCCTCGAACGGTTTGACCACAGTGTTGGGTACATGCTCCAGGAGGATGCCCAGCGTTTGGAAGGCTCTGATGATGATACTGAGCTAGATGAAGGCAGTAACGTGAGCACGGACAGAGGGGGTGCCCAAGAAGGACAGCAATCTGGCAGTCATGCTCCCCCTGCTGCAGCATACTGCCAGGTTTGCTCCAGTGATGAGGAGGGAGGGGATGAGGAGGTCACTGACTCAACGTGGGTGCCTGATAGGAGAGAGGAGGAGGAGGCGGCACATCACCAACGAGGCAGGATGCCCTCCAGGGGCAAGCCTAAGGGCAGCACACTGACTGCATCACACCCCAAAGCTCCACATGTGCAGGGCGCTGCAGTCCCTGCGCGTTATTCAAAAAGTTCTTTGGTGTGGGCCTTTTTTGAGACGAGTGCATCAGATCGCACCGCTGCTATTTGCAACATATGTCTCAAGCGCATCTCGCGTGGCCAAAACATCTCCCGCTTGGGCACCACATGCTTGACCAGACATATGTTGACCTGCCATGCAGTTCGTTGGCAAGCGTATCTAAAAGACCCACACCAAAGAACAAAGAGGACCTCTCCTTGCTCCTCATCAGCTAAGATCTCCAACCCCACTATACCTTCAGTCCTCTCTGAGATCTGCACTGAGAGGAATGAAGGTGTAGAATTATCTGTGTCACAGCCAAGTACTTGTGAGCAATCTGCTTTCGGTACACAGACGTCAGATTGTACCAGGCAAATTTCCCTGCCCCAGCTGCTGCACCGCCGAAAGAAGTTCGCTCCCAGCCATCCACATGCCCAGCGGTTGAATGCTAGCTTGGCAAAATTGCTAGCACTTCAACTGCTGCCTTTTCAGTTGGTAGATTCTGCCCCCTTCCGTGAGTTTGTGGAATGTGCGGTTCCTCAGTGGCAGGTACCCAAACGCCACTTTTTCTCACGGAAGGCGATTCCGGCTCTCTACCGGCATGTGGAAGGCAATGTCTTGGCCCCGCTGGACAGGGCGGTCAGCGGTAAGGTGCATATTGCCGCTGACTCATGGTCCAGCAGGCATGGACAGGGATGTTACCTAAGTTTCACCGCGCATTGGGTGACTCTGCTGGCAGCTGGGAAGGATGCAGGACAAGGTGCAGTAGTGTTGGAGGTTGTTCCGCCACCACGCCTCCAAAATGCCACTAATGATTGTGACACACCTCTCTCCTCCACCCCCTCTTCTTCTTCTTCCTCCATGGCCTCTTCCTGTGCTTTGTCCTCGGAACCAGTGGTGCTCCGTAGCCGTTCAAGGGGCTACGCAAGTATGCAGGCCAAAAGACAGGAGCCACACTGGGGCAGAGGTTCTGTCAGCTCTGCAGAGGCAGGTTCAGAGGTGGTTGACGCCACGCCAACTTAAGGCAGGAATGGTGGTTTGCAACAATGGCACCAACCTCCTCTCTGACCCCCGACAGGGACAAATGACCCATGTGCCCTGTTTGGCTCACGTCCTTAACTTGGTGGTGCAGCGGTTCTTGGGCAGGTACCCGGGCTTACAGGATGTCCTGAGGCAGGCCAGGAAAGTCTGTGTGCATTTCCGCCAGTCATATAATGCCAGTGCTCGGCTGGCAGACCTCCACAAGGAGTTTAACCTGCCCAAGAACCGCCTATTCTGTGACATGCCCACCAGGTGGAACTCAACGTTGGCCATGCTGCATCGGCTGCACACGCAGCAGAGGGTCATCAATGAGTACCTGTGCGACTATGGCACCAGGACAGGGTCAGGGGAGCTTGGTTTTTTTCCCCACGCCAGTGGGCCATGATCAGGGATGCATGCACTGTCCTGTCACCATTTGAGGAGGCCATGAGGATGGTGAGCAGTGACAGTGCATGCATCAGTGACACTGTCCCCCTTGTCCACCTGTTGGAGCACACGCTGCATGGAATAATGGACAGGGCACTTGAGGCAGAACAGAGGCAGGAAGAAGAGGACTTCCTTAGCTTTCAAGGCCCCCTTTATCCAGACAGTGTTCCTGCGTGCCCGCCGATCACACAGGAAGAGGAGGAGGAGGATTGTGTCAGTATGGAGGTGGAGCCTGGCACTCAGCATCAGCAGCAGTCTTTAAGGGATCAGTCCCAAGAAACACATGGACTTGTACGTGGCTGGGAGAAGGTGGCTGCGGACCATGCCGTCCTTAGTGACACAGAGGACTCCGGACCGAATGCCTCAGCAAACCTACGCTGCATGGCCTCCCTGATCCTGCAAAGCCTGCGTAAGGATCCTCGTATTCGTGGTATCAAGGAGAGGGACCAATACTGGCTGGCAACCCTCCTTTATCCACGTTACAAGGATAAGGTTGCGGACCTTATCTTGCCATCGCAGAGGGAGCAGAGGATGAAACATCTTCGGGAGGCCTTGCAGAAAGGTCTGTGCAATGCATATACGGAGACTGGGAGGCTACAAACTCCTGTTTCTAGACAACGTGTTGCTGAGGCTTCGGTCAGTCAAAGAAGGAGCGGTGGAGAAGGTGGCCGTCTGACCGATGCGTTCAGACAATTTTTTGGTCCGCAGCCCCAAGGTATGATCGGTTCCAGCAACCATCGCCAGCGTCTGTTTTACATGGTGCAGGAATACCTAGGGGCAAGATCTCACTTGGACAGCTTTCCCACCGAAAATCCTCTGGGTTACTGGGTCTTGAGGATGGATCACTGGCCAAAGCTTGAGCAGTATGCAATTGAGCTACTGGCCTGTCCTGCATCCAGCGTTCTTTCTTTTGGTGGGCGCCACCACCAGTGCCTAAGGCCCAATTTTTCAGCCCCTGTTTACCAGGGGCATGTAATTACAATTTTTGATGCAATACTTTGCAGCAGGGCTCGTTTCTGCGTTCCAACTAGAGTATCTGTGAGGGGTTGCAGTGTTGTGGCACCAGCACCAGTGCCTAAGGCCCAATTTTTCAGCACCTGTTTAACAGGGACTTGTAATTACAATTTTTGATCTAATATTTCACAGCAGGGCCCGTTTCTGCGCCCACCAAGAGCGAGTGAGGACTTACAGTGTTGTGGCACTAGCACCACCACCAAAGGCCCAATTTTTCTGCCCCTGTTCAACAGGGGCATGTAATTACAATTCTTGACCTAATATTTCACAGCAGGGCCCTGTGAGGGCTTACAGTGTTGTGGCCACAACACCACCTAAGGCCCAAATTTCTGCTTAGTATATAGGGCAGGCCCCTACTTTCAAACATCCAACTTACAAACGACTCCTACTTGCAAATGGAAGGAGACAACAGGAAGTGAGATGAAATCTACCCCTAGGAAGGGAAATTCTCTCCTGTAAGAGTTAATATGGGAAAAACGTTTCTCCTTTCCACTGATGCTTTATCACCAATCCCTGTTTCACAAAAAAACCCAAATTTTCAAAAAACATTTGTCATTGGGACAAAAAATGAGGTGAAATCTTCTGAAGAGGAGCACAGACAGAAAAATAAATGTCAAAGGGGTGATAACCTTTCCTATGTTTTCCAAAAAGCTTAAAATAGATTTTTTGGCTGGAGCTAAACACGTTAAAAATGTACCAGTTCAAAATTACAAACAGATTCTACTTAACAACAAACCTACAGTCCCTGTCTTGTTTGCACCGCCTGTATACTGCTGTTCAGAGTATATAGGGCCTGGTGGCCCCACTCCTTTCCTTTTTTTAATTTAGGTGCGGGGTTCCCCTTAATATCCATTCAAGACCCAAAGGGCCTGGTAATGGACTGGGGGGTACCCATGCTGTTTGTCTCACTGATTTTCATCCATATTGCCAGGACCCGACATTACATTAAAGCCGCAAGCAGTTTTAAATGACTTTTTTTTCCTTTAAAAATTACATTTTGTGCAGGGACTGTTCTAAGCACGGGAAACACGCGCCACTTTACAGGCATACTATAGACACCCCCCAGGTACTATATTTAAAGGAATATTTCACTTTTTTTTTTTTTACCTTTAAGCATCATTAAAATTACTGCTCCCGAAAAAACTGCTGTTTTTAAAAGTTTTTTTGCATTGATACATGTCCCCTGGGTCAGGACCTGGGTCCCCAAACCCTTTTTAGGACAATACCATGCAAATTAGCCTTTAAAATTAGCACTTTTGATTTCGAACGTTCGAGTCCCATAGACGTCAATGGGGTTCTAACGTTCGTGCAAATTTTCGGTCCGTTCGCAGGTTCTGGTGCGAATCGAACCGGGGGGGTGTTCAGCTCATCCCTAATTGTAACATAGATAATTAGAAGGGTTCTTCAGTCACCTTTCAAAAAAATTTAAAGCCAGCAGCTACGAAAACTGTAGCTGCTGAATTTTAATAAACAGTCAACTGTCCCAAGTTCCATCGATGTCCTCACCCAGCCAGTTTCTTCACCGGGCTTCGGTCCCCAGCACCTGTGGGCAGCCGGATGTGACTGCTTATAACTTTACAGCCGCCTGCTCACTGCACATACCATACTACGCTATCTAAAGGGTTAAGCAGCTTTCTGGGACCTGTGGCGTGTCCCAGAAGGCTGAGGGGGAAGGGCCAAAAACTTCTGCTTGGATTACCGCAGCCATCTGGAATTAGGAGTGGGTACCTGTCAAAACCAGGTACCCCCCCCCCCAAAAATAACAATGAGCCAAATGTGAAGGAGGGAGAGCAGAACTTCCCCTTTTGCGTCAAGTTCCACTTTAATGGCTTGGCTATATTTTATTGTAGATGATTAAGGGTTTGTTTGCCTGTATTGTAGCCTAGATGATGGAGAGGCTTGGCTGTATTCCAATATAAAACAGAATACAATTTATAGGAGCAAAAGACAGTCTGGCCCCTGTCAAACTGGCCAGATCAGTTTTTGCTCAGCAGAGGACCTGTCTGCTGAGCTAAGCGAAGTGGCCGGATGACAGGTCCGTGCACGCTCCACTTATGCAGAGCGGACACTAAAACAGCCTGCTGTACTCTATGGGGCAGCCGGAGGTAAATGGATCGGCTGTCTGGTTACTCCTGGCTGCCCTGCGATCTGATCAGCCAGAGGAGAAGGGATCTCATTCTGTTTTTGTTTTTTTTTGCTGGATCAGACATGGAGGCAGCCGGGTGTAAAGGAACACAAGTTTGTTTATATCTGGCTCTCTGTAGAGGAGAATGGAGGGTCTGGGTGAAGAAAGGACA
This sequence comes from Lithobates septentrionalis, assembly GCA_037952835.1. Taxonomy (NCBI): domain Eukaryota; kingdom Metazoa; phylum Chordata; class Amphibia; order Anura; family Ranidae; genus Lithobates; species Lithobates septentrionalis. The sequence continues at coordinate 112,940 of JBBDGP010002717.1, forward strand.
GCCGGACCCAATCCGACGTCTCGTTTGAAAGGGGCCTTACAGTGAAAAGACAATGAACTAGGCAGGGCTGAGAACAACCTTTGCGTTAACAATGCAAAAGCACAGGACACAATGAGTTCACTGGATTTCTTTCAGGATTAACAGACATTTTTTGCACATACTGAATATAACAAAACACTTCTAATGGTATATTCAGCAGACCAAAAGGAAGCAGACAAGAGCAGTTCACTGTTTGGGTTGCGTACAATTTAATGCCATCTTCACATAAGAGCCGCCTTCATTCAAGGCCCTCCAGATGTCTGCCAAATGTATTCCATGAGTGTGTATATGTTCAAGCAAAGCCCTGCGAGCTGGCAGGACATCAGTGAAGTAGCGACATCAAATAGGCTTTATACAGTGTTAAAAGCAGGACAAGCATTTGTGCACAGCAAACAAAATAGCTTAGCTATCGCAGCTTGAACACGAGCGGAGAGCTGTCATCTTCATCTTCAGTAATGGAAGAAAATAACTAGGCAAATGAACATGTTACAGGAAGCAGATTACAGAGCCAATTACAGTATCATTATAGAGAATACCTGTATCGCTCCATGTACTGGGCCAGCTGGGAGTGAGCCTGACACAACTGTAATGAGAGAAAGAGAGGGAGAGAGAGCGTTCAGTCCTGGGACCAACCGAGTTAGCAGGGAGTCCAGCCAAAAACAGCATTCAACATACAAAAAAAAAATGATATCGCAATTACTCTGCGCTTTGTGGCATATTGGTAATCTTTGGCAAGATTTGTGTGCGGGGAAATAATGGACAAGTAAGGCTGAGCGCTGTGCTGCATGCCCCAGCATCCCTCATCTTTCAATACACGCATCATACAAAGCAAACTAATTCAGCTGTAATCTAAAGACACCATAAAGAGCAGTAAAATGAGTTGTGCTGTGTATAATCACACACAGAACCTTTGGAGCTGTTCCAGCTAAATTCCCTGAATCTGCTACCTTCGGAGGTAAGTACAGTACAGTTAACGTGGTTGTATGCCCTAACCAAAAGTAAAACAAACAAAAAAAACCCTGTAAGGCAAAAGGCATAATGAGCTAGTATACATCACATACTAGTTTATTATGAAACACTTACCTTAGAACGAAGCGCCCGCACCGCCTCCCAGTCACCACTGAGGGAGCTGGCATGCGCGGGAGTCCTCCGTTCCGACAAGGAGCTCTGATTGATCCGGTGGCATCCACTGGACCTTAAGAGCGCATGTGCTGCTGACGTCAGCGGCTGCATGCAAGGTGAATATCTCCTAAACCATACAGGTTTAGGAGATATTCATTTTACCTACAGGTAAGCCTTATGTAAAAATGTGCATGAGGAGGATACAATCGCTTTAAAGCAGTATAAAACCGCAAAGCAAACATTTCTTATATTGCAGCATTAGACGTGATGGTTGTATTCATTTCCTTTTTTAGGCTTTCTTCCGTTTCCATCTGGTAATCCAGCCAGCAAGTCTGATGTTTTTCACAACACAAACTCTTGAACAGAAAGTATCAGTTTACATGGATGAGACAAACCCCTAAATGCCCAACACCAGGCAAAAAAAAAAAGAAAAAAGTTTTCCCATGCAGTGGGGCTTTTGCTGGCACCGCATGGGTCAATTGCTCGCTTTTGTCTAGAGCAGGGGTCTCCAAACTTTCTAAACTTAGGGCCAGTTTACTGTCCTTCAGACTTTAGGGGGGCGGGACTGTGACAAGTGGGAGTAGACAATGCCTCTGGCTTGGTGGTCAGTGTGAGTAAAAAAAATGACATAGTGCCCTTGTGATCAGTAAAGGAGGAATATTTCCCCATCACTGGTATTAGTTGGAGGAATAGCACCCCGTTGTTGGAGTCAATAGGAGGAATAGTGCCCCATCATTGGTGTTAGAGGAAGAAATAGTGCTGGAAGGAATAGTACCACATCTTCTGTATCAGTGGGGGGAATAGTTCCCCATCGTTGGTCTCAGTGTGGTGAATAGTACCCCATTGTGGTGTCCAAGGAATAAGTTATGCCCCATCATTGGTGTAAGAGGAAGAAGTTATGCCCCATCATTGGTGTCGGAGGAAGAAATAGTGCTGGAAGGAATAGTACCACATCATTGGTCTCAGTGGGGGGAATAGTGCCCCATCGTGGTGTCAGAGGAAGAAGTTATGCCCCATCATTGGGGTCAGTGGGAAAAATACTATCGCATTGTTGATGCATGAAGCAGGAACCATGCTCTGCTGTTGGTGTCCATAGGAGGAATAGTTTCCCAAGGGCCGCATAAAGGCAAGCAAAGGGCCGCATCCGGCCTTGGGCCACAGTTTGGAGACCACTGGTATATAGAGGATTGGAGAAAGCTTGCACTCACCCGATCCTCCGCTCCACGCGCAAACAGTGCTCCTCCAAGATCCAGTGGTGGACAGTTTGTGACATCCCAGGTCCAGAGCAGGTCTGATGACGTCAGGAAGTGTCCACCACACAAAACCGTTAGACCATTGGGGGGGGGGGGGGGCGGGTGTGGTTGACTCAAGAGGAGCCATAGGGACCAGTCCTCTGCTGGGAGGATCAGAGGATTAGGCAAATATATCTCCATTCTCTAACCCCCTAGAAAAAAAATAAGCAGTTGACCCGTGCAGTAAGGGCGCAGTCCCTCTGCATGGGAAAACCTTTTTTTGCCCAGGGTTGAGCTTTGACACTGGCAGGGGTGATTAAAATGATCAGCTTCTATTTATTCATGCAAAGCCTTTATCCCAAAAGGAAATAAAACTTTGGAGTTTAACTTTAATTTGTTAGTGGTTCTAAATCTGCTAATTAGGGTTGTCCCGATACCGATACTAGTATCGGTATCGGCACCGATACCAAGCATTTGCCCAAGTACTTGTACTCGGGCAAATGCTCCCGATGCTTCCGCCGATACCTTGACTGTCAGCGGTGATGGATGTGTGGGGGAGTTACAAGCTTCTCCCCCCGCGGCTTTCAGCTGCTTAGTGACATACAGCGGTGATCGGTGCTTGTAATTCCCCCACACGCGATCACCGTTGACTGTCACCTCCTCCTCCTTAGTCCTCCTCCGTTCCTCTGTCCCCCTCCGCTGTCCTGCTCCATTGCTGTGTCCCCCTCCGTTCCTCTGTCCCCCCCCCCGCTGTCCTCCTTCTTTGCTCTGTCCCCCTCCGCTGTCCTCCTCCGTTCCTCTGTCCACCTCCCGCTGTCCTTCTTCTTTGCTCTGTCCCCCTCCGCTGTCCCCATCCGTTCCTCTGTCCCCCTCCGCTGTCCCCATGCGTTCCTCTGTCCCCCTCCGCTGTCCCCATGCGTTCCTCTGTCCCCCTCCGCTGTCCCCATCCGTTCCGGCTTTCCGTTGTCCCCCTCTCTCTTCGTCTGTCCCCTCCGTTCTGCTGTCTCTCCGCTGTGTGTATGGAGAGAGTCAGCTGACTCTTTCCATTCACATAACTGAAACATTGTAATCTCCTGTGATTACAATGTGTCAGTTTATGAATGGAGAGAAGCTGCTGTGTTCTCTCCATTCATTCTCAGTGCAGCTGACGCTGCAGAGAAAGGGACTGGGGAATCTATCCTCAGTCTATTTCTCTGTCTCAAGGGGGAGATATCAGAGGTCTGTTAAGACCCCTGATATCTCACCAAAGCCCCCCAACAGGGCTGATTAAAAAAAAAAAAAACACACACATAGTGCAATAAAGAATAAAAAAAAAAAATTGTAAAAAATAATAAATGTAAATGAAAAAAACCAAAACAAAAACACACACACAGACACCGTTCACTATACCCCCACCCCCACCCCACCCGCCCCCCACCCCCACCCCCCCCCCCCTCAAAAAAAAAAAAAAAAAAAACTGTCACGTGACATTAAAAAAAAGTATCGGTAATCGGTATCGGCGAGTACTTGAAAAAAAGTATCGGTACTTGTACTCGGTCCTAAAAAAGTGGTATCGGGACAACCCTACTGCTAATACATTTAACACTACCCTTCCAACCAAACTGGCAATGCTGCTGTGCCTCCTATGCTCATTGCTCCAGAGTTGTGTCTCACTAATAAAGGTGGTGTGTTACTGGCCAGATCACCAGGTGAAAACAGAGGGGAAAAAGAAAAGGAAATTGATGCAGCCACAGCATTTAATGATTGGTAAGTTGCAATATAATATATTTTTGGTTTTGAGTTTATACAGCTTTAAAATCAATGTGAATGTCAAAGAGAAATTGAAGTATTGCAAAGAATATTCCATAAAGAAGAAAGAACAAATACTGAAGTGGTTGTAAAGGCTTAAAGCAGTAGTAAACCACACTATTTTTTTTTAACCCTGCAAGGTAAAGGCATAATGTGCTAGTATGCAAGGCATACTAGCACATTATGAAATACTAACCTTAAAATGAAGCCCTCCTGCGGCGTGCTGTCACCGCTGAGAGTGCTTCCATCTTCACCCAGTCTTCCTTCCAGGATTGCGTGCCCGGGCCATCTGTTTGGCCATGCCGCGATGACGCCACTCACACGCATGCACATGGGAGTCACGGACTGCGGCACGGGGCTCTGAAGGGACAGCACAGGTATACGGTACCTTCAGAGCACATGCACCAGTGACATCTCCCGCTGCATGCAGTGTGAATATCTCCTAAACCATGTAGGTTTAGGAGATATTCACGGTACCTACAAGTAATTCTTATTATAGGCTTACCTGTAGGTACAAGTGCAAAAATAGTCTTTACTTCCACTTTAAGGATTTTTTACTTTAATGCATTCGCTGCATTAGGGTAAAAAACATTCCATAATTATAATAAAACACAAAGTTATTTTAAGTGATTTATTAAGCGGGTCATCAGCAGCATAAACACTGTAGCGTTTCTAAGCAGGAAGCAGCATGCATACTGGCAAATATGGCTGCTCTGATGTGCACAAAGGATTACAAACTATACACACAAACAAGAGTTTAAAGTTTTTAAAAAGTGAAATATTAATCAGATCCTACACAAAGGAGAACTCCAGCCAAAAAAAAAGCCATTTAAAGATAAAGTAAAACATACGGTGTTTGCTGCAATACTTAACTTATATATGAAGCTGTCCCATGCAGTACTTTTTCAAAAGTAGATGTCCTCAGCCTGACATCAAGCATCATTCAAGACAGTTCCTCTGGATGCAGGTCATCGTGGACCTGCCGCCAGCCTGCGATTGGATAGTGAAGGAGAAGCAGCACAATGATGAGCTCATCCCTAACTTTGCGTTTTGCTCCTGTATGTTCCATGTCACCACAGGAACAGACTGCCTTCTTGTGATGCTTCTCCCTCTTAAATTCAGACACATACACTGCTTTCATTAAAAAGGGCATTTTATATTGTATTAATAAATAAACACTTTCATTAGCGTCTTTTACAGTTCAGTTCAGCTTTAAGTGAATGTGAGGTGCCATCAGAGTTTCTAAATTGTCACCACTGCCTTAGAGCAGGCACCCCACAAGGTTCTGGTAAGGCTGTTTAGCATCTGCAGAATATTTCATGAGGTACCCCCTATACAGGGACAGTAGCAGTTTAGAAATTTGAGGTCACTTGTGCTTCTCTTCAAAGGATAAGTGAGTATATAAAAGAACCTGGGAAAGTAGTTGCCACACAGAGTTCCAGTCCTACACCCAACTTTACCTAGTACAGTACATCCCACTCAAGCTCCTTCCTCTGACATGTTTCACTCCAAAGAGCTTAAACTCCCGGATGAGCAAACATTGTCCAAGGCTGACCATAGATGGAGCAAATTTCCTTCCTGCAAGCCATCCCAGCTGGGATAACACAGTGATTATTGCTAGCCACAAGTTGAGGGCCAAATGCAAGATCCAGTGCCTGAACCAAACCCCATTGTTGTGAGGTATAATTCCCAAGATGTACATGGAAGGTAACCAATCCAGAAAATGCTAATGCACCCCAAGGTAATAAGCAGTTAGATCTTGATAGACATGTCGGTCGAAATAAAATTCAGTTAAAGAAAAATATAGAAAAATGGTTTAGAATACATCTCCATTGGATAAGATGTCCATTACCCAACAACACTAGCAAAAAACTAGAGTCCCACTGAGTGGGAAGAGTTATATGAGGCATACTAGGGACGTTCCTAACAAAGCCTTTGCTTTTGCCAACAGGTAGTGGCATATAACCCATGGTCTACACCTTCCAGTCCTGTCCCATCAGATCACCCCCCATAGTTATTACGTTTTGTTTCCTTTGACCTTCCCTTTTAGATTGTAAGCTCCAACTAGCAGGGCCCTCTGATTCCTCCTGTATTGAATTAAATTGTATTGTAACTGTATTGTCTGCCCTCATGTTGTAGCCTCCTGCTCAAACTGTTGGCACTATATAAATCATGTATCATAACATGATTTTTGACTTGCCTATAAAATCCTTTTCTTGCAGTACAGCACAGGAAACAGGCTTCTTTAAGTATTGACCATGGGTTGTATGCGGCCAAAAAAAAGGTGTTATGACAACCTAACCTCTCCCACTCCTAGCAGTCCTCAGGTTTTTTTGCAAGCAATAAGAGGAAAATGCCAGGACAGAAGGAAGGAACTTCTGTCTTCAACTGTACTACAAGACAAGGATTTTATAGGCAAGTCAAAATCCTTTTCTTAATCGTACAACACAGGACACAGACTCCTTTAAGTTTTGACCATAGGACATCCCAAAGCAATAAAACTAGTAAATGGCAACACAGCAAACATTGTCAACATACTTCAAAGCAAGAGAATCAGGTTCCCAACTCAAAGAGCAGACTTAAGCCGGGTCACAATACAGTTTTTTTGGGTTGCACAAAAAAAAACAAAAAAACTGACAGCTCCGATCGGAGCCGCTGTACTAATCATGCAAGGTTAGTTCAGCGATCTCCCCTGCTGAGCTGTTGGGATGGTCCCCCTGCCAAAACACTCTGATCAGCGCTCTCTGCCATTGGCTGAGAGTGCTGATCAGGAGTCAGTCGGCTGCTGGTTTTCCAGCATACACATCCAACAGAAGCCGGGTGAACGGCCGGCTTCTGTCGGACAGAACGACATACACACGGCCCAATGTCGGCTGTTTTTTTTTTAACCGGCCCTTGTCTTCCGACATTCAGGGCTTAAGGCTGAAGCTAGCATCATCAGAGGCCTGAACATTCACCTGATAAACCTTTACAAAAATGTGTGAACAGAGGACCAGATGACAGCCCTGAAAATTTGAGAAACTGACACTTTCTGCTGAAAAGCCAAAGAGGCACGGACGAGTCAAATGAGTCTCACTAGGTAAAGGAGCAGTCCCATCCCTCAAGGCACAAGCATTAGTGATAACCTGCCTAATCGATCTAGAATGGTGGAATGAGATGCAGAACAGCCCTTGCGAGGGCCCGCAGGTAGCACAAAGAATTTGAAGTTCAGATGGAGGCAGTGGCAGAAAGGTAAAGTCGCACTGCACGTAACACATCTCAACAAAATAGAGATACTACCTTTGGGGCACAGGGAGGGTGGGGCGATGTCCTAATTAAGATAGGAGAAACCACAATATGGAGGAGGAAGCAGGGGGCCTTGAAACCACCTTAAAACTCTGTCTTTATGCCGAACAAAGGATACTTTACACGATAAAGGCTGCCAGTTAAAAAACCCATCTTGCTGATATAATTAAAAAAAAAAAAAACAAACAAAAAAAACCTCGCCATACAAGTAGGGTCAGCCAAGGGAATATGACAAAAGGGGCTCAAATGGAGACTTCTTTAGAGCCAACAGGAAAAAACTAAGATCCCGAGTTGAGACAGGTGAACGAACTGGAGGAGTGATGAGCACCACCAAAGGCCTTAACCAGAAAATGAGTGGCCAGCAGCCTCTGAAAGAGAATGGCCAACACTGAGACATGACCCTTTAAGGTGCTTAAGGCCAAATGATGTTCAGGCCCGATTGAAGGAAAGACAGCATACATGCCTTAAAGTATCATCTAGAGTGAAACTTCTGTGCCTCGCGCCATGTGAAGTAAGCCTTCCAAGTCCGGTGACAGACTTTGTCTAAAGCCAGTAATCGTGAAGCAGGATGGTAGACTGTACATTGAGACAGCAGGTTTGGTCTGTTTGAAGTGCCCAGCGAGCGTCTCCCAGAAGTCGAAAAGAAAGATCAAGTATACTGGAGACTTTAAGTCCAGCAGGTGGCAATGGGTCTAGCTGGAAACAGGAGAACACCTCGCCCACCAAAACCTTAATTGTTTTACTTCAGTTTGGGAGAGAGGGAGGAGAACCATCCATCATCTTGTCCTTTCTCCTATGAGATTTCACATTCCACATCTTCCTCTTCCTTCCACTCCTCATCACCATTGGAAAGTAATGATGCTGAAATCGATGAGTCAGGGAACTAATGTATGTTGGAAAGAGGCAAAGTACCCCACTCTTCATGACAGGGAACAGGCACCATCTTAGGAGATAGACCACCAGGTGGAATTCCCTGTTTCGAAAGGGCATACCCTCTCCTCCATTAAGAGATCCTTCAGGGACTGGAAGTACCAGGACTTGGAATACCACAGCCATGGACTTGTAGAGCACTTTGAAGATAACTACACTACCATGTATTGTTGGACAGCATCACAGCCAGCGTGTTCAGTGCTAGGAGGCAATGTTAAAGACTGCCCTTAGGTTTCAATTTCTAGATATTTCTAGCAGCAGATTCCAGGTACGGATTCCTGAAATGCCGTTTGGAAGCCACCCATACAAAAGCTGCAATCATATAGCTTTGTGGCATTGATACAACCAGGGGCTTCTCTGTGTAAAGAGCCAAGCAAAGACCTCAATCTTCCAGTAATTTTGGAAATATATCAGAAGAGAGAGGTTGCCTGTCACCTAAGGGCAATAACAAAAAAGAGAGAATTGCTGGGAATGGAATGGGTTATATTGGCTGTCTTAAAGTGTTCTAAAGTTTTATAATAATGGACAAAATTCTGCACTCGGTGAAAAAAAAACAAATTATGTGAAAAAATATATTCAAAACGTTCAAAATAATCAAAGTGAACCACAATGGGGTTAGCTGCAATCATAAATATTGCACACAACAATAAAAAAATTATAAAATAAAAAATGATGTGATATCCATATACAATAAATAAATACATTTCATGTGTATATTATCAAAGTGCAAAAAGTGATAAAATAGTATTCGCAGTGCAAACTGTATAAATAAAAAAATCCATAAACGTAATATACTGATGTATATTACTGAATATGTAAAATTGCTCAGTGCTAATATATAGAGAACTGCGTTTACTTGAATGTAAGCGTTTATGTTGTGCAATAAATGGATACATGCTTTTATTAACATGTGCGCTGTGGCCACTTTCATGTTTTCTGATATATAGAAGGATGAACCAAAGTCCCATGCAACAATGAGTGAAACAGAAAATAGTCCCAACAGCCAGGTAATTGCCGTGCATAATATCCTCCAAATATGTTCCAAAATAAGTGATCATCACCTCTTGCTCCACTGCAAACCAAAGGGATTAGCCTCTTACCAGAGAGTCTGACCCTTGTAGGTCAGCAAACACTTATTGGCAACAAGCCACCCTCAGGCATGTGTTGGTATTCGGCTGGCACCTCTATATATACCTATAGCTATGCTCTCCACATCTCCTCCAACTCCCACTCTGTACTCAATCCTCAGTCCCAAGGAAGGGGCATAATGCAGACAGAGAGAGGAAGGAACAGGCTCATTGCGCAACATCCATAAAACCAAGATTTTATTAGTAAAAAATGTTACACACATGAAGGAAGTTATGAACAGGCATTCAGATTATCACCGCATTCAGTGTCCTTGTGGATGAACTGACATCACCACTACTCCTGACCGCCCAACGTCCGTTTCGTCCTAACGGACATTGTCACTGGGGCAACTTCTACAGTTTTACGCATTCCCTGCATTAAGGTAAAAAATGTCCTAGTAGCCGTATCGCCTTCACCCCCTCCCCTCCTCACTCTATTCAACGCTGTGCCTATCTGTAGTGGCACTCTACTCTTTCCCTGCATTCACAGGACACAGAGGCAGCAGTGGGAGCCATTGGCTCCTGCTTGTTGTCAATCAAATGCTGTGAGCGCGGGAAACAGGGTCGAGCTCTGCTTTATCTGTCTGTAGACGCACACAGCCCCGCTTGGGAGAGCGCCCGCACGTCTGCCTCCGTAACAAACACGCAAGTATAACATGTTTTTTAATTTAGGTTAAAATATGTTTTTTTAAAGTTATTCTTTAGAACCACTTTAACAACTTTGATTGCCAGTGTCCTCATCTGAAGGTGGCAGCTTGTAACCCATGGCCAAGACTTGAAGCCCTTTGACCTATACTGTACGGTTAATAAATACCTGTTGATCTGCCAGGAATACAATAATCTCCTAACATCTTGTAGTGAGCTTTAAAACAAAGTGCCTATAGTGCACTGAAATTATAAGCAGTGTTGTCAGCCCTGACCAGCTTTCTACTGAACTACAGAACCCCATCTACATCTCCATAATATAAGGGGGTGTAATGCAGTCCAGCAGGAGGGAACTTCAGGCAGGGCTGACAATTCTTGGGATTTTAGTGCAGAAGTGGTAATGTCAGCCCAAACAGAATGTTAATAACCAACTCTCTAACGACATGAAGCCCTCTCAATGGCATTATACTGTACATCCATGGTACGCGGTGGGCCCTTAAAGCGGAGTAACACCCAAAAGTGGAACTTCCGTTTATCTTATTCCTCCCCCCATCCGGTGCCACATTTGGCATCTTTCGGGGGGAGGGGGGGGGGGAGTGGGTACCAGTTTGTGACAGGTACCCTGTCCTCACTTCTGTCGGACCTCGCCGCAGCGCTAGTACGTCACAAGTTCGGCCCCCTCCTCCTCCCCCTGTTGCAGGACCACTAACAGAGCGCAGCATGCTTCGCACCTGCGCAGTAGGGACCCGGTCATGAAGCCGCAAGGTAATGGCGGCAGCAGCACCCAACAGCTGATGGAAACATCCGCTGGGGTGCCGACATCACTGCATTCTGGGACAGGTAGGTGTCCTAATATTTAAAGTCAGCAGCTACAGTATGTGTAGCTGCTGACTTTTAATTTTTGGAGGGGGAGGCCGGAACACCGCTTTAATGCCCTGGGCTCATATGAAGTTTGTTGTATTGCTGGGCTTCACTCAAACTGGAAGAGGACAGTGCTAGATCAAGGAGTAAATCTGTGGGGAAAAGTGTTGGAGGTAAGTACTGCAGCTGAAGCGTTTTTATTATTAAGGCTTCATGCACACTAGACACAAAAAAACACTGAATAAAAAAGTTGCTAAAATGTAGAATTTTTTTTGCTGCGTTTGGGAGCAGCAGCGTTTTTGTTAAGGAGTGGGCAGCTGCCGGCATCCTTAATTAGTGAATAGCTGCCACATCCTTAACAATGGATGGCTCATCATCAGTTGGCCCCGCTCCTTAGCATATTTAGCGGCAGGGCTGTCAAACTGTGGGACCTTTCGTCGGGTGTGGACCTTTTTTTTTTCTCTCGAGTCAGCGGTCATCGCGATATGCATTGGGGGGGGGGGGGGGGGGGGGGGCTATGCCATTTTAGCATGGGGTTCCCTTTAAAATCCGCACCATACCCAAAAGGGCCAGGTATGGATTGGGGGGGGGAGGGCACGCTGTTTTATTTCTCAATTTTTATTGCCAGCAATTGCTTTGTTTACATTCAGCTGTCTGCTGACAGCTGATGAGTCATCCGTTGTTAAGGACTCGGCGGCCAGCTATACACTGGTTGTTAAGGATGCTGGCAGACTGCTGGCTAAGAAAAAAAAAACACACTGGAAACTGATGCTTAGCGGTTTTTCTGCTTCTAGATGCTGAAGCTTGAAAAAATGCTTCTAGCCTAAAATAGTGAGCATAGACACATAGGATAATACCATGTCCTTGTGAGTGCAGAAAAACGCTCAAAGTAGCTGCTAGGAGCTTAAAAATAAGCTAGTGAGCAGGGGATTACATTTTTAATATTTGCCCAAGCTATACTTGCACTCAGGCTTTATCCGACTCTTCTATATTTGTTCTGGACATGAAGGCACCAATGACCGCTGGCGATATTCAATTACATAAAAGAAAAAAAGAAGAGAAAAAAAACCCCTACACTCTCTTTACAGTTTGACACCACGATGTTGGTAAAACCAGAAGCTAGTAGATCGCTAGACATAAATTTAGGACACCTTTCAAAAGTGGTAACCATGGAACTTTTATACACTACAACTGGCAGTTTAAAAAGAAAATTTGCTTTAGAGTTACAGAGCTCACCCAGTCCAGAGGGGGGAACTTAGAAGAGGCTTTTCACTATAAAAGCAATACTGCATTAAAAGCCACTAAAAGCAACTTGAGGGTGAAAAGAAGAATTACGCACAGGGTGCAAAAATAAAAACGCATAAATAAAAAATAATCGCCACCTAAGAGGCTGCGTTCCCAATGGGGAAGTTAAAAGCACTGCTCCTTCCCTGCTCGAAGCTGAGCCAATTACACAGCCACTCTCTCTGTGCAGAGAAGACTTATGATAAAAACAGCACTCTGAAAATGCCACCGCATGTTTTAAAAATGAAATTTACTGCCTCTCTGCATACACTTTCATCTCCATCCGCTGCTTGTTCTGTCTGAATCCTTAAAAGTGGAACCATATAGCCTTTTTCTTTTGAAAAAAAAAAAAAGTCTCACTGCTTTAAATCAGGCATGATGAAATCAAAAGGAATTTCTAGAAATACAACCAGCTTGTAGAAAGTGAGATACAAAAGAGAAAGAACAAATACATACTGACAAAATCAGGCCTCAGCGGGATTTCATATGTAAATTTGAGGGCTGCAGAACTGGTAAAGTGTAAATATGGCCAAAACAAAGAAAAATCGATTTATAATGCAGTCTATCAATTGTTCCAACAACAGTTTTTGCTTTTCAGAGTGTATCGGTAAAATAGGTTTGTTGCCTATTGACCCCGTCAGTAGATCGTTTGATTTTCCACTTCAATTACAGTGACAACACTTTGGGTGCTGCAGTAAAATCACTGCAGCAGTGTCACCCTGGATGGGGTAGTTTAGAACTACTTTAAATCATAACTACGGTTGCACCGATACCGTTTTTTTTTATCGGCGAGTACGGATACTTTTGGTCAAGTACCGGTCCGCCAATAGTAGCAAATCAGGGCAGCTGGAGAAATTTTGGGACCCCGTGGGTATAGGGTGAAAGTGATGTCAGCTTGGGGGGAACAACGCCTTTACATCTCCTCCAATCCTGTGAGCACCTCCTGCGGCGTGTGCATGTAGGCTCCATGTACTGCGAGTTCTAACTTTTTTTTTTAACACACACACGAGTAGTGAGGAAAATCATATGCGATTTAGACTGGAATCTCACCACATTCCTGTTCGAATTGCATGTGATTCTTTGCAGTGTGATTCACACCCATTCATTTTGTATTGACACAAATCACACCACACAGTATCGGTTTTGGTATCGGGAGCATTTGGGTAAGAACCAATACTCTCACAAATGCTTGGTATCGACACCCATACCTGTATTGGTGCATCCCTAATTATTACTAATCCCAAAAACAAAATGTAAAATAATGCAGCTTACCAACTGGGTGTGGTTAATTGCTCCCAGGTGACTATTTAACTTGTTGTAGGACTCAGTTGAGCGTGCTCAGTTTGAAGCTGTGGAGCTTGGTGTAAGTGGAGCTTTTTTAAGTGGGAGTTATAAACAAGAGTTAGAGTATACAAGTCTTGCTGTCTGTTGGTGTGTGTATTGCTGCTGTCTGCTGGTGTGTGTATTGCTGCTGTCTGTTGGTGTTTGCTGGGTTGCATTTTGGGGACTTTTCCTTTTAGTTTTTATCTTGCCTTTTGCTGTCACTTTTTAAATAGCTTTTCTTTTTTTTTTTTTTTTTGTTTCATCAGTCTATCAATTAAGGGTGTGGTTAATTGCTCCCAGGTGACTATTTAACTTGTTGTAGGACTCAATTGAGCGTGCTCAGTTTGAAGCTGTGGAGCTTGGTGTAAGTGGAGCTTTTTTAAGTGGGAGTTATAAACAAGAGTTAGAGTATACAAGTCTTGCTGTCTGTTGGTGTGTGTATTGCTGCTGTCTGCTGGTGTGTGTATTGCTGCTGTCTGTTGGTGTTTGCTGGGTTGCATTTTGGGGACTTTTCCTTTTAGTTTTTATCTTGCCTTTTGCTGTCACTTTTTAAATAGCTTTTCTTTTTTTTTTTTTTTTTGTTTCATCAGTCTATCAATTAAGGGTGTGGTTAATTGCTCCCAGGTGACTATTTAACTTGTTGTAGGACTCAATTGAGCGTGCTCAGTTTGAAGCTGTGGAGCTTGGTGTAAGTGGAGCTTTTTTAAGTGGGAGTTATAAACAAGAGTTAGAGTATACAAGTCTTGCTGTCTGTTGGTGTGTGTATTGCTGCTGTCTGCTGGTGTGTGTATTGCTGCTGTCTGTTGGTGTTTGCTGGGTTGCATTTTGGGGACTTTTCCTTTTAGTTTTTATCTTGCCTTTTGCTGTCACTTTTTAAATAGCTTTTCTTTTTTTTTTTTTTTTTGTTTCATCAGTCTATCAATTAAGGGTGTGGTTAATTGCTCCCAGGTGACTATTTAACTTGTTGTAGGACTCAATTGAGCGTGCTCAGTTTGAAGCTGTGGAGCTTGGTGTAAGTGGAGCTTTTTTAAGTGGGAGTTATAAACAAGAGTTTAAAACAGGAGGTTATAACAGGGGTCATAGTACCTGTGTAGTGTGAGTATCTGAGTGTTGTCTGAGTAGTGTGTGTGGATCGTTAGTACTTGTGTATTGTGTACCTGTGTATTGTCTTGAGTATTAGTGCCAGGAAGCTAGTTGTTAGGTAATTTGGACAGGGTAAAATCCCCAAATCCTCACTAAATTTAATAGGTACGATGCCCGGCGGGTGTGGAGAGGCGACTCTTTGTACATCTTGCCGCATGTATGCGTTCCTTGATCATCCGATCGAGGGCGAATACTGCTGTGCAAAATGTAAGCACATTGTTTCCCTGGAAGCCCAGGTTCTGAATCTGGGGAAGCAACTGTCAGCACTGAGAAGTCCCTCCATACTAAAGGTGAGCCAGGAACGTACACGGCAGGTGCCGGCAGGGGCCAGCACAGAGACGGGTGGAGACAAAGAGGTGCAGGCACTAGCAAAGAGTAGATGGGTGACAGTCAGGAGGGGTAGAGGGGGAAGTGCCAGGGAGGCCGATCCAGGACTGGAGCATCCCAATAAGTACGCTCCATTGAGTGACATTGGTGTAACCAGTCAGGGACCAGCACTGCTGGAGTTGAGGGACTCTCCTAGCTGCCAGGGGAAGAACTCCTCCAGTGAGAGTGGGGGGGCAGCAAAGGGAAAGGAAAGACAGATTCTGGTGGTAGGGGACTCAATTCTTAGAAGGACAGAGAGGGCAATCTGTAACCAAGACCTGAAGCGCCGAACAGTATGTGGTCTACCGGGCGCTCGGGTTCGGCACATCACGGATCTTGTGGACAGATTACTGGGAGGGGCTGGGGAAGACCCGGCTGTCATGGTGCACGTTGGCACCAATGACAAAGTCAGAGGCAGATGGAGTGTCCTAAAGAACGATTTTAGGGACTTAGGAGCTAAATTGAGGAAAAGGACCTCCAAGGTAGTGTTCTCAGGAATACTACCGGTACATCGAGCCACACCAGAGAGGCAGAGGGAGATTAGGGAAGTAAACAAGTGGCTGAAGAGCTGGTGTAGTAAGGAGGGGTTTGGGTTCCTGGAGGACTGGGCCGACTTCTCAGTCGGTAACCGGTACTATAGAAGGGACGGACTGCACCTAAATGAGGAGGGTGCAGATCTGCTGGGAATGAAGATGGCCAAAAAGTTAGAGGGGTTTTTAAACTAGGCGATGGGGGGGAGGGTCCAGAGACAGTGATAGCCAGCGCGGAAGATATTCCAGAGGGTAGTATTGGGGGCATTAGTGGTAGGTTAACCAAAGCACAAAAACACAAGGTGAGTATAGTAGCAAGTCCAAGTTGCAATCTTGAAACACCCAATACGAGGACAATATGCGACCGGTCTAAACTATGTGGCATGTTCACCAATGCCAGGAGCCTGGCGGACAAGATGGGTGAACTAGAGATACTGTTGTACAAGGAGGATTTGGATTTTGTGGGAATTTCAGAGACCTGGTTCAACAGCTCTCATGATTGGCTGGCAAACATTCAAGGGTATACCCTATACCGCAAGGATAGAGAGGGTAAAAAAGGGGGAGGGGTATGCCTATATATCAAGAATAATGTACAAGTGAATGTGAGAGATGACATCACTGAGGGGGCTAGGGAGGAGGTGGAATCTTTATGGGTAGAGCTCCAAAGGGATGAAGCTAAGGGGAAAATAATACTGGGAGTATGCTATAGGCCGCCTAACCTGAGGGAGGAAGTGGAGACGGATCTCCTATCACAAATTGGATTAGCAGCAAGGATGGGAAGTGTTATCATAATGGGGGATTTTAATTATCCAGACATAGACTGGGCGGAGGGAACCGCGCATTCATTTAAGGCTCGCCAGTTCCTTAATGTCTTGCAGGACAATTTTATGGGTCAGATGGTAGACGCACCAACTAGAAATAAAACATTACTAGATCTACTGATTACCAACAATACAGTCCTGATAACAGATGTGGAAATACGGGGCAATTTAGGTAACAGCGATCACAGGTCAATTAGTTTCAGTATAAATCACACAAATAGGAGACATGAAGGGAACACAAAGACACTGAATTTCAAAAGAGCCAACTTCCCTAAACTACAAACCTTGCTAAAAGGCATAAATTGGGATAAAATATTAGGAACAAAGAATACAGAGGAGAGATGGGTTTGCTTTAAGAGCATATTAAATAAGGGCATTAGCCAATGTATCCCATTGGGTAATAAATTTAAAAGAGCGAACAAACATCCTGGATGGCTTAACTCCAATGTAAAAATGCATATAAAAGCAAAGGAGAAGGCCTTCAAAAAATACAAGGTTGAGGGATCATCCACAGCATTCAGAATTTATAAAGAATGCAATAAGAAATGTAATGGTGCAATTAGGATGGCTAAGATAGAACATGAAAGACACATAGCGGAGGAGAGCAAAAAAAAATCCCAAGAAATTCTTTAAGTATGTAAACAGTAAAAAAGGGAGGACAGACCATATTGGCCCCATAAAGAATGAGGAAGGACATCTGGTTACAAAGGATGGGAAGATGGCAGAGGTATTGAATTTATTCTTCTCCTCAGTATTCACGAGTGAATCGGGGGGCTTCAGTAACCAAAACTGCAGTGTTTATCCTCATGACACAACACAGGAAGCACCTACATGGTTAACAGAGGACGGAATTAAAATTAGACTTGAGAAACTTAACATTAATAAATCACCGGGACCAGATGGCTTGCATCCGAGGGTACTTAGGGAACTCAGTCAGGTGATTGCCAGACCGTTGTTCCTAATTTTTACAGACAGTCTATTGACTGGAATGGTGCCAGCTGATTGGAGAAAAGCCAATGTAGCACCAATATTTAAAAAGGGCCCAAAAAACATCCCTGGGAATTACAGACCAGTTAGCCTAACATCAATAGTATGTAAACTCTTGGAGGGGATGATAAGGGACTATATACAAGATTTTAGTAATAAGAATGATATCATTAGCAGTAATCAGCATGGATTCATGAAGAATCGTTCTTGCCAAACCAATCTATTAACCTTCTATGAGGAGGTGAGTTGCCATCTAGATAAAGGAAGGCCCGTAGACGTGGTGTATCTGGATTTTGCAAAAGCATTTGACACAGTTCCCCATAAACGTTTACTGTACAAAATAAGGTGCGTTGGCATGGACCATAGGGTGAGTACATGGATTGAAAACTGGCTACAAGGGCGTGTTCAGAGGGTGGTGATAAATGGGGAGTACTCAAAATGGTCAGGGGTGGGTAGTGGGGTCCCCCAGGGTTCTGTGCTGGGACCAATCCTATTTAATTTGTTCATAAATGACCTGGAGGATGGGATAAACAGTTCCATCTCTGTATTTGCAGACGATACTAAGCTAAGCAGGGCAATAACTTCTCCACAGGATGTGGAAATCTTGCAAAAAGACCTGAACAAATTAATGGGGTGGGCGACTACATGGCAAATGAGGTTCAATGTAGAAAAATGTAAAATAATGCATTTGGGTGTCAAAAATATGAATGCAATCTATACACTGGGGGGAGAACCTCTGGGGGAATCTAGGATGGAAAAGGACTTGGGGGTCCTAGTGGATGATAGGCTCAGCAACGGCATGCAATGCCAATCTGCTGCTAATAAAGCAAACAGAATATTGGCATGCATTAAAAGGGGGATCAACTGCAGAGATAAAACGATAATTCTCCCGCTCTACAAGACTCTGGTCCGCCCGCACCTGGAGTATGCTGTCCAGTTCTGGGCACCAGTCCTCAGGAGGGACGTACTGGAAATGGAGCGAGTACAAAGAAGGGCAACAAAGCTAATAAAGGGTCTGGAGGATCTTAGTTATGAGGAAAGGTTGCGAGCACTGAACTTATTCTCTCTGGAGAAGAGACGCTTGAGAGGGGATATGATTTCAATTTACAAATACTGTACTGGTGACCCCACAATAGGGATAAAACTTTTTCGCAGAAGAGAGTTTAATAAGACTCGTGGCCACTCATTGCAATTAGAGGAAAAGAGGTTTAACCTTAAACTACGTAGAGGGTTCTTTACTGTAAGAGCGGCAAGGATGTGGAATTCCCTTCCACAGGCGGTGGTCTCAGCGGGGAGCATTGATAGCTTCAAGAAACTATTAGATAATCACCTGAATGACCGCAATATACAGGGATATGTAATGTAATACTGACACATAATCACACACATAGGTTGGACTTGATGGACTTGTGTCTTTTTTCAACCTCACCTACTATGTAACTATGTAACTCTTTGCATGTGGTTGCTGCATTACGTTTCATTTTTCAGGCCAAGAACATTTACAGCAAGTACAGAAAATACCTGTTGATCCTGCCAAAAATGCAGTGTCTGTGTCACTTTGTGTGAGCTGAACTGAAAGAAAAACAATATTATCTTTGCTCTGTAAACTACTAATCTCATCATTCCCCCATGTAACGGCAACAAACAAAGACAGATATCCTTATAGTCTAGCCCAGATGGCAGCTGTGTCTTCTCCCACAGATCTAGTTTGTTCGTCAATTTAGGCCAATATGTATTCTGCTACATATTTTTGGTAAAAAAATAAGCATGTATTGATTGGTTTGCGCAAAAAGTTATAGCGTCAACAAACTATGGTATATTTTTTTTAATTCTATTTTTACTAGCAATGGCGGCGATCAGCGACTTATAGCAGGACTGCGATATTGTGGCAGACCAGTGATACTAATACAGTGATCAGTGCTAAAAAATATGCACTGTCACTGTACTAATGACACTGGCAGGGAAGGGGTTAACATCAGGGATAAGCAAAGGGTTAAATGCGTTCCCTAGGAGTGACTACTAACTGTGGGTGGGGGGTGCTTTGATTGGGGGAATGTAAAGATCACTGTTCAGGGGGGAGGGGGGAGCAGATACCTGTCTAAAACAGGTATTTTGCTCCCACTTCCGGCCATAGATACCCGAGCCACCAGCTGGTATCTATGCCACTTCCGGCGCCTTCTCCGTCCCCTCCGCTGTCTTCTGGGAGACACACAGGTCCCAGAAAACAGCAGGGACCAGTGGGATAGCGCAGCGCGAGTCACGCATGTGCAGTAGGGAACCAGGAAGTGAAGCCACAAGGCTTCACTTCCGGATTCCCTTACTGAAAATGGCGGCGGCAGCATCCGACAGCCGAAGAATAGAACGGAGAACGGAGAGGAATAGACAGGTAAGTGTCCTTATTTTAAAAGTCAGCAGCTGCAGTATTTGTAGCTGCTGACTATAAAAAAAAAAAAAAAAAAAAAAAAATCGGCAGACCTCCGCTTTAAGGTTTGTAAAAGGGAAATTAAAAAAAAGAAAATAGATGTGTGTGGGAGGATTATTGCTTATTTCATTTTTTTTGAGACGTGGAGATGGACTTTAATTTGAATTTTAGTTACTACTGATGATCAAAACAAAATATTTTCAATCAAATAAAAAAAAAAAAAAAACATCAATCACCTCCCCCATGGCTGAAAATTCAAACTGCATCCAAAAAATAAATAAAATCAATGCAAAATAGATAAGCGCATGGGGCCAGCAAGAATGCGACTAACAAAGCTGTAAATTGTAGTCAGGTGAAGGACATTATCCGGGGAGAATGTAATAGTATCTGTTACTGCCGCATTCTGGAAGAAATTATCGATAATAACCTACAGCACTATTCCTGGCAGGTCTGAGCATGCGACCCGATTAAAATGCATCTCGCAAATCCAAATCCGTGGGATTATATTAATGTAAATGAATGGACAGACGTGACTGGGTGGCGTGCAATGTCGGGCAGCAGCGCTGATATGGTCGAAACAAACACAATTGGTCAAGGAGAAAAGCACATTGTGATCACTCAGCCAGAAAACCAATTACTGCGTTCATCAAACATATATTGCTTTTTCAGACAGGGGCCAGGGTATTTGTTTTCTTATTTAACATCCAGAAGGACAACAGAGAAAAATATTTGGAAGGACTGGAGCTAACACAGCTAGTGAAATCATTTAAAGCTGAACTACAGGCAGGCATTGAAACACAATGCAGCTCTGCATTCATTAATACATCATTCAATTTATTTTTAATGCAAGCTGCGTAAATATCTAAATTTAACCTATTATCAGCCTCTTGCAGTTTCTGTAAAGCAGAGCTCAGACTGTAAGAGGGATAAGCAACACAGGGAGCAAATCAGCTGTACTGCAGTGCTCATGAGCTAATAATGGGCATGTTGATAGGAGGAGAGTGCAGAGTGTCAGAGAGAAGCCCATCAGTCTGCTGCTTCTCCTTTCACGGTCCTGTAGGAGATACTTAACCCTTTCATGACTAAGCCTATTTCTGACATTTGTTGCTTGCAAGTTAAAATCCGTATTTTTTGCTAGAAAATTACTTAGAACCCCCAAACATTATACTGTATATATTTTTTTAGCAGAGAATGTAGAGAATAACATAGCGGTCGTTGCAATATTTTATGTCACACTGTATTTGTGCAGCAGTCTTTCAAACGCATTTCTTTTTTTTAGGAAAAAAGACACTTTCATGAATTAAAAAAAGAGTAAAAACAGAAAACTTAGCCCAATTTTTGTATAATGTAAAAGGTGATATTACGCCGAGTAAATAGATACCCAACATGTCATGCTTTGAAATTGCACACACTTGTGGAAAGGCGACAAACTACGGTACCTAAAAATCTCCATAGGCGGCGCTTTAAAAAACAAAAAAAACAAAACGGTTATCAGGTTAGAGTTGCAGAGGAGATCTAATGCTAGAATTATTGCTCATGCTCTGACGGCGATACCTCACATGTGTGATTTGAACACTGTTTACATATGCGGGCGCGACTTACATGTGCGTTTTCTTTGCTATGCGAGCTCACAGGGACGGTGGCGCTTTAAAAAAAAATATTTTTTTTCATATTCATTTTATTTATTTATTTTTGCATTGTCATTATTGGTAAAAAAAACACTAATAGTTGGAGACAGGTACTCTTTATGGAGGGATCAGGGGTCTAAAAGACCCCAAATCCCTCCTCAGCACTTCAAAGTATTCAGATCGCCAAAAATGGCGATTCTGAATACTGTCATTTTTTTTTAAACCGGCACTGTCAGCAGCCGAGTAAACCAGAAGTGACGTTGTGACGTCGCTTCCGTGTTTACAGAAAGAAGACTGGAGCAAAGCGGTTTCCGGCTTTGTTCCAGTCTCTCTCTAGCTGGCGGAAGTGCTGGATCGGGTCTCAGGTCTCCCGGGTGGACGGCGGCGGGGACGTCCACTCTCGCTCCTCCTGTATAACAGCCGAATGGCTTTTAACCACATCGGTTGTTATCCTTGAAGAGCCGACCGACCCGCTCTAAAATATGGTACCGGGATGATGCCTGCAGCTGCAGGCATCATCCCTGTATAAGCCGAGGCCGCATATATGCGTACGTTTGGCGGGAAGGAGTTAGAGGTTCACTCTGGGGAAAAATAAAATAAAAGTCAGCAGCTAAAAAAACTGTAGCTGCTGACTTTCCAAAAAAAAAGGACATTTACCTGTCCAGAGATCCAGCGCCTCCTCACTTGGGATTATTCTCCACTAGCCTTTGGGTTCCCACCACAGGCATCCTAACTGTGGGCAGCCGGCTATGCTGCTTTTGCCTTCACAGCTGGCTGCCCACTGTGCGTGCACGAGCATCGCTTTGTGAATGATCCCGCAGACTTTTGGGACTTGTAACGTGTCCCAAAAGGCTGCAGGGAAGGAGGGGGAGAGGAGAACCTTCGCTCGGATCGCCTAGACAATCTGAGCGGAAGTGGGAGTGGGCACCTGTCATAACTCCTGCTCCCCTACAAAAAAAAAAAAAAAAAAAAAAAAAAAAAAAAGACATGCCAAATGTGGCAGGGGAGGAGGACTTAAAGCAGAACTTCCCAGACACCTGGCAGAAGTTGATCTAGAGGGGAACCCTGCGGCTTACCTGCTTCATGTCTCAAAGAGACCATTTAGGAAATACAAGGCCTCCCTTACTGTTCAGTTGCTCAATGCGGCCAAGGCATGCATCCCCTCTTTTGGAGATCGGAGAAACCCCCGTTCAAATCCCTGAGAGAAACAGAGATATGGAGGGTCTCACCGCTACCTTGTGCAACCGGGAGGAGATCTTCCATGAGACCTGGAGACCTTGGCACAATTTCGTGTAAACAGATGGCGCATTCAGGCTGAGCTTCTGGACTTAGTCCCACTCCCTGTAGATCTCTTTTCTCTCTGTTGACCCCTTTTCGTTCGCACTCTGGGGACGTCTGATCCCCGAACCCCCCCTCCTCCTGTGGCAATCCCCCTCCCCCCCGTATCCTTGGCTGGGTAATGGGCTATATTTTTCAGATATGGTGCGTATCCTTGCTTACATCATATTGACATTGTCCAATGTCTGGGCTAAGCGGGCCATTGGGATACAATATCTCCCGATATATTGAAAAATATATTTTATTTTACATTATTTTAGTATACTGTTTTGCTTTTATGAATCTATGTTTGGGTCCTCCCTGTAGTTGCCTGTCTGTCTCCCCTGCTCTGCATGCTGATAATTATCTTCAAAACTGTAATGTATTTTGTTTTCATGACCATCCATACTATGTAGAGCTGGGCTTGTTGTTCTACAACTCTGACTGTGTGACCCTTTTTTTGCTGCTTAGTTCTGTAATCTGTCACTCTTGTATACTTTGACTGTTAAATGCAAATTTCTTTGGAAAAAAAATAAAATTACAAAAAGCAAAACAAGAAAAAGCTAAACTTCCCCTTTTGGGTGGAGTTCTTCTTTATCTTCAACAGAGGAAAATCAGGTTTCCTGCCCCATCAGACAGAGCTGTTCTATGCTGCAGGGCTGTGTGAACCTTAGGACTGAATAAATGAATACAAAACGTCAGGTAAAATAGCTCTAATACATGTTTGTCATCTGTGTGTACGGCGGTTTGCTTCGAGTTTAGCTTTGGTGTAGATCAGTGGTTCTCAACCTGGGGGTCGGGACCCCCTCGGGGGTCAAATGATGATTTGCCAGGGGTCACCAAATCCTTGGCTGTTCCTGAAGCCCGCACTGCTCTCCCAGCCTTTTTGCGGCCACCCAGCAGGGTTGTCCCTGGAGCCCGCGGCCACCCACTCAGCCTCTTCGCAGCCGTCCATTCAGTTCACGGCATGGCTGGGGGCAGAGACTAGAGGTCAGCTGACTGGTGAGGAATGTGAAGTGGGAGGGGCTGAAGGAGACCCCATCTCCTGATTTCGGCATAGGTGTCACTGCTACGAGACACCACAAAGTCGGAGACACAGTGAAGCCGCAAACACAGTGAGTAACACAACCTATGATTATAGTTGCCATTAAAAGTCCCCACTACAGTTCTCAGATCAGCAGATGATCTTGATCAAGAGCACCTAAGTTGGCTGATCAGAACTCCCCGCCAGCACTGCCACTCATCCCATTCCCCCCACCCCCCCACCATGGAGTAAGAGAAGGAATAAAAATAGAGAATACATGGAAGGGAGAGGAAAAGAGGGCGCGAAACAAAGAAAAAGGGAGAGAAAGAATAAGAGAAAGAACAAGAAAGACGGCTAGAAAGAGGGATGGGGGGAAAAATCAAGAAATTAGGATAGAGAGAGGTAAAAGGGAAAGAAAGGAGAACAAAGAGGAAGAGTGGTACATCCTAAAATGTACCATAAGGGGTTTTAATACTGTACGAGTGGAAGGGACTCAGGGAGCGCTAAATGTCCGTGGGTTAGGGGCGCAAATTACTTGTCTTGCCTTGGGTGCTGATAACCCACGCTACAAAATAATTTTACGATTAGGGGTCTCCACAACTTGGGAAATTTTATCAAGGGGTCACGGCACTAGAGGGTTGAGAACCACTGGTGTAGATTATCTTATCAATTTATGATCATGCTTTACATCTTGTTTTTCTTTATTTCTTGTTTTGTGCATAGTTTGTAAGTATATAAAAACACAGGAGGCAGCCACGTTTCACTTTCGCTTCCTGCTTAAGGCTGCCCGCCCATACATTAGTCAGTTTTCTGTTCAACCAGTGAGTGAATGAAAAAAAAAAAAAACTGACCCGATAACCCCATCCACACATTTAAGGTGGATGGTGGAATCCCTTCCACTGTGTTATTGTATTCTGACAGCGGGACTCCCCCATCATCAGAATACACAGATGGTAGATCAACATCTGTTCTACAATAAGTTGCAACTCTTCGATCAAAATTCGGCCGGTCCCTGATGAACCAGTCGGATTTCAATCCAAGTATGGCCAAGTTTTAGTGTAGTTTCCATATAAAAACATAAGAGAAGTCAGGCGACTCACCTGGGCTCCGGTGACTTGTGAACTGTATATGCCAGTAATGGTGTCTATCAGGTTATGGGCCTCATCAATAATCACCACTTGATCTTTTAACTTAATGCCAGAAGCACGCCGAGTGGAATCATGAAGCAGCATTTGGTAAGGTAATACAACCAGCTGTAAAAAAAAATACCAGAAAGCCAATGGACATGAATTCATTAGGCAGCTACTTTGTACAAACAGGAGATGTTCAATATGTGCTTAAAGTGATATTAAAACACAAAAGCAAACATTTATTATACTGCAGGTTGCCATTTCATAGATGTGATGGCTGCATTAGTTTCCTTTTTAGGTGTTCTTTCTTTCACCTGGGGAGCTAACCAGTAAGTCTATTGTTAATCAACAGAACAAGCTGTTCTGCAGATGTAGCAGTTAGAGGGTTGGCACAAATAATTTACCACTGACATGGGTGCTTACAATGGTCAGTTTTTTAGTTTATGTGAAACCCTTTTTCCCCAAAAGGAACAAAAAGCTGTTGTCAGTTATGCTTAAAAAGTGTTGAGTTTGGCTTCAATGTATCTAAATCTGCTAGTGTATCTAACGCTAATGGAGGGAGCACCAGACCAAAGGCTACAAGACTCCAAATCCATTAATTAGTTTAAATGAATTAAAAAAACAGCCAACTCATTTAGTGGGGCAGAAAAAAACTGCCCCTTCATCAGGGCTACAACAAAACACAATATCATATAAATGAGACCAAACATAAGTCTAATAATCATAGAAAATCATGGATAACATACAGTATATACTATATAAAAGTGAGTACACCCCTCACATTTTTGTAAATATTTTACTATATGTTTTTATGTGACAACACTGAAGAAATGACACTTTGCTACAATGTAAAGTAGTGAGTGTACAACTTGTATAACAGTGTAAATTTGCTGTCCCCTCAAAATAACTCAACACACAGCCATTAATGTCTAAACCGCTGGCAACAAAAGTGAGTACACCCCTAAGTGAAAATGTCCAAATTGGGCCCAATTAGCCATTTTCCCTGCCCAGTGTCATGTGACTCATTACTGCTACAAGGTCCCAAGTGTGAATGGGGATCAGGTTTGTTAAATTTGGTGTTATCGCTCTCACTCTCTCATACTGGTCACTGGAAGTTCAACGTGGCACCTCATGGCAAAGAACTCTCCGAGGATCTGAAAAAAAAAGAATTGTTGCTCTACATAAAGATGAATAAAGATAAAAAAGTGTGGCGCTAGTGAACGGTGATGTAGAGATTACTAGTCAGGTAATGGTAAACATTAAAAAGAACAGATAACAATTACAGTGTGGATTTGTGGAACCAAAAGCAATTGTTTGTTTTCAGGGGACATCCAAAAGGGTGTATAGAAAATAAATAAAGTAATGATGGAAAGCTTGGGTGTGTGGGGGAGTGAAATGCTCAATAACAACCTGTAGGGTGGCTAAGAAACAATCATGTATACACAACCATATTTCAAAGTGACATTGCAGAAAGATAGATAAATAATAACATGAGGTATCTAAGTATGCTAAGTATACAGCTCCACGCAAAAATACTGTTCATTGGGGTTGAAACCAAGAGAGGGGGCATGTAAGGTGGCTAAGAAGCAATCATGCATACACAACCGTATTTTAAAGTGACATTGCAGAAGGGTAGATAAATAATAATACAGGGTATCTTAATAAGCTAAGTGTACAGCTCCACGCAAAAATACTGTTCATTGGGGTTAAAGCCAAAAGGGGGGGCGTCAAAGTCCCTATAAAGGGATATGCATATATGAATGGTCAATGTTAATTGGAGGACGGATGGAGTACTCCCAAATAAGTCCCACAGAAATCTGGACGTAAGCCGTCTTCCTATGGGATGATTACAGATCCTTAAGTGCGGGAAGGTTCTTGGCTCATGTGGATGGTCCCAACATCGAGAAAGAAAAGACAAAAGAATGCCCTTACCGGATCTGGTGGACTCACAGGCCGTGAGTCAATCGGGCTTGTACCGTCAAGCGGTATGAAGTGGAAATCTGTGCGAAGACTGGTGCGGAGTCTCGTCAGACGTTCTCGGATGGTGTGCCAGGATGGGATCCAGGGCCCCCAGGATTTGGTTGCGGTCGCCGAATGACCGTTTCCTCAAAAGCAAGCCACGTGAGCCAATAGGCAAAGAAAGGAAAAAGAAAAAAGCTTCCACATAGTGTGAATCCTTAATGGTAAAAAGCGTTGCAGCACTTTATTAGGGAGTATA
The DNA here is from genome assembly GCA_037952835.1 of Lithobates septentrionalis. Lineage (NCBI taxonomy): Eukaryota > Metazoa > Chordata > Amphibia > Anura > Ranidae > Lithobates > Lithobates septentrionalis. The sequence continues at coordinate 140,162 of JBBDGP010002717.1, forward strand.
CTTCCAAAAATTTACAAATGAGGGCGGTAAAAACTCGGCTCAGAGTAAAATTTGCATCAAACAGCATAAAAGTGGTATAAAATAGCGCAGTGGATAGTGGTGGGGTGTAATCATAGGAACCCGACGCGTTTCGCCTCCATAGGCTTCTGCTGGGGTATGAATAAGCCCCCCACACAACTGCGCTTTATATATTGTGACAAAAATGAGGTGCAACAGCTGATTAGCGCTGTTGCACGAGATGACTTCCGGGTTCGGCAGCATCATTAGTGACACAACGTCACATGGTGTTTCCGTGGCCAATCGGAAAGACAGGAGGTGGTCAAAGACCATGCCTCACTCCTGATATCCAATCGGCAGAGCGGCTGTCCCATTCGTCCTCGCGGTCACGTGCCGATCACATGACGTGCTTTCCAAGGGAGTGACGATAGGACGCTCTCTGCCTGCGTACCAAAGGAGACAGGAAGTGAGGACTTGTTAAATCGCGCCGTGGACCGCAAACATAGCGGCGATCCATGGTGATTACTGTCTCATTTAAACATGTATTGAGCGGTCCAATAATGTGGGCTTGATCCCGGAAGTCCTCACAGACTATCCTCATAGGCAATCATCAGACAATAAAAAGTGAGATTTCAAACAATAAACAATTCTGCATATTGTGCAAGAATTAACAAAAAGTTCTCCATATGTGGACAGGTAATGAGGACTAGTGACTATATAACATATCATTCTAGTAGTGGTAATACCTGAATAAAAGAGAAACGGAGGAAAAGTGGTGGAGAAACTTAACAAAATACCTAAAAGTGTGCAGATGGGTCATATAGCAGAGGCCAATGTAAAGTGATGTAAGTGAATCATGAAATCGTTAGTGATGGTGGCATCTGAGTGTGGATCAGGTGACAATCATCATAAGCCAAAACATCTAGGAGAAAAGCATCAAAATGCAACTAAAGGGGTAGTGTATATAAAAGAACAAATTGTACTCCATATTCAAAGTCGGAGTACAGTTCAATAGAAAGGATACTAGTGTGTTATATGAGATCAAAGGGAGCAGTGTGGACTCGGACTAGTTTCAATCTGCATATAAATTCCACAATAAATAATTCGTGAAAGTGTATATTCTGTTTGGGAAGTATACTTCCAAAAATTTACAAATGAGGGCGGTAAAAAACTCGGCTCAAAGTAAAATTTGCATCAAACAGCATAAAAATGGTATAAAATAGCGCAGTGGATAGTGGTAGGGTGTAATTATAGGAACCCAATGTAAGGATAAGGACATCAGAAGGGGTCTAATGGAAAGAACTCAAGGTCTTGGACAAATTGCGTGAGATAATGTCCACTATTAAAAGTAGAGATGGTGAATGTAGAGGAAGTTCATTGATCTACGTGGTCTAGGGGGGGGTTATCACGCGAACCCTGGGTCATCAAAGGATCACCACCATCTGGGGGACACCAACGCCTAAGATTGATTTATAAAGGCGTTGATGTCCCACTCGACGTTGAGTCCGTGTGGCACATAGCACTTCAAGAGGTGTATCCAAAAAGTTTCAAGTTTGGAGACCCCCCTGGTGCTAGGTTCACCCCTCCAATGTGGAACAAATTTGTCAATAATTTGGAACTTCGTTCCAGATGGATTTTGGTTGTGGTGGTGTAAGTAGTGTTTAGGAACGCTATGGTTGGTGCGCCCTTTTAGTATGGCTGTGATATGCTCGTTAACTCGTATAGAAAAATTACGGATAGTTCGACCTATATACTCAGGGCCGGTGCACCCACTAGGCGAATTAGGCAGCCGCCTAGGGCGCACTGCCGCCTAGGGGCGCATCTGACCCTTGCCTTCCCCTTCTTGTCGCCCCCCCAAGCTCCCGGCAGAGCCGCTGACAGGGGACCCAGACAGCAAGGAGTTCGGTGCGGCAGGCGTGCGGGTGGTAGCCTTGCAGTGCGGTGTGCAGCTTCTCCCCTCTCCCTCCTATCGGCTTTCACACATGCTGGAGGGAGAGGGACGTCTGTGTAACAGGGCAGGCAGCCAATAGCGCTGCTCTTCTGAGTGGGAGGGCGTGACTGCTAAGTTGCTCCGCCTCCCACTACCTCCTTAGCCAATCAGATTGCCCAGCCCGCCACATTTGACTAGAAGATGCTAGTGGCCAGAGCAGGGCGGGATGGAGAGGATCCGACATACCTGAGTATGATGAAGAAGGTATGAGATCAAACATGTCACAATGCATTGCTGGCTGCAGACATTGATCAGTGTGTTCTCCTTCTCCCATCCTGTGTGTAGAATATGTAGTGATCACAGTGATCTCCCCTCCATCTTCTCACACTGCTTCTTATCTGTGTTTTTATTTACACTGAACACAGGACAGAAGAATGATGATTAGACTTCTGCAAGACTCTGCAACTTCAGCTCTTTCTATAGCTATATAGGCCATCTAGGTTTTGTTTGAACTTTTATTTGTTATCTTTGAAGGCATTATCTGGTCAGGCTGGGAGAAGCTTCCCAGACCTGTTAACCATTTACTGTCCTCTTGTGCTTGAGAAATGACTTTTGTTTTTTTGGCACTTATATATTGTAAACTCCTGTTTACACAGTGCAGTGATCAATGTATTTCCACACTGGTCACTGCTAGCCTAGGAAACACGTGTACTATGTTTGCAGTCTCTGATCATTTCCTGCACCATCTCTGCAGTCTCTGATCATCACCTGTACTATGTCTGCAGTCTCTGATCATCACCTGTACTATGTCTGCAGTCTCTGATCATCTCCTTTACCGTCTCTGATCATCTCCTGTACTATGTCTGCAGTCTCTGATCATCTCCTGTACTATGTCTGCAGTCTCTGATCATCTCCTGTACTATGTCTGCAGTCTCTGATCATCTCCTGTACCATGTCTGCAGTCTCTGATCATCTCCTGTACTATGTCTGCAGTCTCTGATCATCTCCTGTACCATGTCTGCAGTCTCTGATCATCTCCTGTATTATGTCTGCAGTCTCTGATCATCTCCTGTACCATGTCTGCAGTCTCTGATCATCTCCTGTATTATGTCTGCAGTCTCTGATCATCTCCTGTACCATGTCTGCAGTCTCTGATCATCTCCTGTACCATGTCTGCAGTCTCTGATCATCTCCTGTACTATGTCTGCAGTCTCTGACCATCTCCTGTACTATGTCTGCAGTCTCTGACCATCTCCTGTACTATGTCTGCAGTCTCTGATCATCTCCTGTACTATGTCTGCAGTCTCTGATCATCTCCTGTACTATGTCTGCAGTCTCTGATCATCTCCTGTACCATGTCTGCAGTCTCTGATCATCTCCTGTATTATGTCTGCAGTCTCTGATCATCTCCTGTACCATGTCTGCAGTCTCTGATCATCTCCTGTATTATGTCTGCAGTCTCTGATCATCTCCTGTACCATGTCTGCAGTCTCTGATCATCTCCTGTACTATGTCTGCAGTCTCTGATCATCTCCTGTACTATGTCTGCAGTCTCTGACCATCTCCTGTACTATGTCTGCAGTCTCTGATCATCTCCTGTACTATGTCTGCAGTCTCTGATCATCTCCTGTACTATGTCTGCAGTCTCTGATCATCTCCTGTACCATGTCTGCAGTCTCTGATCATCTCCTGTGCTATGTCTGCAGTCTCTGATCATCTCCTGTACCATGTCTGCAGTCTCTGATCATCTCCTGTACTATGTCTGCAGTCTCTGATCATCTCCTGTACCATGTCTGCAGTCTCTGATCATCTCCTGTACTATGTCTGCAGTCTCTGATCATCTCCTGTACTATGTCTGCAGTCTCTGACCATCTCCTGTACTATGTCTGCAGTCTCTGATCATCTCCTGTACTATGTCTGCAGTCTCTGATCATCTCCTGTACTATGTCTGCAGTCTCTGATCATCTCCTGTACCATGTCTGCAGTCTCTGATCATCTCCTGTGCTATGTCTGCAGTCTCTGATCATCTCCTGTACCATGTCTGCAGTCTCTGATCATCTCCTGTACTATGTCTGCAGTCTCTGATCATCTCCTGTACCATGTCTGCAGTCTCTGATCATCTCCTGTACTATGTCTGCAGTCTCTGATCATCTCCTGTACTATGTCTGCAGTCTCTGATCATCTCCTGTACCATGTCTGCAGTCTCTGATCATCTCCTGTACTATGTCTGCAGTCTCTGATCATCTCCTGTACCATGTCTGCAGTCTCTGATCATCTCCTTTACTATGTCTGCAGTCTCTGATCATCTCCTGTACCATGTCTGCAGTCTCTGATCATCTCCTGTACTATGTCTGCAGTCTCTGATCATCTCCTGTAGTATGTCTGCAGTCTCTGATCATCTCCTGTACTATGTCTGCAGTCTCTGATCATCTCCTGTACCATCTCTGCAGTCTCTGATCATCTCCTGTAGTATGTCTGCAGTCTCTGATCATCTCCTGTATCATGTCTGCAGTCTCTGATCATCTCCTGTACCATGTCTGCAGTCTCTGATCATCTCCTGTACTATGTCTGCAGTCTCTGATCATCTCCTGTATTATGTCTGCAGTCTCTGATCATCTCCTGTACTATGTCTGCAGTCTCTGATCATCTCCTGTAGCATCTCTGCAGTCTCTGATCATCTCTTGTATCATGTCTGCAGTCTCTGATCATCTCCTGTACTATGTCTGCAGTCTCTGATCATCTCCTGTGCTATGTCTGCAGTCTCTGATCATCTCCTGTACTATGTCTGCAGTCTCTGACCATCTCCTGTATCATGTCTGCAGTCTCTGATCATCTCCTGTACTATGTCTGCAGTCTCTGATCATCTCCTGTAGCATCTCTGCAGTCTCTGATCATCTCTTGTATCATGTCTGCAGTCTCTGATCATCTCCTGTATCATGTCTGCAGTCTCTGATCATCTCCTGTACTATGTCTGCAGTCTCTGATCATCTCCTGTACCATCTCTGCAGTCTCTGATCATCTCCTGTACTATGTCTGCAGTCTCGGATCATCTCCTGTGCTATGTCTGCAGTCTCGGATCATCTCCTGTGCTATGTCTGCAGTCTCTGATCATCTCCTGTACTATGTCTGCAGTCTCTGACCGTCTCCTGTAGTATTTCTGCAATAAAGGAGGGCTACAGGCACTGTAGGTGGTGAGGGAAGAGGGCTGTGGGTGCAGTGGGTGGTAAGGCAAGGGAGGCTGCAGGCACAGTAGATGATGAGGAAAGGGGTCCCAGGTGCAATGGTTGGTGATGGAAAGAATGCCTAGGCACAAGTGATGGTTAAGGCGGGGCTGTAGAGAAAATTTTAATGTATCATACAGGGCAAGGGGCTTCATGATCCAGAGCCCACCAAAGACCAAAGTCCTCAGCACCAGGCCCATGATGCTCCTAATCCAGGCCAAACGGCCAGGGTCGCAAAGGTCGCACTTGCAATCAGGCCCTGGTGTTCACAGTGAAATAATTAGAAAGTGCACTGTCATATTGTCACACAATACACACTGGGATCTGTGATCAAAGAGTGTGTTGTGCTATTATTTAATGATACTGCACAAAGCCATTCAGTGTGTTTTTTTTTTTTTTTTTGGGGGGGGGGGGCGCAAGTTGCTGGTCTTGCCTAGGGTGCAAAATAGTCTAGCACCGGCCCTGTATATACTGCTTGCCACAAGGGCAAGTGATGAGGTAAACTATGAACTTTGTGGTACATGTTGCAAATTGCTTCATCTTGTATTCCCTTCCAGTTGTGGATGACCTGAAAGTTTCAATTTTGCGGGATTTGCAGACATTAAGTTTGCATACTGTGCATTTTCTACAGGGGTAGAAGCCTTTAAAGTCATGGAAGAAAGATGAATCTATCTTTCTGCAATGTCACTTTGAAATATGGTTGTGTATACATGATTGTTTCTTAGCCACCCTACAGGTTGTTATTGAGCATTTCACTCCCCCACACACCCAAGCTTTCCATCATTACTTTATTTATTTTCTATACACCCTTTTGGATGTCCCCTGAAAACAAACAATTGCTTTTGGTTCCACAAATCCACACTGTAATTGTTATCTGTTCTTTTTAATGTTTACCATTACCTGACTAGTAATCTCTACATCACCGTTCACTAGCGCCACACTTTTTTATCTTTATTCCTACTTGCAACGGTCAAATTGCTGTGTTGGCTGCTTTACAAGAGTTGGCGCAATTTCTACACCTTTTTTCTACATAAAGATGGCCTAGGCTATAAGAAGTTTGCTAAGACCCTGAAACTGAGCTGCAGCACGGTGGCCAAGACCATACAGCGGTTTAACAGGACAGGTTCCACTCAAAACAGGTCTCACCATGATCGATCAAAGAAGTTGAGTGCACGTGCTCAGCGTCATATCCAGAGGTTGTCTTTGGGAAAAAGACGTATGAGTGCTGCCAGCATTGCTACAAAGGTTGAAGGAGTGGGGGTCAGCCTGTCAGTGCTCAGACCATACGCCGCACACTGCATCAAATTGGTCTGCATGGCTGTCGTCCCAGAATGAAGCCTCTTCTAAATATGATGCACAAGTAAGCCCACAGTTTGCTGAAGACAAGCAGACTAAGGACATGGATTACTGGAACCATGTCCTGTGGTCTGATGAGACCAAGATAAACTTATTTGGTTCAGATGGTGTCAAGCGTGTGTGGTGGGAACCAGGTGAGGAGTACAAAGACAAGTGTGTCTTGCCTACAGTCAAGCATGGTGGTGGGAGTGTCATGGTCTGGGGCTGCATGAGTGCTGCCGGCACTGGGGAGCTACAGCTCATTGAGGGAACCATGAATGCCAACATGTACTGTGACATACTGAAGCAGAGCATGATCCCCCTCCCTTCTGAGACTGGGCCGCAGGGCAGTATTCCAACATGATAACTGCCCCAAACACACCTCCAAGACGACCACTGTCTTGCTAAAGAAGCGAAAGAGTAAAGGTGATGGACTGGCCAAGCAAATCTCCAGATCTAAACTCTATTGAGCATCTGTGGGGCATCCTCAAACTGAAGGTGGAGGAGCACAAGGTCTCTAACATCCACCAGCTCTGTGATGTCGTCATGGAGGAGTGAAAGAGGACTCCAGTGGCAACCTGTGAAGCTCTGGTGACCTCCATGCCCAAGAGGGTTAAGGCAGTGCTGGAAAATAATGGTGGCCACACAAAATATTGACACTTTGGGCCATATTTGGGCATTTTCACTTAGGGGTGTACTCACTTTCCAGCGGTTTAGACATTAATGGCTGTGTGTTGAGTTATTTTGAGGGGACAGCAAATTTACACTGTTATACAAGCTGTACACTCACTACTTTACATTGTAGCAAAGTGTAATTTCTTCAGTGTTGTCATATGAAAAGATATAATAAAATATTTATAAAAACGTGAGGGGGTTTACTCACTTTTGTTAGATACTGTGTACACAACACACTTATACACACATGTGTACATACAGTGGGGACGGAAAGTATTGAATTGAGCATCTCTGGAGAGACCTAAAAATGGCTGTCCACCAACGTTTACCATCCAACCTGACAGAACTGGAGAAGATCTGCAAGGAGGAATGGCAGAGGATCCCCAAATCCACGTGTGAAAAACTTGTTGCATCCCAAAAAGACTCATGGCTGTATTAGATCAAAAGGGTGCTTCTAGACAATACTGAGCAAAGGATCTGAATACTTAGGACCATGTGATATTTCAGTTTATCTTTTTTAATAAATCTGCAAAAATGTCAACAATTCTGTGTTTTTCTGTCAATATGGGGTGCTGTGTGTACATTAATGAGGAAAAAAATTAACTTAAATGATTTTAGCAAATCACTGCAATATAACAAAGAGTGAAAAATTTAAGGGGGTCTGAATACTTTCTGTCCCCACTGTATACGTCCATACCAAACTATACACATGTACATGCAAAGAAATCAAAATAAAGAAATATCAGACGGTAAGTGTAATGTGCTTTCTTAGTGGTCAGGCAATCTTCTGGGACCTGTGACGTGTCCCAGAAGATTGCAGAGAGAGGGGGAGAGGAGCCGTTGCCTAGACAGCGAGAACAAGAAGTGGGAGCTGGGTACCTGTCAAAACTAGGTACCCACTCCTTCCCCCAAAAAATTACATGACAAATGTGGCATGTAAGGGGGTGAGGAGTGCTTAAAGTGGAAGTTCCACTTTTGGGTGGAACTCCGCTTGAAGGGGGTAGGAAAGGCTTCTGACTTTTGACTCTGGCTGTTTTTTTTTTATTATTATAAATTAACAAATGAATTTGGAGTCTTTTCCTTTGGACTGGCACTCCCTCCATTTGTACATGCTATTTTTCTGGTAACCTGCTGGGGTAAACACTGGGCGGTAGTCTTGTATGTTCTGGGCAGCCTAACCTGAGCCAGTGGACTCTCCAAATGTTTTTGTCCTCTCACTACTTTTTATGAACTCACATCAAAGTCCCAGCACCTCTTGGATGCTTTTTTTCTTCTTCACTGGAGTCTACAGAACCTTGCTGGTAAGGGCAAAGGGTGTCTTCACTCCACTCCCCCACCCCTCATACCTACCCGCACTTCTCTGCACATACAATCCACTCCCATACCCTCTGCACTCCTCTCCTGTGCACATAGTCCAATTTAATACCCTTTACACTCCGCTCCTGCACATACTCTCCACTTTTATACTTTTCTCACTCCTCCTCTGCAAATGTCTATTCTAGTGTCCTCCTGCAAATACTGTATGCTCTTATATCCTCTGCATTCCCCTCTTGCCCACACTCATACCCATATACTGCCCATCATTTTATTTCTATAGAAAATGTTTGTTTTATAAATAAGCATTTAACACACAATAAATTATTACCAGACCACTTTGTTACAGTTAAGGCGAGAGCACAGCGTTCGTCATCTCTATTCAAGCACAATGTCTTTACTTGAAACCTCTGACTTCATTGTACAACAGGAGGGGGCAGAGTCGCTGCTTTAACTATCTTTAGGCTTGAGCTACAGATGTTTGTAAACAAAATATTTTTCATATATGCATAGATTCCTAGTCTAAAAAAAAAATCAATATTGTAGATGCACCTAAAAAATAAAGAAAAAAAAAACTTTTCTAAAACTTGTATTTTATTAGTCTTAACCATAAAAAATAAAATACAAACACAACTATCATGCATTACCTATAAAAACAATAATTCCAGTACGCACAGCTCACCTGGGCAGCTGGGATGGCAAAGCGGCTGGCATAGTATGGGCAGGCCTTAACCTCTTGAGCCCGTACGACAAGCTGCTCAATGTCCTTCACCTCTACAAGAATCTCATCCCGTAGGAACTGCATTTGCTCATAGGAATAGTATGGGCAGGTAAGTCGGCTTTCACGTTTCTTCTTCCCTGCGGGCTCCTCTGTTTTCTTCTCTTGAAAGAAAAAAAAGAGGGTAAAATGTTACTGCATGAAATATGCCATGAACCAGGACCTGGTCCAGCCAACAAACGGCAATACAACACAAACCTGAGTTTAAAATATAAAAATATGAAGAGTAAATCCTAGAGCCCTTGGACCCAATATCTGATGGGTGATGCTCAGGTTACCTCTGTTTAGATAGTGTTCAGGGTAAGGAGGGTTGGCAGGTATTTTCTTACATCTTTTTTTCCCTTTCCTCTTTGTTCTCCTGTCTGTCCTTTCCTTGCGAAGTGAGATGTCCCCATGTGAGTTAATGGGGGGCCCACTTATACCACTTGGGCTACAAGCCCCCCCCCACCCCGAAGGTTGTTGGGGACTTTGGATACAGCTTGTGAACCTAGTTTTAACTTCAATACCTCATTTTGTTATTTAATTGTAGACGACACATCGAGCCTTGGCATTTTTGCTATTTAGTTCAGTAAAGTCGTTTTGATTATTGCCCTCAGCTGCCTGTTTTTTTGATCTGAATTATATTAGATGGATCAGAACACAATAGTCTAATTTGGTGAAGTAAAATTAGAAAAATATATACATAAAACTATTTTTCAGAAATAAAAAACTGATAATTGGCATGTGCTTATGTATTCACCCGCTTTGTTATGAAGCATATAAAAAGCTCTGGTGCAACCAATTACCTTCAGAAGTCACATAATTAGTGAAATGATGTCCACCTTTGTGCAATCTAAGTGTCACATGATCTGTCATTACATATACACACCTTTTTGAAAGGCCCCAGAGGCTGCAAGAGGCACCACTAACCAAACACTGCCATGAGGACCAAGGAACTCTCCAAACAAGTAAGGGACAATGTTGTTGAGAAGTACAAGTCAGGGTTAGGTTATAAAAAAATATCCAAATCTTTGATGATTCCTAGGAGCACCATCAAATCTATCATAACCAAATGGAAAGAACATGGCACAACAGCAAACCCGCCAAGAGACGGCCACACACCAAAACTCACAGACAGGGCAAGGAGGGCATTAATCAGAGAGCCAGCACAGAGACCTAAGGTAACCCTGGAGGAGCTGCTGAGTTCCACAGCAGAGACTGGAGTATCTGTACATAGGACGACAATAAGCTGTACGCTCCATAGAGTTGGGCTTTAGGACAGAGTGGCCAGAAGTAAGCCATTACTTTCAGCAAAAAACAAAATGGCACGTTTTGAGTTTGCGAAAATGCATGTCGGAGACTGTCCTAGTCAAAGCCCAGACCTCAATCCAATAGAAAATCTGTGTTCAGACTTAAAGATTGCTGTTCACAAGCGCAAACCATCCAACTTGAAGGAGCTGGAGCAGTTTTGCAAGAAGGAATGGGCAAAAATCCCAGTAGTAAGATGTGGCAAGCTCATAGAGACTTATCCAAAGCGACTTGGAGCTGTGATAGCCGCAAAAGGTGGCTCTACAAATTATTGACTTTTTCTGTTATTTTGTCCTATTTGTTGTTTGCTTCACAATAAAAAGAAAACAAATCTTCAAAGTTGTGGGCATTTTCTGTAAAATTAAATGATGCAAATCCTCAAACAATCCATGTTAATTCCAGGTTGTGAGGCAACAAAACACGAATGCCAAGGGGGGTGAATACTTATGCAAGGCACTGTAAATGTCATATTAGTGGCATAGCAGCAGGCATAGGGGAACCAAAGTGTGCTGTGGTGGACGCAGCATCCAACACACCCAAAAGTAGCTGAATCTGAAGATACACTGCTTGTAGTAGCTCTGCAAGGGATTCAAGATAGGAGACACCAGCCTCTGGACTGGTTTGTTCATCTTCTTTTGAAGAGTGACATTCATGGCAACAGAGTTGCTTTAAAGTCTTGTGTAAACAGAATGAGTTAGAATGAAAAGCTCTATTCTCCCAAAACTAAAACTGTAGTACCGTTATTAACAAGACTCTCAAAATATTGCTGCAGCCTTTTTTTTTTTTGATATACCAATAAGAAGATCCAATGATGCAGATCTATGTTACAATTTCCCCATGAAGAGAGCAAAAAAGTGAATTTCCCAGGTCAATAAGAAATCTGACCACTCGGGCAGAGTGAAGAGATGTAGAAATCTGGGTTTGTCAGATATCATTACAGGCTAGGAGCTGTAGAAGAGTCAGCCTGTTTCATGGTTTAATTCATTCTTCACACTTCATAGAACTATACTGCCTGTTTTAGTATAAACCTAGGTTTATTTTTTAAATCAGTATGTCAGTATTTGCCTGTGCTCACCAGACTTATACACTGCTGCTACTGAAAAAAAAATTATAATAAAAAAAATAATATATATATATATATATATATATATATATATATATATATATATATATATATATATATATATATATATATAAATAAAAAAAAATAAAACATGTTCACTGAAGGTTCTGTCCGTCTTTCATATACAGAAAGCCTGTTAAGTCAATGGGGTGGATTTACCAAGGGCAAATAGACTGTGCACTTCACAAGTTCAGTTGCTCCAGAGCTTAGTAAATGAGATGGAGATTCACATTTGCAAAGAATACCCAATCACATGCAAGAAACATAAAAAAACAGAATTTTTGCTTGCACGTGACTGGACGATGAGTCAACCGAGCTTCTCCTCATTTTCTAAGCCCTGGAGCAACTTGCAAAGTGCACAGTCTATTTGCCTTTAGTATATCCACCCCAATGTGTCAATAAAAAGTCTCACAGTCACACATCACATTCAGATTTGTCTTGCAAATTGGGATATGACGGATAATACATCAAGCAGAGACTTCAGGAAACAGAGCTACTCACTTTACAAGTGAGGATCTCCCGAAGACCTGCCTGACTTGGTTTACAAAAAGATCAGATTTAGGCCCCTTTCACACTTATACGACTTCAAAGTCGCGCGATTTTACCGCGATTTCGCGGACGCGATTTGGGAGCAGTACTACTTTGTACGACTTTGCCACATTTTTGGCATTAACAAATGAAAACATACAGTAGTTGGTATGAATCATAAGGGGGAACTCCACGCCAAGTTTTAAATAAAAAAAACTGGCGTGGGTTCCCCCCCAGGGGCATACCAGGCCCTTAGGTCTGGTATGGATTGTAAGGGGAACCCCCTACGCCGAACAATCAGCCTGGGGGTCCCCCCAAAATCCATACCCTTATCCGAGCACGCAGCCCGGCCGGTCAGGAATGGGGGTGGGGACGAGCGAGCGCCCCCCCCCCTCCTGGACCGTACCAGGCCGCATGCCCTCAACATGGGGGGTGGATGCTTTGGGGCATGGGGGGTGCCCTGCGGCCCCCCCACCCCAAAGCACCTTGTCCCCATGTTGATGAGGACAAGGGCCTCTTCCCGACAACCCTGGCCGTTGGTTGTCGGGGTCTGCGGGCGGGGGGCTTATCGGAATCTGGGAGCCCCCTTTAATAAGGGGGCCCCCAGATCCCGGCCCCCCATCCTATGTGAATGAGTATGGGGTACATGGTACCCCTACCCATTCACCTAGGGGAAAAAGCATCAATAAAATACACGGTACACAGGTTTTAAAGTAATTTATTAGGCAGCTCCGGGGTCTTCTTCAGACTTCGGGGGTCCTCTTCCGACTTCGGGGGTCTCTCCGGCGTCTTCTCCCGGTGTCCGCATCTTCTGCCGACTCCACCGCTATCTTCTGCCGCTCTTTTGCAAGCGGTGGTCCGGACTTTTGGATCGTCTTCTTCCCTCTTCTCTTCCAGAGATGTTGACACAACGCTCTCTCCAGCTGCAATGGTCTCTGAACGCTCCGCAACGGACTTATATAGGCGGTGACCCCGCCCCCTTATGCAGTCACAGTCCCTGGGCATGCTGGGACTGTGACGTTTTAGGAGGCGTGGTCACCGGGTGATGACCACGCCCCCTTATGACGGCACAGTCCCAGCATGCCCCGGGACAGTAACCTCATAATGGGGCGGGGTCACCGCCTATATAAGTCCATTGCGGAGCGTTCAGAGACCATTACAGCTGAAGAGAGCATCGTGTCAACATCTCTGGAAGAAAAGAAGAAGGCAGAAGTCCGGACCACCGCTAGCAATTGAGCTGCAGAAGATAGCGGAGGAGCCGGCAGAAGATCAGGACACCGGGAGGAGACGCCGGAGAGACCTCCGAAGTCGGAAGAGGACCCCCGAAGTCAGACGAAGACCCCGGAGCTGCCTAATAAATTATTTTAAAAACCTGTGTACTGTGTTTTTTATTGACACTTTTTTCCCTAGGTGAATGGGTAGGGGTACCATGTACCCATACTCATTCACAAAGGGTGGGGGGCCGGGATCTGGGGGCTCTCTTATTAAAGGGGGCTCCCGGATTCCGATAAGCCCCCCGCCCGCAGACCCCGACAACCAACGGCCAGGGTTGTCGGGAAGAGGCCCTTGTCCTCATCAACATGGGGACAAGGTGCTTTGGGGTAGGGGGGCCCGCAGGGTCTGGTATGGATTTTGGGGGGGACCCCACGCCGATTTTTCGGCGTAGGGGGTTCCCCTTAGATTCATACCAGACCTAAGGGCCTGGAATGCCCCTGGGGGGGAACCCATGCCGGTTTTTTCATTTAAAACTTGGTGTGGAGTTCCCCCTCTGGATTCATACCAGACAGCTGTCAGCACTGCCTGTCGCTCATCGGGAAAGGAAAAAAAAGATTTCCTTTCCCGATCAGCGAGCCAGGCTTGTGCTTACAAAGTCGTACTGAAATCGCGTCTATATTATTCAGGCACGATTTGCATGCTACTTCAGGGTTTAACATTGAGGTCTATGAAGTACAACTCGCATAGAAGTTGGACTAAAGTAGTGAAGGGACTACTTTCAAGTCGGCACGACTTAAAGTCGTGCCAATATGAATGGTAGTCATTGCAAATCATGGAAAATGACTTGTCATACAATTTTGCAGTACAAAATCGCGGGACAAGTCGTATAAGTGTGAAAGGGGCCTAAAGCCAAACTTCATGAGAACAACTAAAACACAAAAGGTGAATAACTTCTAAAGGTTCCGGTTTTACCCATCAAAGGATGGGTGTGTCTGTCCATCGTGTCCTGATATTTAGACAGCTTTGCTACTCACCATATTCAGGTGGATGGTACGACTTACAGTTAAGAAATGTGGGTATTCACCCTACTCTGTACCGATACCTCATAATGTATTGTTTGACATGATTGCAATACTTGTGCATGTATGCCTTCTGAATAGTTTTTTTCTCTTGAATAATGAATTTAAAAATAAATGTTGGTATGGATTGTCTATTTGTACTTGTAAGCAGCTTATTGGTCATGGAACACCACCTACCATGCTTTTTTTTCTGCATCTCCATGCAGCGATCGTTAATCAGCTGCATCGTACCCAAGCGCCGAACCTCATCATTGACACATGCGTTCTGTAGACACAACAAAGGCAGGAGGTGAAATGTATGTCTACTTATTTTAAAGGATTTACTCTGTACTGACCCAATAATGCTTGGCATCATGACCCTTTTACATTAGGAAAACAAAAACTTGACCTTGTTAGGACAGCCATTACCTGTTATAAACAAGGATCTTCATCAGCACTGGAAGCGATCAATGTCCGACTCCCAGAAGGAATGCTAGTTCCAGGGCAGAACATACGCATCCTGCATCATGCACAATGACTTGTCTGCCCACAAACTAGCAGACTCTGAACTTTGGGCAATGGCGGGTTCCAATGCTGAAAAGGAACGACGGCTATGAGAGTTAACAGCCTAGGTTTTTGGTCACATGACTAGCTGTCATGGGATTCAAGAGTAATGCAGCCCCTGCTACTGGATGGGAACCTTGGCAGGGGCAGCTGATGACTGTCACAGCATCTTCCCTTTAAAGAGTATATTTTAATAATGTCACATTTTAAGTTAAAGTTGTAAAGTTAGTGAATAATCCTCCCTTTCAGTAAGCGCCGGTTCACACAGGGGTGGCACGACTTGCAGGTCGCCTCAGCGAGGCGACCTGCAAACGACTTCCGCAGCGACTTGCAAAACGACTTCTGTATAGAAGTCTATGCAAGTCGCCCCCAAAATAGTACAGAAACCTTTTTCTAAGTCGGAGCGACTTGCGTCGCTCCTATTAGAACGGTTCCATTGTACAGAACGGGAGGCGACTTGTCAGGCGGCTAGGTCGCCTGACAAGTCGCCCCTGTGTGAACCGGCTCTGAAGATCACATGGCCAAACGCCAAGTCATTTGATCACATGTCTGTCATTGGATCCAGAACAGCAATTTCTACAGTTAAAATATTTCTGATCTTCATAAAACACTTTAATCCAGTTATAGTGTTAAAAAAAAATGCATGCTTTTTTAATACAGATACTAAAAGGTACATGTCAATAGCATAGCGTTATGTAAATCCAAACAGGGAAGAGCAGCATGGTAAGTTAGTCAGGCAGGAGTGTTCTCAGTCTAATACTGAGAGCATGCTGCCAGATCATCAAAAAGTTAATTTATTTCAGTAATTCAAATCAAAAAATGAAACTCATATATTATATAGATTCATTACACACAGAGTGATATATTTCAAGCGTTTTTTAATTTTATTTTTGATGATTTTGGCTTACAGCTAGTGAAAAGCCAAAATGCAGTATCTCAGAAAATTAGAATACTACATAAGACCAATAAAAAAAAAGGAATTTTATTACAGAAATGATGTCTTACTGAAAAGTATGTCCATGTACAGTATAGTATGCACTCAATACTTGGTCAGGGCTCCTTTTGCAGGAATTACTGCATCAATGCGGTGTGGCATGTAGGCGATCAGCCTGTGGCACTGCTAAGGTGTTATGGAAGCCCAGAATGCTTTGATAGCCGCCTTCAGCTCATCTGCATTGTTGGGTCTGGTGTCGCATCTTCCTCTTGACAATACCCTATACATTCTCTATGGGGTTTAGGTCAGGCGAGTTTGCTGGCCAATCAAGCACAGTGATACCATGATCATTAAACCAGGTATTGGTATTTTTGGCAGTGTGGACAGGTGTCAAGTCCTGCTGAATAATGAAATCAGCATCTACAGTGTACATAAAGCTGGTCAGCAGAGGGAAGCATAATGTGCTCTATAACTTCCTGGTAGAGAGCTGCGCTGACTTTGGACTTGATAAAACACAGTGAACCAACACCAGCAGATGACATGGCTCCCCAAATCATCACCGACTGTGTAAACAATGCACCTCATACAACTTGGATTCTGTACCTCTCCACTCTTCCTCCAGACTCTGGGACTTTGATTTCCAAATGAAATGCAAAGTGTACTTTCATCCGAAAAGAGGATTTTGGACCACTGAAGAATAGCCCAGTCCTTTCTATCCTTAACCCAGGTAAGACGCTTCTGACGTTGTCTCTGGTTTAGGAGTGGCTTGACACAAGGAATGCAAAGTTGTAGCCCATGTCCTGGATACGTCTGTGTGGTGGCACTTGAAGCACTGACACCAGCCGTAGTCCACTCTTTGTGAATCTCCCCCAAATTCTTGAATGGCCTTTGCTTCACAATCCTATCAAGGCTGCGATTATCCCTGTTGCTTGTGAACCTTTTTCTTTCACACTTTTTCCTTCCACTCAACTTTCCATTAATATACTTGGATACAGCACTGAACAGCGAGCTTCTTTAGCAATGACCTTTTGTGACTTTCCCTCCTTGTGGATGGTGTCAATGACTGTCTTCTGGACAACTGTTAAGTCAGCAGTTTTCCCCATGATTGTGTAACCTACTGAACCAGACTTAAATGCTCAGGAAAGCTTTACAGGTGTTTTGAGTTAATTAGCTGATTAAGAGTGTGACACCATGGTGGGAGATTTTACTAAAAATGGTGCACACAGGGGTGTGGCTTGATGTCAGAGCAAGCGGCTGCTTAGACCTACGGCTCCGGCTCTATACAATCATCCTGAAGGCATCCGGTGTCCAATCTTCTATCTAAAGGTACCGTGTCCTTCCTTACGGTTGTGGGAATATTCCAGCGCAGGAATGATGGTAAAATACATGCCACCTGCGCTCCAGTCCGTGGCAGAACAATTGGCTAGGTTCTGCAGACAAGATGGCACCGGTCCCTCAGCCATGCCTGAAGCCACGCTGCAGCCTTCTGTCTCCTCAGCACAGATCTTTACTCCTGGGGTGAGTGACTATTCCTGCTGCCTTTTCTACCCCGCTTGATCTTCTTCTGCCCCAGGACTCCCCTCCCTGTTCAGAGAACAGCCATGCTTCTGACCCTTCTCTAGCAGAGCCTACACTAGCACAAATCATGCTGACTATACAGGATTGCAAAGCTTCCCTCACAGCCCAAATGAAAAATATCCATATTGATTTTTCCCTGCTAAAACAAGATGTGCAAAACCTGCGGGAGAGAACAGGTGTGGCTGAGGAACGCATTAATTCTCTGGAGGACACTGCGCACCTCTTATCTGCCACAATGCACACTGCCACGGATGAACTGGTGACCCTCAAACCCAAATTGTATGACCTGGAGAACCGTTCCCGCGGGAATAATCTCCGCTTTGTGGGATTCTCAGAGCATTCTGAGGGATCCCGCACTGAACGGTTTCCCCATTCCTGGCTGCATGCTGTCTTTGGGGCTGATGCATTCACATGCCTTCGTTATTGAGCGGGCACATCGCACCCTTTCGCATTCCCCTCCCTCGGGGGCCCCTCCATGCTCCCTGATTGCACGGATCCTCAATTTCCAAAACAAAGTCACTATCCTACATCTTGCTAGGGAAATAGGGCTTCTCAAATTTAATGGCAATAATATATCCATATATCCTGACTTCTCCACTGAGGTCCAGCGCCTACATATCTCCTTTGCAGCAGTGAAAGACCGCCTGCGCACTGAAGGCCTGCAATATGCTATGCTCTTCCCTGTTAAGCTAAGAATTATCCATGATGGTGACATCCTAATGCTTTCCTTTGGCCTTACTACCTCTCCCATGCTAATTAGTGGTGAGGCCACAGGTTATTTGTAACCTTAACTGCAGATTGTTGGGGGTTTTTTTTTGTTACGGGATCCAAGGCTCACTGTATTTTGGATGGTTGAGAAAGGTGGGATGGTTGAGAAGGGTGGCATGGATGGGGGTTTTTCTGGTCCTCCTTACGTTTTTGTTGCTGAGCACGGCTAGATTTTTGTTTTTTCCTCTACAGTTCATTTATGTTTGTTTATTTCCTTACTTTTCTATCATAAACTTAGCAGGTTCTCATTTGTGCATGTTATGAGCGGTATGATCTGCAACGTCATACTTCTAAGAAACATAAGCCCCATATTTGTCTTCAGGAGACAAATCTTACCAATGCGAAATTACTGTCCCTTAAACGGCGCTGGCTGGCTACTTTGTATCATGCCACTCACACTACCTACTCCTGGGGGGTTTCTATTTTATTAGCAAAGTTCCTCCCGGCAAAGGTTCTGCTGGTCAAAAGACGCCCAGAAGGGAGATGTTATACTCAAACTACGGATTATCTCCGTAGTCTTTACACTAGTTAACGTTTATGATGTCCCCCCTCCATTTTCCTCAGATTTACTCTCTAAAATGATCCCTTTTATTTTTATCGAGATACCCTGGTCCCTTACTTTACGTGGGGGACTTTAATGCTGTCCTCAACCCTGCGCTGGACCGCTTGCAGGGTGGTGGCAGATCCTATCCCTCATTTACGGATTGGGCTCAGGTGTATGGTCTCACAGTGGATCAGAGATCTGGCAGTGGAAGCATCCGGATGTATGTCAATATTCTTGTCACTCTGACTCCTTACACACCATGTCTCGCATAGATATGGCATTTACTGATGATACACTTCCTATTGTCTCTACAGTATCTTACCTACCCAGGGGCGTATCGGACCATGCTCCTCTTTCTGTGGACCTCCTCCCGAATTCAAGCCCTGGTCTGAACCCTCAGTGGCTGGAGGATGAGGTGGTGCATGCAAGAAAGGTATTGTAGAATACTAGAGTACAAACCGAGGCACTACTGAACCCTCTACAGCATGGGAGGCCTCTAAGGCTGTGCTGAGAGGCACTTTTATGTCAAATTACAGGTGCATTATGTACGAATGCTCAACGGTGTACAGAGGAGTTGGAGGATGCCATAGTGGTAGCAGAAGCTGCTTATGTTGAAAACCCTGATCCCGTCATGCGAAACTCGTGGCTACATAAACGTAGAGAGTACGAGCTCCGCTTGTTGGATCTTACTAAAAAACGCATGCTTTAGGTCACCCAGAAGACATTTGAACATGGTAACAAGGCTGGTCATTTACTTGCCTACCTGACTAGACCTGACCACACTGTTATAGCTATCCTTTGGATCCTGACCTCTCAAGGTCGGATCAGCGACACCCCCAGGATATAGTAGAGGCTTTTGTATCTTTTTATAAAGACCTATATGCTACCAGAACTCAATACTCTGAAGGTCAGCTAGATGAGTATTTGGCACAGGTAGCTCTGCCCATTTTAGTCAGACCACGACCGTGAGGAGCTGGATGCGCCTCTCTCTTTTGAGGAACTCACCCTTGCAATTTCACAGCTGCCGCCACATAAGACACCAGGCCTAGACAGCTGCCCAGCTGAATGGTATGCCCACTTCCGCCATCTCTTAAGCCCCTTCCGTCTCAATACATATAACAACGCTCTGGAAGCCGGGATTCCCCCCCCTCTATGTGAGGGGCACGAATTATTGTGATACTAAAACCTTGTAAAGATCCTCTCAAGTGTGATGCCTATCGCCCGATATCCCTAAAGATCCTAGCTAAAGTATTGGCCAACCGTCTTAAAAACTAGAGGACCAGCCGCCGCAGTTATACTGCAGCAGGTTGGCTCTCCTGGGCAAATCGCCGTAGTTATAAAAGTCGACCGCTTTAAGTCCACGAGGGGGCGAGGCACCCGCGATCGCTCCTGAGAGAGACAGAACAGAGATCTGTCAATGTAAACAGACAGATCTCCATTCTGCCAGGGAAGAGGAGACAGATCTGTTCTTTATACTAAGTAACTCATACTAAGTATGAACAACAATGACTCCCTAGGACACATATTTAACCCCTTGATCGCCCCCTAGTGTTAACCCCCTCCCTGCCAGTGACTTTATACAGTAATTAGTGGCTATTTATAGCACTGATCGCTGCATAAATGTCAATGGTCCCAAAAAAAAGTGTCAAAAGTGTCCGATCTGTCCGCTGCAGTCACAATAAAAATCGCAGATCACCGCTATTAGTAAAAAAAAAAAAAAATTATAATAAAAATGCCATAAATAAATCCCCTATTTTGTAGACGCTATAACTTTTGGACAAACCAATCAATATAGGCTTATTGCGATTTTTTTTTTTTTTTTACCAAAAATATGTAGAAGAATACATATCGTCCTAAACTGAACACCAAAATAAAGCTTTATTCGTGGAAAAAAAAGGGCGTCTATATTGTTTGGGTACAGCGTCGCAAAACCGTGCAATTGTCAGTTAAAGCGACGCAGTGCCGTATCGCAAAAAATGGCCTAGTCATTAAGGGGGCAAATCCTTCTGGCGCTGAAGTGGTTAATATAGTAGTTGCGAAATTGGTTGGGAGTCACCAGGTGGTTTTATACCCGGCCGATCCACTAGGAGGAATATTCGTAGACTGTTCCACAATTTGCAATATCTCGATTGCTCCCCCACTCGTGTCATTGTGTCTTTGGATACATGCAAAGCTTTCGATAGTGTAGAGTGGCCCTATCTATTTAGAGTGCTACAGCTATACAGGTTTGGTCCTCGTATCATAGCATGGATAGGACTCCTCTATGCTTCACCGTTGGCTCGTATTAGGGTTAACTCCCATGTTACTAAAGCCTTCCTGATAACCAGGGGCACTTTATCACCCCTCCTATTTGCCTTAGTTAAGGAACCCCTTGCTATAAGGGTTTGTAGCTCCCCCTTAAATAGAGGCCTCCCCATTGATGCTATAGAGGAACGTATTTCTTTATATGCAGATGACACTTTAGTATACCCGGCTGACACCCATGACTCTTAAAAAACATCTGAAATTAACATAGTTAGGGAAATTTCTGGGTTTCCGGGTGAACTGGGACAAGTCCATCCTTTTTCCTTTAGATTAAGCTGCTATACCCCTGATCCACCTGGACTCCAAACTACAGATTGCCCCTTCCTTATATTATAGTTCAACTACCTCTATCTTTGTATATAACTAACACAATTTATGTCCACTACGGTCGCAGGTACAAGTAAAAACCAAACAAACAATGGATGGATCTACCCCTGGATCTCATGGGAAGGGCCAATGTCATTAAAATGAATTATCTACCCAAACTGCTTTATGTTATGGCTAATTCCAAACATACTGATACAATATGTATAGGGGAAATGCTGCGCTACATGGATGTTAGCATAAGTGCCTGGATGCAATGACACTAAATAAAAAATGTGTTGACGTGCAAAGTTATCTGTGACAGTCCCCGAGGAAGATACAATTTATCCCTGTATCCACACATGTTGGTGAGGGGACAGGACGGAGCAGGAGACAGCTGATCTGTCTCATAAGGGAGAGACACTATTTTGCCTTTTTGGCATATTGTTTGGCTTTCTATAGAGTGGTGCACTGAAGCACCAAGCAAATGTGAGTACCCTGACAGAGGGGTTATGGTTTATTAATAAAATTATTTTATAGAACGGTATCACACTATCAAGTCCCTTTATGTTTTGCACGAGTGTGGAAGCAGCAGAACTGAGCAGCCCAGGACACCATCGCTGACACTGAACCTAGGGGTGGTTCACAAGCGTGATTTGACTGAACTTAATTGTGAGGCCACATGCTCTAAAGTGAGCGTACACACATAAGGGGGGAGCACTTGAGTGAACACAAGAACGCGAATTTTATCACCAGTACAAGCTGTGAATATTTTTGGAATGGACTGCAATATTTAATGATGTTACTATTTATATGAAATTTTGACATTTTATTGTGTGTGCACTTAACACTTTTAATCACTGGATCACTTTAAATATATATATTTTTTTGTATGTTTTTGGATCACTATATTTGATACACAAAGTTTTTGATTTTATTTTGTATGAATTTTTTGGAGTTTGCACGAAAACACTTTATATATTTATTTTACCAGCACGGAGGCACTTTATACATTTCAACACATATGTGGATTATAAGGTTTGTGATGCTGTGATCACATGCTCTATGGTAAAAAGACTGTTTGCACGTCAACACATTTTTTATTTAGTGTCATTGCATCAAGACACTTATGCCAACATCCAGAAATCACAGCATTTCCCCTATAAATATTGCATTTGCACAGTCGTATGGGACGTGATCAGTGCTAGCAGCTGTCCTGAAAGGAGGAGTTACAGATTTACAGATTTTGGATAACTCGCAAGATTTCTTGGTTTTAGATATTGATACAATATGCACTGCGTTTCTATAGAATGGTTGACCTCCTAGCTTGAAATATTAAAGACTCGTCCCATTTGACAAGCCTGGCTTTTCCTAATTTCTGTCTATATTACCTGGCATCCCAACTGGATCACATTCAACTGGCTGCATCCAACTTCTAATAATACCTGTACCACTACAGAGGGGGTTTTCGCCTCCTCATTAGAAATCCTCCACAATGTAATCTATAGAGGTTGTGTGCTGACCCGTCCGGGTATGTTAATCATACGCACCTCTCTCTCCCTATTTCAATCTGTAGTCACAAAGATCTCCAAAGACTCTTGGTTAACATCCCCCAATAATCACTTGCGGTTCAACCCTACCCTTAACCACTTAAGGACCGAGCCTCTTTCTGAAATTTGGTGTTTACAGGTTTTTTGCTAGAAAATTACTTAGAACCCCCAAACATTAAAAGTTTTTGCTAACACCCTAGAGAATAAAATGGCAGTCATTGCAATACTTTGTCACACCGTAATTACGCAACGGTCTTACGAGCACACTTTTTTTTGGAAAAAATACACTTTTTTAATTAAAAAATAAGGCAACAGTAGTAAGCCCAATTTCTTTTTATATTGTGAAAGATAATGTTACGCCGAGTAAATTGATACTCAACATGTCAAGCGCCCGCTCGTGGAATGGCGACAAACTTTTACACTTAAAAACCTCCATAGGCGGGGGGCGTGGCCTGGACCGACATGGTGTGAGGAGCACAACACGGGAGCTCCGCTCGAGGGAATATCCGTAGCCTCAAAATCCTGCAATTTTCAGTAGTCTTTCTACCCCTATAAAGCTAGATATTCTCCTACTGACCTCCCGCTACCATGTCGCCGCCGAAAAAAACGGCAGAATCAATCACTAAACTCGACAAATACCGGCTGAAGGAGAAGGGGAACTCAGGTGAAAATGGCCCTGATGCATCTTCCTCCTCTGAGCCAACGACAGACGATACAGCCCGGGTCCTAGAGGCAATATCGGATTGCAAAAGCTCCCTGACCTGCAAGATAGAGGAGGTGAAGATCAATGTGTCCCTCATAAGGCAGGATCTACAAAAGCTCAGGGAACGGGTCACTGAAACGGAGACTCGAATCAGTGGAGGACGAAATGCCGCCATTGCAGCAGGCCACAGATCATATACAGCAACAACTCCACTCCATTCTCTCCAAGCAGGACGACATGGAGAACCGCCTGAGGAGGTGTAACCTCCGCTTAGTGGGATTACCAGAGGGTGCGGAGGGCTCAGATCCCCCAGCATTTTTGGAAAACCTCCTCATTTCTACCTTCGGGAGAGCAGAATTCTCAACGTCATTCGTGGTAGAACGAGCGCACCGCTTAGCGGCAAAGCCTCCACCGCAAGGTGCACCCCCCAGGACATTTATAGCTAAATTCCTGAACTTTAGAGACCGGGACGCTATCCTCCGCCTCACAAGGCTAAAAGGCAACATCCCCTTCAGGAATTCCGAAGTAAAGGTGTTCCCGGATTTCTCAGCGGAGGTGCAGAAAAAAAGAGCGCTCTTTACCGAAGCAAAGCGCCAACTCCGGATTCGACACTACACGTACGCCATGTTATTTCCCGCCAGGCTCCGCGTGGTGGGGGATGATCGCACTCACTTCTTCGATACCCCGGAGGCAGTATTCGCATGGCTAGAAGACCGAGCTGCCCCTCGCCGCCCACCACCGGGAGAATAGCTACTCCTGCCGGCCAACTTGTCACGGCTGTGATAAGGTCATGGAGCTTCTTCCTTTCTAACAGAACACTCCGTCCGGCTTCCAGATAAGGTATTTCAACCCCCCTTACAATATCCTCCCACACACTGCACTGTACTTTCTATGGCTCGGGGCGTTGGGAGAGGCTGGATTGCTTATACTCAATTCACTGGAGACAATACTCGTACAACTGTACAGCTATTCTTTGTTGAGCAATACCAAGCGAATAGCACTCTTTGCTGATCTCCTCAGCGCGGCCGTGCTGAGGGACACAGAACTTTTCTCTGCGAGCTCAAAGGGAGATCTCCACAATAGTTCCCAACACCAGGCTTGTGGCCATCTATCAAGCTCTCCTCCCCTTCTTCCCCCATGCTCCCAGAATGGACACACCACTTTCACCTCCTTAGACCCTTATTCACCCTAAAGTCTTATACTGTGATTGTCGATTGTCTAGAGTACCCTCGAGCTATTCCCCACCTAAAAGTTTAATGACTGGGCATACAGTGACTGTTTTATGTTTTTTTATCCTACCACCTTTTTTGTTAAGCCCGCTCCTGAAGATAGCTTTCATCACAGTGTTGCTGGCTTTTCAGCGGATGTTCGTCCCACTAGTCGCGGGAGCCGTATTGGACCCCGCTATTTCAATACAGGCTTATACTGTAAACGTTATACAAGCTAAGTTTCCCTGGTCTGTCTGGGAACACATCTCCCGTACATATTTGCGCGGGGGGTATGGGGAGCCCAGCCAGATCGGTGCAATGGTTTATAACAATGTTTTGTTTAATTTTAAGTTTATCGTTCTTATTGTTTTTATCGTAACACATGGCACTTTACAGAGGTATGTAGATCCGGCAGGAGTGAGTAGAGGTATATATGCTAGACCTGCTCGCATGCTTTCGGGTTGTTTGATGGACGCCTCCCAGCAATATTGGGCGAGTACACCCGGTTGCTGGGACGGGTCGACGCAAACTGAGGGCTATGCATAGGCTTTGATCACAATGCTATGTCATCTCTAAAATGCTTAGCGTGGAATGTTCGGGGTCTTAGAGACAAATCCAAAAGGAATGCCGTTATGACGTACCTTAAGGCACAACAGGCACAAGTGATGGTCTTAGTAGAAACACATCTAACTGGTCAATTAATGCTCTCGCTTAAAAAACCTTTGTTGGGATGGGTTTACCAGGCCCCATACTCAGCCTATTCTAGAGGGGTGGCGATATTAGTAGCCAAAACAACGCAGTTTGTTATGCTGACATTGAGGTCTGATCCCCAGGGCAAATTTCTGTTTATACACTGTAGATTAAATGGACTAGAAGTACTCTTGCTGGCAATATATATACCTCCCCCGTTCCAGTTTAATGTCATCAATGAGGGATTGGACTTCATGGCACAATTTCCCACAATCCCAGCCCTGTGGATGGGAGATTTTAATGCGGTATTGAACAACCACCTAGACAGGACTTCCCTGACATCTCCGATTGACAATACACCTTCTCCCACACGTTTCGGGAAATTGATAGGTGAGATGGGATTAATAGACGCCTGGAGGTCCCGCCACCCCTTAACAAAAGCGTTTACATGCTTCTCTGCGACACATAACACCATGTCGAGAATCGACTTAATCCTTATATCCAACACTTTGGCACCAAACCTTAAAAAAGCAGGGATGTCCCCCCGTATTCTCTCAGATCATACCCCCTGTTGGATAGAACTTGAGATGGGCCCCCCCTCCTCTTCTTACACATGGAGGCTTAACCCCTTCTGGCTTTCAGTTGTCCCGGGGTTGGAGGATCTGGGGGAGGAGTGGGAGTTCTTCTTTCGTACCAACACTGGCACAGCCTCTTTTGACATAGTTTGGGACATGTTCAAAACCCACGCCTGCATGCTTTTAGCACAAAAAATAACCAGACACAAAACGTACGTCAAATGACATTATCCGACAGGCAGAACTAGCAATGGCAGATGCAGACAGAGCCTTTTCAGAACACCCTTCCACCGAAACAGCGAATCAGGTAAAACTACAAATGCGTATAGTGAATGGGCTTCACTTTGAAAGAGCAGAAAGGAAAATATTCTACATTAAACAAAAAGTGTACGAGTGTGGGGAACGCGCGGGACATTTATTGGCCTACTTGGCTCATATGGAACACAGGCCACCTACTGTTGTTGCCCTACGAGATCACGCGGGAGTTCTGTTACAAGATCCTGACAGGGTGGTTGATGTGTTCCGCGCCTTCTACGCTTCTCTATACTCGCCCAAAACTAACAAATCAAAACAAGAAATAACAGACTTCCTATCCAATGTAGCCTTCACACAATTAACAAGTTCCCAAATAGAGATACTGGAGGCGCCCATCTCTAAAGATGATGTTGCGGAAACCATGTCCCACCTCGCTTCTTCAAAAGCTCCAGGGTCCGACGGTCTCCCACTGGAGTTTTATGATACCTACAGTGAGATTTTGACCCCCAAACTCCACGCGTTATTTACTTATATATTCGAATCTGGTTCCCTCCCTAAATCAATGAATGAGGCATTTATTGTACTCATACTAAAGCCGGGTAAAGACCCAACACTCCCTGAATCTTACCCCCCCATCTCACTACTACAACTAGACATAAAAATATTGGCTAAGGTCCTGGCACTACGCATGAACAAGGTGATCCTGAGTCTTATTCACCCCGATCAAACCGGATTCATGCCGACAAAAAATACAGCGTTTAACTTGCGTAGGCTATATATGAACTTACAGGCCAGACACGACCAAATGGGCACCAGAGTGGTAGTGTCCCTAGATGCTGCTAAAGCATTCGACTCTGTCGAATGGGACTACCTTTGGGAGTGTCTGGCCAGGTTCGGGTTTGGCCCTAAATTCATCCGCTGGATCCAGCTTCTATACCAAGCTCCAAGTGCCAGGATCTTGATTAATGGTAAAACGTCGCAGACATTCCCGCTAACTAGAGGTACTCGGCAGGGCTGTCCCCTTTCCCCTTTATTGTACGCCTTGGCGGTAGAACCCTTGGCAACATCACTGAGAGAGCACCCCGGGGTTAGGGGGCTGAGTCGGGGTCCACTGATTGAGAAGATCAGTCTATATGCGGACGATATGCTTTTATACCTAGAAGATTCAGGTGACTCCCTGTTAACGGCCCTCGAAATTATCAAGCAATTTGGAACCTATTCAGGTCTAAAGATTAATTGGGAAAAGTCTCAGATACTCCCTGTGGATCTTGGAGCCCCAACAGAGACACAGACATCCTCACCACTGATGCGTGTTAGTGAAATTACATATCTAGGCATAAAAATCACACGCACCCCAGCAGACTATATCAGACTAAACTTGGAACCGCTATTTCAAATACTAAAAACTAAAACACAGCTATGGTCCAGACTGCCATTGGGAATTATGGGTCGAGTAAACTTGACAAAAAATGATACTGTTACCCAAGTTCCTATATGTATTCTGGCATGCTCCTGTCTATATACCCCTGAGATTTTTCAAATCTATAGAAGTGATTTTAAACACATTTGTGTGGGGAAAAGCACGGCACAAGTTGTCCTGGCAGGTGCTGAAAAGCCCCACTGATTTAGGGAGCACGGCGCTGCCAGACTACAACTTGTACTACTTAGCAGCACAGCTATCCCACTTCTTTCATATCGATAATGGTGATAGGGAGCGGTTCATGCTTTTAATAGGCTCTCAAGCTGTAAAAATGCACATCCACCCCTTCCAGCTTATTCTTATGCCGCGTACACACGGTCGTACTTTTCGTCTACAAAAGTCGGACAGCCTGTCCGACAGACTTCCGGCAGACTTTCGGTGGACTTGCGGCGGACTTGCGGCCTACTTTCTAACGAACGGACTTGCCTACACACGACCACACAAAAGTCTAACGGATTCGTACGTGATGACGTACACCGGACTAAAATAAGGAAGTTCATAGCCAGTAGCCAATAGGTGCCCTAGCGTGGCTTTTTGTCCGTCGGACTAGCACACAGACGAGCGGATTTCGGGGTCCGTCGTAGTTACGAAGTAAAGTTTTAAAACATGTTTCAAATCTAAAGTACGTCGGATTTGAGGCTAAAAAAGTCAGTTGAAAGTCCGGAGAAGCCCACACACGATCGGATTACCAGCCAGCTTTAGTCCATCAGCGTCCGTTGGACTTTTGTAGACGAAAAGTAGGACCGTGTGTACGCGGCATTAGAGAGAATAGAGAACGCAATGGGACAGACGGGTGTGGAGACAGGGGGTTACTATATAACTACTGTAAGATATGGGAGATTGTTAGACGCAAACTTAAAATTCCCTCAACACACAGTCAGACACCACTGTGGAACAATCCAGGCCTACCCGAACTATTACATTTACCTGATAATGAGCTGTGGATCTCTAGAGGGGTTGTTTATTTGGCAGACATGTACACCGGGACCGTACTGAAATCATTCCAACAACTAAAAGACCAGTTTGGTCTCCCTAACTTTATGCATTTCCGATACCTCCAGCTTCGCCACGCTCTACAGACCCAATTCCAAAACTCTCCACCTAGCCTGGAACAATTGGATATTCTGGCTGTGATAAATAGCCCAGATCAACAAAAGCTAATATCCATATTCTACTCATGCTTAATACGCCCTGGTGCGGTAACAATTGCCTATAAACTAAAGGAGCGCTGGGAGGGAGACGTGGGTGAGATGGAGGATGAGGAATGGGAAGAAGCCCTGGACGCCTGCAAAAAAGTCTCACACAAACTATCAGACCGCCTTACGCAGTTGTTTATCCTACACCGCACATATCTAACCCCCACACGACTGGCCAAATTTAAAATTAACCAGAGCTCACTTTGTCCTAGATGTGCAAGTCCTCGGGGAACATTTTTTCATCTCCTTTGGC
Organism: Lithobates septentrionalis; assembly: GCA_037952835.1. Classification (NCBI taxonomy): domain Eukaryota; kingdom Metazoa; phylum Chordata; class Amphibia; order Anura; family Ranidae; genus Lithobates; species Lithobates septentrionalis. The sequence goes on from JBBDGP010002717.1 coordinate 169,528, forward strand.
CATGTCCAATAATATAAAACTACTGGGCCCAAATAGTTAAATTTATCCATGATAACATGGGCTCCCCTTTAACTCTATGCCCGAAGCAGTGTCTACTGGGAGTATTCCCAGATCCTGAATCAGATAAATTCCATCATATCTTTCTTCAGGAAACATTGTTCATTGCCAGAGTGCTTATTGCAAAGAAATGGCTTAGAGCAATACCGCCCACTGTCAAGGAATGGGTTGCATTGGTAAATGCTGTCCTGCCATATAAAAAAAGAAATTTATGCTCATAGGGGTTGCCCCACCAAATATAACAAGATATGGGATACTTGGCTAAATGAAGCCTCCACATGCGATGAACTAGATGCAACACCGCCTGCCTAAATAAAGATAGAAAACTAACAACGCTAGTAAATTATAACAACTGAGATTATTGATGTGTAGCAAGTAAGCTTATATACAAAAATGTACCTGTTGTATATACATCACCTTGCCTGTTTTCAAAAATTGTAAGACCTTGACTCAACTGTTATCTATGATGTGCTGATTACGCCTGCTATATGTACCACGAAATTAATGCAATGTACACCTGCATACTGTTTCAATAAAGAACGCAAGTTTGTAAAAAAAAAAAAAAAACCTCCATAGGCGAAGGTTAAAAAAAATTCTACAGGTTGCAGGTTTTGAGTTACAGAGGAGGTCCAGGGCTAGAATTATTGCTCTTGCTCTACCAATTGCGGCGATACCTTCCATATGTGGTTTGAACACAGTTTTCATTTGTGGGCGCTACTCATGTATGCGTTCACGTTCACTTCTGTGTGCGAGCTCGGCAGGACAGGTGCGTTAAAAAAAAAAATTTTTTTAATTTAATTTATTTTACCTTTTTATTTTTACACTGTTCTTGTAAAAAAAAAAAAATTGTGTCACTTTTATTCCTATTACAGGGAATGTAAACATCCCTTATAATAGAAAAAAAGCATGACAGGACCTCTTAACTATGAGATCTGGGGTCAAAAAGACCTCAGATCTCATATTTACACTAAAATGCAATAAAAAAAAATAAAAATAAATTAAATGTCATAAAAAAAAAAGTCTTATTAAGAGCTATGGTCGGAAGTGATGTTTTGACGTCTCTTCCGCCCTGCATACCTGCAATGGTATGGAGACGGGTGGGGGCCATCTTCCCCTCACTCGTCTCCGAGAGGAATCGATTGCCTCCGCCACTACCGACGGCTCCGGTAAGTGGCGGGGGGGGGTGGGCACCTCTCCCGACGCCAGTAAAAGTGATCTTGCGGCGAATCCGCCACAGAGACCACTTTTATCTGAAACCGAACCACTCACTGAAGAAGAGGATACCGGGGTTATGGTAGCTAGCTGCTGCCATAACAATGATATCCCTCTTCAAAGTGCCGATGTATATCAGTGTGAGCCGGTCCGGAAGTAGTTAAGGAGTTATATTCCCGACCCCCTAAGGTGGTTCTCTAAAGGGGTTAAATATTTATGCCACATTTATAATCCACAGAGTTTTAAAGTGACTGTAGGGTTTTTTTTTTTTTTTTTTAACAATAAACATATCATACTTACCTCCACTGTGCAGCTGGTTTTGCACAGAGTGGCCCCAAACCTCGTCTTCTGGGGTCCCCCGGCGGCTTTCATGGCTCCTCCCCACATCAGATAACCCCCAAAGAGAAGCACTCTCCCGAGGGGGTTACCTTCTGGGCGCGCTCCCGAGTCCAGCATTCGGCGTCCATAGCCGCCAAATGTATGACTCAGCCCTGCCCCCCGCGTCATTGTTTTTTTATTGACAGCAGCGGAAGCCAATGGCTGCGCTGCTATCAATCTATCCAATCAAGAGCCGAGAACCCCGGGCAGAGAGACAGCGTGTCCCCGCCGGGTCAAGTTCCAGGGCTCAGGTAAGTAACACGGGGGGGGGGGGGGGCTGGGGGGCCAGTCACTGCAAGGTGTTTTTTCACCTAAATGCATAGGCTGCATTAAGGTGAAAAAACACGAGGGTTTACAACCCCTTTAAGTCTTTTTATCAAATGCATATAGAGACTTTGACCTGCCACGTACCTATTTATGTTACCATTATCAGCTCAGACATGCTAGACGTGTGCAATTCGGCTTCTTAGATAACCCTATCCAGATGCCAGCCCTGGAAAAATTAAGAAATCCAGACCCTACAAAGCTTATCTCCACTTATTACTCTACCCTCAAAGCGGACACTAACCCTAGATTTCGGACTGCTTAGGTAAAGTGGGCTTTCCTGGATATACCATTTATGGAGGAGGACTGGTCTGGAGTTTAGTGACACGTTTAAGACCTCTTTCATTTCCTTCAGAGACCGGGTTATTCAGCCTAAGGTCTTCCACCACTCTAGCCTTACTCCTGCTAGAATGTATAAATGGGGTGGTCTCCCTCAACTGAGTGTTTCAGGGGATGCGGTCAAACTGCTGATTTCCTACATTGTTTTTGGACTTGTCCCATAGTTCAGGATTTCTGGCTCCTTTATATCTTCAGCGTTGGGTCTCCCAAATATTGTTCATCCCAAAAACTGTCCTTTGGGCATCTTTGGCGACCTATCTCTTCCCAGACCAAGAGACTGCTTTGTATCCTTTACTTTTATGCGAGGAAGTCCCTTTTACTGACATGGAAGGGATCAGTGAGCCCAACACAAACCCTATGGCTGAAATTGGTCAATGACTTTTTGCCCCTATATAAGCTCACTTTTGATATTCGAAAGAGAAGTAAAACATTTTTATAAAATATGGGGTAGATGGTTGGCCAGGCCCCTAACTATCTCCTGTACCACCATGATTGGATGTACCACTGTGCATTTATGCTGATAAGATATCCCGCATTAATACATGTTCTATTAGACTGAGTTAAGTTGTATAGAACCCTGTTACATTGCATGATTAATAACCACATGAGATGTGTGTCACAATTGTCAAAATTATGTTTATTTTGTATGTACACAGTTTTTTAATGTACATTAGGTTAGGTATATGGGTTTTTTTTATGTGTGTTTATCCCTTTAAAACGCAATAAATATATCTTTAAAACAAAAAACTGGTGCAGTTATACAAAGTACAACTTCTACTTCAGCTTGTTAAATTAAGCTTTGACAATAAAACCCAGAAGCTGATTGGCTACTTTGCACAGCTGAGCCAAATTCTGTGTGCACTGGTTTTAGTAAATCTATTGAACTTTTTCACAATATTCTAATTTTCTGAGATACAGAATTCGGGGTTTTCCCTAGCTGTGAGTCATAATCATCAAAATTAAAAGAAATAAATGCTTGAAATATATCACTCTGTGTGTAATGAATCTATGTAATATGGAGTTTTACTTTTTTAATTGAATTACTGAAATAAAATTAACTTTTTGATGATATTCAAATTATTTGAGATGCACCTGTATATGAGGACCAGCGATGGACTTGCCGAGCACAGCCAGTGAGCCTATCCTGACCATGGTTTGGTTCAAAAGCCTCACACACTACTAGTTTTTTTTTCCATTCAACCCAGCGGGTTGATCGAAAAAAACCTGACAGCTCAGGTCGGAGCCACTGTAGTAACAATCCAATGTTAGTACAGCAATCTCCCCTGCTGTGTTATTGTGTTCTGAGCCTCCTGGCAGAACACTCCAAAACAATGTCAGCGCTCAGTGGGTAACATTAGGTGGACATGGCACTGGCAGAAACCATGGATGGCAGGCAATGGGTTAAGCAAACTATTCCTTATAAGTAATGATGGTGAATCAGGACAAGTTTAATGAATAATCATCACGACATTAAAACCAAAAATCCACATACATGTAATGTATTAAGAAGGGTAAGATTAAATGAGCCTACGGTGTCACTGGAGGTTCCCGGAGCAATGAGGAGCTACCCATGTCCAAAAGGTGAAACAGTGTAGCTTGGGGGGCACCAATAATCCCTCTACACTGAGGGTCCTGTCCCGAACGGTGGAAATGCTGGCCGATGTGGTCTGGATGGCGCGCTGATGGAGGAAGTTGGTAGCAACGGCTGCGGTCAGAGTGCCGGACCGCTCTCCACAAGGCAGCTCGCTATGCAGGCTGACATACAGATGGATGTGGAGGGAAAAAGATGCAGACCGTCGGCACTAGTGGGTCACTCTCCCTAGATGGATCCACAGCGAGCTGGTCGATGTGTCAGGGGTGTGAGGTGGAGCAGGGAGCCGCTGCAATCTCGAGCCAGAGACCAGGGAAAGCTGGGGAGGGATCGTACAGATGATGTAACGCCCTGGAGTCAGGAGGTGGTGGCCGAAAGTCCTCAGGAACCAGCGTGAAGCGCAGGCAGGAAGGTTGTTACTCATCGCCAGAACACTCCGGTAAGCGCTTTCAGCCACTGGCTGACCTAGTTGATCGGAAGCCGGACGGCAGACCTTTTTCTGTCATGACCCTTCGAGAGACACACACAGGCCGAATGTCGGCCAGTTTCTATTGAACCGGCTGATGCCGATCGACATGCGGCCCGTGTATTTTAGGTCGTTGAGGGTGCGCTCACACAGTGACTGTTTTAAGTCAACTATGCCAGGGTCCACATCCCTACTCCCCAGCTGGCTTGCACTCACACTGGATTGTAAGGAAGTGGTCCCAGGAAAAAACTTGCATGTGTTCCTGGGCACACTCCCCAGCTAACCAGACCAGCAATCCCTGTTTCATTACACACTTCTTACATAGTTACATAGTTAGTCAGGTTGAAAAAAGACACAAGTCCATCCAGTTCAACCATAAAAAAAAAAAAAAAATATTGTACAATCCAATATACCCAATACTATACCCACAGTTGATCCAGAGGAAGGCAAAAAAACCCCAGCAGAGCATGCTCCAATTTGCTACAGCAAGGGAAAAAATTCCTTCCTGATCCCCCAAGAGGCAATCGGATTTTCCCTGGATCAACTTTAGCTATAAATGTCAGTACCCAGTTATATTATGTACACTTAGGAAAGTATCCAGGCCTTTCTGAAAGCAATCTACTGAGCTGGCCAGAACCACCTCTGGAGGGAGTCTATTCCACATTTCCACATTTTCACAGCTCTTACTGTGAAGAAACCTTTCCGTATTTGGAGACTAAATCTCTTTTCCTCCAGTCGTAAAGAGTGCCCCCTTGTCCTCTGTGTTGACCGTAAAGTGAATAACAACACCAAGTTCACTATATGGACCCCTTATATATTTGAACATGTTGATCATATCCCCCCTTATTCTCCTCTTCTCAAGAGTGAACAAATTCAGTTCCTCTAATCTCTCCTCATAGCTGAGCTCCTCCATGCCTCTTATCAGTTTGGTTGCCCTTCTCTGCACTTTCTCCAGTTCCGATATCCTTTTTGAGAACTGGTGCCCAAAACTGAACTGCATATTCCAGATGAGGTCTTACTAATGATTTGAACAGGGGCAAAATGATATCTCTCTCTCTGGAGTCCATACCTCTCTTAATACAAGAAAGGACTTTGCTCGCTTTGGAAACCGCAGCTTGGCATTGCATGCTATTATTGAGCTTATGATCTACCAAAACCCCCAGTTGTACTCCCCCAAGCATGTATGATGCATGCATATTCTTAGCCCCCAAGTGCATAACTTTACATTTCTCAACATTAAACCTCATCTGCCACATAGACGCCCGATTAGACAGAGCATTGAGGTCAGCTTGTAAATTGGAGACATCCTGTAAGGACGTTATTCCACTGCATAGCTTGGTGTCATCTGCAAAGACAGAAATTTTACTTTTGATCCCAGACCCAATATCATTTATAAAGATATTAAAGAGTAAGGGTCCCAGCACTGAACCTTGGGGTACACCACTGATAACCTTAGACCATTCAGAGTAAGAATCATTAACCACTACTCTCTGAATTCTGTCTTTTAGCCAGTTTTCTATCCATTTACAAACTGATATTTCCAAGCCTGTAGACTTTAACTTACACATGAGCCTTGTGTGCGGAACTGTATCGAACGCTTTTGCAAAATCCAAGTAAACCACATCCACAGCCATCCCTCTGTCCAAGGTTTTACTTACCTCTTCATAAAAAGAAATCAGGTTTGTCTGACAATTTCTGCCTTTCATGAACCCATGCTGTCTGTTGCTTAAAATGTTTTTTTTCTAGCAAGAACTCATCTATGTGGTCTTTTATTAAATGCTCCAGTATCTTCCCGACTATAGAAGGTAAACTAAAACTATTAAAGTGGTTGTAAACCCTTACATATACCCAAAAAAGGTATTCTCCTCAGGTGATGCACTGAGATAAAACAAATCTTTCTAAAAAAGTTGTATCCGTCTATCTGCAATCTTCTCTATGGAGAGAATTGTAGTTTGGCATGGTTTACACTCACACTGCAGCAAACTGTACTGGATTAGAAGTGAACTGTGTCCAGGATCACCTGTGCCACATGGGTGCAGTTCAATTAACCAGTCCGGGGCGCGGTTTGGAGCACTCACACTACACAAAAATAACTGACCCAAGGAGGAGGAGGAATAGCGGAACTACCCCCTTTTTTGGATGAAGTTCCGCTTTAAAGATGAATTCCAGCTATGAATATTTTTACATAGTTACATTGGTCCAGTTTGGACCAATGTAACTACGCATAGATTATATATGTGGGATCCCTTTAGAAACTGATAAGCACTGTAGTGGACACTGCAATTATGGAAATCTCCACCAATAGCTTCTGGGTCCCGTGCTGAGTGGCTGCCCTACTGCACTGTGGACACAGGATTTCTCCTGCTCTATCAATTTTTAAATGGAGGCACTGGTTGCCAGGCTGGGTGGAGATTGGTGCCATACCAAACAGCATGTGGAAATGGGTGACACCAAAGGCTTCCAGATGAATGCAAGAGTGAGGTTAGGACAGATTATCAGTCAATGTGACCACAGGTCACAATTCAGCTTCACAGGATTAGCAAGGTAGGAGCAATCCATGTCTGTAGACCTATAAAAGGTAACAGATAATATTTACAAAGATCCTGAGATTATGATTTTTCCTTACGTACCACTTTAAGGGCTCATATTTATAAAGCAGTGGATTTGAATTTCAACAAACATTCGAGGGTAGTGAATCAGTCATGTAAATTTCACTCAAAGAATGTTTGGTGAATGTCAGATTTACAGCTTTATTGAAGTGGTTGCAAACCTCAGACATGAAAAATGAACGAAGCATATCCCTCGATAGTGTATACTTGTTTAAATTAAAAGCACTAAGTGTAATTTCTGTCTGCTGCTTCTCTGCTATCAGCATGAAAAACAAGTTTTTCTGACACAAAGAGAAAAATGGTGACAGAGGAGGAACCTCCAGCAGATTGACAGCCTCAGCTCTGTGCCTGTGTGATGTGTGAAGGGGGTGTGTCTCTACCCTCCAATCAGCTATCAGAGCTCTCCAAAATGTGCCTTCAGCTCTCCGCCCCCTTTTTTCTAAAATCTCAGACAAACTTATGAATTCAGCACTTTGAACGGATGTAGATTAGAGAAGATTGCAGATAGACAGATACAACTTTTTTTAGAAAGATTTGTTTTATCTCAGTGCATCACCTGAGGAGAATACCTTTTTTGGGTATTGTAATGTAAATATGTAAGGGTTTACAACCACTTTAATGTGCCCCGAAAAGTGTTTTCAATAAATAGACAAAACAAAAAAAAGAGTGGGTTTTATTCTTGTGACCGGAGTCCCTCATTAATTCCCCTCACATTGTGCTATACTCTGACAAAAACAAGCTGTTCATTTTCCATCCTGCAGAAAATCTAACCTCTGCTTCTCCTTCAACCATAATAATCTTTTGTCCTCGGATGCTCAGAGCATTCAATTTAAGAGTATAGCTATTAATAGAGCTGTGTGCACCATTTCATATATTACAGGGGAGGCGATATTCACTGGTGATGGAGCAGCAATGCCAAATGGGACTTCTGTACTGAGCCAAAGCCCCATCTCTTCACATCCTGCCCAGAATGGGGAATTTATGTAAAAATATGCCAGGCAGGCGGCATGGGTGACAGAGTCTCACAGGGAGATCCATCACTCTGTCTCACTGAAACTGTCAGCACTTTATAAGTTTCATCAACAAACCTCAACCTAAAAAACTTAATGTCCTTAGCAGCCAAACTTTACTGGGTTTTTTTTCGGTCATCGGGAGACAACCTGTCAGTTGCTCAGTTCAGCCTTGACAGCTCCACAAAAGACTAAGCAAACATATATAAAAAAGAAACAAAGTGATAATACCCTGAAAGTAGAATTATAAGAGGGATTGCACAAACCAAACCATTCTGAGAATAAATGAGAGTAAATGTTCTCATTTTTGTAGGTCATGGTATAGCTTGTAGAGGTTTGTCACATTCTGCTGGACATTGTTAAAGACATTACATAGCTTACCCAGACCACTTATACGGTTACAATGAGTGATAGGAATATACCTTAGCATTTTTATCCTATCAGATAGCAAAGGCACCTTAATCCAATCACCATGGACTGTATCAAGGCAGATGTTGATTGTCCAAGAACGGGATGAGAAGTGTGAAGGTTGTGGAACATGCCATTATGATCAATTTCTCTAACTCCTGAACGACATGGTAAGCCTATCAGGGCTGAGTGACAGTTGCAATTGTGATGGTACACTTCTGGCTTTCAGCCTATCGCCTCCAAAATACACGCAATAATAATGCGGCAATCATTTTGTTTATTGGAACTATTTATTTTGACTTGAGAGACAAACTGGACTATTTGGATACTCGATCAGGAAATTGTATGAAAAATACCGCTTCTTTAGAAGTAATCGTACGATAATCTGATCTTTAGTACACAGCTTTCGAGAGCGGATCACGGCGGGTTATTTGATAGTATACGATTGGATAAGCGCAAAAATTTCTCGAACTATACCAGAACGGTCGAAAATACAATACAAATACACTACAACACATTACATTAATTCCGAATTTTTATTGTGTCATACGAGATTTAGTAAACTCTTAAATTTTCAATATGAGATCAGCATGCAAAAAAAAAGATAAAAAACGTACGATCATCCGTCCAATAATCTCACTGTGTGTACCAGGCATTAGGCACTAACCACTGAGTGTTTGGGAGGAGTCTCCTATTGGTTCTTGCTACTGTATATTGTACTCTGGCTCTTTACTTCCATTGTCACTGTCTGTTTGAAGAAGGTGCTGATGAGGGGCTCTGAAATGTTGCTTATGCTTCTTTGCAACTAACAAAAGGGCTCTATTTTAAGCATTTGATGTGCTAGGGGTACTATGTTTTGGGGGCTCACTGGTCCCCTGCATCAGGGCTTGGGGATCCACCCCTTTTTTCTTTTTTTTAAGTGGGACTAAAATGTTACGTAACAGCTGGGATGTAGAGGCACCAGCCGCACAAAGTGAAAGCTGGCGGCTCTCAAGGAACGGGCGGTTTTTAACTTATCCCCATCACAGGACATCTTGGTGGGGATTTTTAATGCACATCTACAGTAAACCCAAGAACTAACATGTAATATAATCCAACCCATAGACAGTGGCTGCATTCGTTTTCCTTTTGTCAGGCTAAGAACATTTTCCAGTAAGTATAGAAAATACTTGTTTATTCCACCAGAAATGCTGTGTCCTTTTCAATTCCTGTAATCTGAACTGAAATTCCAAACAATGTCATCTTGCTTCCACGTTTTCTACTGTAAACTACAAATTCTCCCACCCTCCCATGTAATGGAGATGGAGAGCAAGGCGTGTTTGTATTTCAAATCAGGAGATCAGCCTACGGTGACAGTTCTGCACCTCTACACATACAGTACATCGAGTAATGTCACTTGTCATTCTAAAGGAGAGAACGTTCAATGTTGAATACATTTTTATTCTTGAGTTTATAGAAGCTTTACAATAAATATTTTATATAGATGTATATTTCTTTTAACCCTTTAGCACTTTCACTCAAGGGAAGAGCAAAGATTTAGAAATTGCACAAAAATGTGTGCAAGTACCTGGCGAGACCCCAGAGAAACCAGCCTGGTCTCCTTTCCAAAGGGGCTTTTCTGAAGCTCGTGGACAAACTGGGAAAGTTGAGAATGAGTGCGGCTGCAGTAATAAATCTGTGTAGAAAAAAAATATATATATACTCTCACCTTAGTTCAATGCAGACAGCTGACAACCATAAGATTAACTATTATCTACCTTAGTCAAAACCAAAATAAATGCTTTGGCTATGGATATACATTGGCTTCTGGTAACCTCACACTACATCCTCTAAGATGCAAAAATTGCAGAAATGCAATACCCTTATTTTTTGTAACTATTATGTATTGCTGTTAATCTTTATTATAGTTTACAATGTAAGCCCACCAAACATTTTTTCCTTTTAGTTTAGGGTAGAGTGAGGAAGATAAGAATCTGTGTTTGGGCTTTTACTGCTGTCTGTGGCCTTGATAGGGAGATCTGACCTGACTTCTTGCTCTGGTGACAATGTTATCACTAGAGAGGAAGGGTGGGGGGGTGGGGGGGGGGTGTTCCTAGTCTTCCACTTTTGTCCTTGTTGAAGGTTTCCCTGCTCCTGTTCTGACATTGAAACCTGAACAGAAAGTGAGGTATAATAGAGACAGAAGTGGCTTGACAACTGCCAGGAGTCCATGGTTCTCTTTTCTCTGTGTCCGCATGGAATGCTTCTGCACCCTGAGTCACTGCTTGACAGCTACTGCTAACACAGTTCTAGCAGTGCAGCACTGCTTGTTTATAATGTGTTGGCTAGTCTGGTGGGCTGAGCAGGATGCAGGTTGTTGAGAGGAGCTATAGTGCCAAGTGAATGGATCGCTGTCCCTTATTACGGCAGCAGCCTGTATAGAAGCAGAACTGAAGCAGCAGCAGGAAACTTCCAAATAATGAGGAGTAAATAAAATATATAAGAAAGATAAAAGGAAAAGGGAGAACTAAAGAATATTGGAAAAACAGTGTGGACCTAGGAATCAATTGCAATAAAAATTTTAAAAAGTTGTGCAAACTTATTTTAATGTTTATAGATACAAATATATGACTCAGACGGTTAGGTGTGTCATTGCCATCATCCCTTGCAACTTTAAAGAAATTATATACCTCCAACTGGGATTTTAAGGGCAATGTAATGATAGAGAAATTATTAATAAAAAAAGAATTTATTGATACAAAAAACGGATAGAATACAAATAAACGTACAAATCAATGATGAAAAATCTGGCTCAATAGGAAATGCGCTTGTTCAAAGTGAATACAAGGGCACGGCAAGAAAGGATCCCTGTAAAACTTGGGGCACCTACCCATGTGGATCCTGTGCCCAATGCAAAGTTATTGGTAGGAGGACCACACTGGCACTGCCTAATGGGGAGAGCTTCTCCCTGCACCATTTTGCTAACTGCAGAACGCAGGGTGTGGTCTACCTCATGCAGTGCCAGTGTGGTGCCTTCTACGTAGGTAAAACCAGACAAGAATTTGGAAAACGGGTCGACAAGCACATGCAGAGTATGTATATTGGCAATCTATACTTACCTTTGGGAAGGCATGTTGCCAGATATCATAATTATCGACTACCTTCTGTGAACTTTACAGTCCTTGATAGGATTCATCTGCCAATCGGGGGGGGTGACTGGAACAAGGTCCTCCTCCAGCGGAAAATGCGCTGGATAAGGCACCTTAGGGCCACCACCCCCCCAGGTTTGAATGAAACCGAAAGTTTCAGACCTTTCTTGGAGGGTTTCAGCTCAGGGAAAACGGAATAACAAATAATCCATTATATCTTCTTTTGTTCTCTTATCCTTATATAAATGGGGGCCATTTTCTGTAATGATTATCATCTCCACTTAAAGCCTTTGGGTTACCCAGATAAAAAGGGTCCCATTAACAACAAAATAGGCCTATGGTCTTCAGAGGGGATCTCTTTGCCTACTGTCATGTGTTCTAAATTGCCAGGATTTTAATCTTACACCCCACCCGGCTAAAAAATTTAGAAGAGTTTTTCTTAAATTTGCTCATTTTTTGTATGATTATATTTTTCAATTCAAACTGTATATTTATCATGTATAATATTCTGATCGCTGTTATTATAGAAGCATTTTTGCATGTAACCACGTTCTATGATCCTGCTTCTCAGTCCTGCAAAAATTGGGTCTGGGCTACCAATGTCTTCCCCGCTCTTCTTTATCCCTACCCGGCACAGGGGGGGCCATGACGGTTGATCATGGCCCAAATACCCCGAAGACGCCAATCTCAATGTGGTGTCAGGGGGGTTTTTCCACTGTGCCGGTGGTTATAAGCCCTAATATCTGTTTTCTGCCACTCGGGGCGAGTGCCAGTTAAAGCGTATCATAGGGGGTTGGGCTAAGTTTAATAAATAAATCAATAATTCATCTAAGTTCCCATTTCATCTAACAAAGAAATAAAATCCATCACTTCCTAGATTGAATGCAACTAAAAAGAGCCTCCTCTTTACTCTTTTCTAGTTTAACTCACTCATTAAGGAATATAGAAATGCCATCTCCACAGTGACCCCCACAACATTGCATATATCAGCGGTGTTTACATTCTCAGATGTCCTACAGACAGGCAGCAGAGTCACTATACTTTGACGCCCTGTGCGTCACAGACAAAGCAACCAATGGCGCTGTATAAGATCATACAGCGCCCCTTCCTTTCAGTGAATAGACGTCGGAGCCACGTGACTCTGACGTCACACACGTCGAATATTTCCCACATGAGAGGTTGCCTCGGTGATTCGACGCACCTCTCTCCCCGCCTCCGGCCGCGCCCACACTCCATGGGAGAAGTGGAAGGCTTTCAACCTGACATCACGGCCGGGGAGGAGAGAGGGAGGGATTTAGGCGTCCATCACCTAGACAACAGGAAGCTATGTGACGCTTCCTTTCAAGATACCATATAAGGATGTTATTTAACACTGACGGCGGCCAATTGAGGCCGCGCCTCTCCCACTGCACCACCAATGATTTAGAGACTATCCGTAGATGTTTATTACGCCCATTGCACAACCACGCCCATACCCCCTATATTAGGACGCCAGGGACGGCCATAGGCAGCATTCTATAACTGGCTTTTCTACAGAGAGGTACTCCAGGACCTGAGCTCTCTGTTACTGACAACCTGGAATTCCTTCCTAACACCAGCTTAAGATAAAAAAAAAAAAAAATGTTTTTCTTTTTTTCTGATGGCTTTGGGAAATTTGGTTCCCCAAGAAACACCATCATTATTATTTTTGATTCTTTTGAAAAAAATTTTATTCAATACTTTCTTTATTGTTTATGTCATTTCAGCCTTCTATGTTTTTTTTGGCTGCCAAATATTGTTTTTTTCAAAAATATACCAGGCCGCCCCGTAGAGGATTTTTTGAGCGATACAGACAATGGGTGATTAGGGCCCCTGCCAGCACTGGGAAAGAACTTTTCATAGCTACATGCCTCAATGTAAGTCGCATATGTTATACAATTTTTCTAGCGGAAATGCGATTGTCTTAGATATAGGCGACATGTACATATATATATATATATATATATATATATATTAGTAACCATATTGTTATTTGAAATTCTAGAAAGTGATGCAGTCCTTCCCTGAGGAAGACTTCATTTTGATATTAAAAGTTGAAACGCGTTGGAATCTGCTATCAGGACGCCATCGCATCAATTTTGGTGGTACTTGTATTTAGCAGCAGGACGCATCATCTATTCTCATGTATCTGATGTTTTTTATAATTATCCTGTATTTTCAAAACACACATCATTGATTTGTACGTTTATTTGTATTCTATCAGTTTTTTGTATCAATAAATTCTTTTTTTATTAATAATTTCTCTATCATTACATTGCCCTTAAAATCCCAGTTGGAGGTATATAATTTCTTTAAACTTATTTTAATGTTTACTGAAATGTATTCATAGGCCTCTTCTGTATGTTGGACAGCTTTACATGAATTTTACTTTTATTTTATTTTTTTCTTCAAAAAACGCTTCAGTTAAAATTCTCTTTTTGTCCTCCCCTTCTTCAGGTAGGTTCCCCTATTTTTATTTTTTTTATTTTACATATGCGTTTGTTTGGTCTTTTACTTGCTCATTCATTTGATTTAAGAGAAATACCTTTGTGTTCCTGTCAGCCCCCCTCTTTTCTTAAACTTTGCAAAACACAGAAGCAGATCAATGCCTGCATGGTCAGTTTTCGCCCCTTGGATCTCTTATGGGAGTTACAGAATGATGCGTCCTTCATTTATTTTTATTTTTTGGGGGGGAAGGGGGGGGTGTATTGTAGCTGTAGATTTTACCAAGCCCTGGTTTTACAAAGGTTGACAACCACTGCTTTGGACAAACTTTAAAACAATTTCCACTTTCTATTTCTTGTACATATCTATCAGCAGTTTTTGATGTTCTATCCCCACAAGGCTTCCAATTAGTATCCTTGTTATTTATATCAGATGCACTCATTTTAGTTGCTCTGGGATATGACTCAGCTCCGCTGTGCTATTTAAAATGCAAAAATATGCAATGTGGTAATAGCCAGATCTCAATCAATGATCTGACAGTAAATAGATCTTGTTGCTTACGGTTACAACACTTTCTACCTCAGGTTTTCTCTCCGCATGGACTTACTAGATAAGCTACAGAGACTAAAAGAAAGTAATTTACAGTTGACTAATTGTACTGTACAAAATGACTTGTGGTGCTCGAGGCCCAATGTGATCTGACACTGCTTACTAACCTTTGTCACATGCTCTTCTTCCAAATCATCTTCCTCATCGAGCCTGCAAGCACACAAGGAATAGGTATGTTTAACAAGGCATCGTAGTTAAAAATAAGTAATGATTATCATGGCCGCCATCTAGATATAAAAAATATTTAATCTATCCCTTGCAGCCATCAGTGTCTCCTATGCAATACAGTTGCCCTACCCACTCTACACCAAGACTACAGTTGTCCTGCTTTCACTGCTTCTGCATACAATGGTTTACTCTGCCTTACCTTTCTATGCTGTGTCGTCACCTGCTTAAACCCAAAATCAGTGCATGTAATACGAAACTAACAGAAATACAGTTACAAAAGACTAGATATGTATTATATCATTTGCTGCTGTTGTATACTGAAGACGTAATCACGAAACGTATGTCGAGGCGGTACCTGGTCACGCTGTCCTGCACTATATCCGGTCCTCTGGTTGTTTCTTGTGGTCGGTGGAACGCACGCCATCCACAGAGGTGGACGCGATACAGATCCAGCCATACCCATTTGTGACAAGCCAGCAGCCCCAGTGCCAGGTAGGCACTTCTTAATGCAAGGAGCCAATCATCTACTTTTTTTATTACCTTTTTCAATAAACAGTATCACGCTATGGATGTTTATTACTTTTTTTACATATCCTGCCTTGTACTGTGAGGAAGAGGGTTCCTTGTACATCTACAAGTCATACACATATGCGAGCAGGCATAAACATGCCAAAGCGATATTTGACTTAAAGGAGTCAAATACATCTGGTAAGCAGTTTTATGCTCACGTTGGGTGTTGATATTTTTTGGTGAAGGATTGCTCACTATCAAGTGTAGAAATTAAGATCACCTTGCAAGAAATTCCTTGTAATTGGAATATCATGTTTTTTTCTTTTTTTGGGACTGTTTTTTTAGCACGTATATATTTTTTTATTCAATCCAAGATTTTCACCTATGGACTTTCATTGTGTGTTTTTCACATGGTCTAGTTATTCACATAAATTCACGATTATATGTGGTATGCAGTCATGTTAAATGTAAATAGCGCCCCCTATCTCACCTTATTTAAACTAAGAAGTGTATCACTTTTTCAGGGGAGCGGCATATTTGAAATTTTATTTTTAGTTTAGTAATTATAGGTTGGCGCAGAGTCTATTTTCACATTCCTATTTTAAGAACTTAGTGGAAGCCCTACAACGGTCAGACTTAAGTGAAGTGTGATCTTAAGTGTAGCAGAGTCCCGGGTCCCTTGAGGCCTAATGGTGACCTCCAGAGTTAGGGACAGCTGACATCCTTCTGTGTAGAGTGGGTTGCAAGGCATGGTGGATATACAGCAAGATGAAATGGTGGGTGCCAGACACTTTTTGCATGCAAAGAGATTTATTGTCTCTTGAACAGAACTGTGGGAGAGAGGGTTAGGGCAGGACACCCTTAAGGTGATGCAATGATAATTGGCAGACTCAGAGACTTCTATAGGCAGACAGCTATACAGTGGAAGGCCTCCAGCCGGACACCACTTCTGTATAGGCAGGACCGTTGTCACCTTTGGCAACAATCTTGTAGCAGTTATTAAACGGTATTTGCATTCAACTATTGGCAACACAAAGTTCTCCATTTACTCCACAGTCACTCACTGTGGGTCTTCACTCATCGAACTCCCAGTCTTTCACTAGACTTTGGATCCAATATCCATTGGATCCCCTGAGCTCTTCCACTTTTAGCACTCAGTATCTTCCTAAAGCATCACCCCCGCTTCCCTGCTGGGTCCCTGGCTTGGCACTCACGGATACTCTTCAAGCGTCACCCCCACTGGCCCGCTAGGTCCCTGGCTTGGCACCCGCTGATGCTCCACAAGGGTCACCTCTGCTGTCCCATTAGGTCCCTGGCTTGGCACTTACTGAAGCTTTCCCGCTTCTTCACCGTTCCTGGCTGGTGAGAAGACTGTACTGGCTTCAGCTTGCTCCCAGTACTCTCCAGTAACAAGGTGGATGGTCCCTTAGTGGCGACAGCTTCCCCTACTACCTCCGGCCAAAGCCGGTTCCCCGTCCGGCTGAACCTTTCTGGTTGGACTTCAAGCCAGCAGTCCCAACCCTACGCTGCTCTCCCGCTCCTGGAAAGGCCCTCAGGCAGCCTAGCAGCCAAATGTCCCCGGGATAGGCCTCAGGCTTCCGGCCTAGCAGCCCGGGGCAGGAAAACACGCATCCACCCAGACAGCCGTCCAGGTGGCACAGAACCCTGATCACCTGACTCCACCCAAATAGGCTCTCCCAGCAGGCCAAGGGACCAAACAAAATCCCTGCCCATTGGCTGAGATACCCCATCCATTCATGTCTGAGCTTGCAAAACGCCTGTCTTATGTAATGTCACTAGCATAGTGCCAACCAGTGACAGAAGAGAAAGGGTGCAACAAACCCAGATTTAGAGAGGAATCAATTGATCTCCTAAAAATTGGCCAAGACAACTATCGCCTGGCAACTAAATTTGATAGCAACTTTGCCTGAACATCAGGGTGCTAGATCTGTAATGTTACAAAAAGAAAATGCAGGTGATCATACAGAACAGATATATATATATATATATATATATATATATATATATATATATATATATATATATATATATATATATATATATATATATATATATATATACACACACACACATATATATGGGATGCACCGAAATTTCAGCCGCCAAAACATATCGTCCGAAAATGGCCCTTTCCGCAGAAAGCCGAAAGAGAATTTTTGCCGATACCGAATGGGGCGGGGCCTGGGCAGGTGCCGCCTATCAGGGGGGGCCGCTGCCTATTTGATTACAGTGCCGGGAACATCACTGCTTTCATTTCAATAGCTGTGTGTTCCCCGCTGCGCGCCGTCACATACAGCCCCATTGGATGGGTGATCTGTCTAAGTGCCCGGACAAGGGGGAGGGGCTGTATGTGACGGCGCGCAGCGGGGAACACACAGCTATTGAAATGAAAGCTGTGATGTTCCCAGGGCGGTAATCAAACAGGCGGCGGCGGCTCTCTGCCTTCACTGGCTGCAATGGGGACACAGGCTGCACTACTGGGGACACTGGCTGCAATGGGGACACAGGCTGCACTACCGGGGGACACAGGCTGCACTACGGGGGGACACAGGCTGGCTGCATCTGACGGGCACTGGTGAGGCTGCAATGATCTCTTGTATCATGTCCGCAGTCTCTGACTCTCTGACCATGTCCCCAGTCTCTGACCATCTCCTGTACCATGTCCCCAGTCTCTGATCATCTCCTGTACCATCTCTGCAGTCTCTGACCATCTCCTGTACCATCTCTGCAGTCTCTGACCATCTCCTGTACCATGTCCCCAGTCTCTGACCATCTCCTGTACCATGTCCCCAGTCTCTGACCATCTCCTGTACTATCTCTGCAGTGTCTGATCATCTCCTGTACCATCTCTGCAGTTGCTGACCATCTCCTGTAATAAAATATTTTTAAAAACAGTCACTTTCGGTATCGGTTTCCGGGATCGAGGAAGATTTATTTTCGGTATCGGCACCGAAAAACCCATTTGGTGCATCCCTAATAATAATAATAATAATATATATATTATACACACACACACACATATACATATACACACACACGTACACATATATGTGAACCCTCATCTTGTAAGACAACACATTCAGTTTAAAATAGAAATGAAAGGCAAAACATTTGTGTATACATATAAAAAACATTATGAATAATTTTCCCCTTCTTTTATAAGTGATCACATAACCTCTGTTATGTTCTGCTCTGTCCCGTTAACCTCAGCTGCACAAGAATCTTAGAGAGCTGGGGAAGGAGAAACAGAAGTACATTAATCTTCTCAATGAATGGCTGTGCCAGGACAAGTCTATTCAGTTTAGAAGAGCAGGCTGAGCGCTGTGCTCTCATGCCTAGTGTGCTCAGATTTTGATAGGAGCCGATTGATGCTCACAACCGTAAAAGAGTTGCCTGTATGTTTAGGAAGTGACCCGAGTTTGGTTGGCGGCTCGGACGAGCAGACGTTTCTTTTGTTGCATGCTTTGGACTTTCCGTACAATACAGTACTGCACTGAAAATTGTGTGTTTGTTGACCTGCTGAGGGCCCGTTCACACTACCTGAATCAATAAACGGCACGATTGGTGGTGGGTGGTAAGGGGGCAGTGCACGGTTTACATTTTTTTTTTTGACAGTGTACAAATGTGCACTCCAATCAAACCTCTGAGCAGCATGCTTGTGCAATCTGACGAGCTGCAGATAAGTTAAACATATCTGCATTTTTCCCCACATTACACATCACATTCACAGGCACATAATATACAAATCTTTTTAGTTTTCTATGTACCTTTGCAGTGACTGGTGTTATCACAAGGGTACAAAGAAAACAAACTGAATTCAATGGCATTCTTTAGATCAGCTTGGAATTCGGGTTTAAAAGTTTACTTTACATCTGCCTTGAGAATTACTTTATGCACAGAGAACAACGCAAAACAATCACTTTTCTCCCAGCTTGTTTGTTGCGTCTCTGTGCCACAGATGGCCGACTCTGCAGCTGACAGCATGTCACCAGGAAAAATGTCACCCACTTGAAATGTAAATGTGTATCAGTTTGCTTTTGAAGGGAGCTAAAGCCTCATTAAACAAAAAAGCCGGGTAAGCTGTGTCAATAGGGATATGTCAGCCAGGCGTTTTAAACCCGCAAAAACATTCTACTGCCATGCATGCCCTTTTACAGGAAGTGACAAGTGAGTCAGACCAAATACTCATCTCACATCACAGGGAACCGCGGAACGGCTCCATTAGAACATCAGGCAGCAGTGTATCTGCAGTACATGTTGTCATTAGGTCTCATGCCGACCTAATGACAACAGGCTGTGCTGGCAATACCAAAACAGATTTTATACATTTTCAATAGTGCTAATAATCTAAGAATCATACTTACCTAGGTGGATGCAGCATTGGTCTAATGCTGCATCTGTCCCCTACTGGATTTAAGACTGAGAACCGAGTGATCTACGACCGCTGATCGCTCGATTCTCAGAGCTCCATGACCAGAGAGCTGGTAACTGTCATTTACCGGCTCTCTGCGCTCCCCCCCTGCGCTCACTGGAGCTCTGGGCTGTGGAGGGGGCGGGAGCAGGTCACTGAGAGGCTGAACCGGGTGCTGGTTCAAGCATGTGGGGGGATCCCAACCATATGGTCATGATCTTTCCTGAGCCCAGACCGGCTCTGTGACATCAGCCGACAGCGGACTTTAGCCCGCTGTCTGCTGAAAATGGATCACAGGAGTGTAGAACGAACTAAACTCCTGTGATCCATAGGAGAAGTACAAATGAAATTTAAATGAATGGCCTGCCGTGCCCGAGGAAGCATAGGACACAGAGCCCGCACTAATGCGAACCAAGCCTAAGGAGTCATCAGCAAAACAGTTCCATCAGTTGCACCACAGCCCTGGGCCTGTAAAGCAGTCTGTGGCCAACCATTGATGTCTCGGAGAGCACTTTCAACAGTATCTCACTCTGGGGACACAATACAGACTTCCTCACAGTATGATCCAGGTATGGCCTCCAAGGCTATGCCGAGGATCAGCTGATCTCGAAAGCTGCAAAATAAGCCCCATGACTATGCAGCAACTGAAGAAGACCTAAGGGTTGATTTACTAAAACTTGAGAGTGCAAAATCTGGTGCAGCTCTGCATAAAAACAAATCAGCTTCCAGTTTTGTCATCAAAGCTTAATTGAAAAAGCTGAGGCTAGAAGTTGACTGGCTATCATGCACAGCTGCACCAGATTTTGAACTGTCCAGTTTTAGTAAATCAAGCCCTGTATCTTAACAAAAGGCAGACAAAAGTAAGAGGAGATTTTCTTCTCTTAAAAGGGGAGAAAAATGTCATAGGACACTAGCATTTACAGAAATCACAGTACTCTCCCTGAGAACACCTTTATCTAGTTTTCTGTCCAGAAAGACTTTGCCATGTTTGTTTAGTCATCATCCAAGGTCACCATAGCCATTTTATTGCAGGGAACTTTTTTATAGGCAGCAGGAAAGTAAAGCTCATTGAAAAATGTAAATAGTTAAATTTTTATTCATATGCAACTATTTTAACACTATTTGCCTACTCTAAATACAGGCGATAACATATATTTTCATACTCTGCTTGCTTCTTTGTGTCTTCGTCGCTCTCATATTCAGCGAGAACCAGCTCTTCCTCTCCATGCTCCAAGTCCATGCCGTCTCCTCCTGAGAGCATCTGCCGACTGAGCTGCAAGAGGCGCATTGTCTCATCTTCCTCCTCTCTCTGGAGATACGAGAAAAGCAGCAGCAGATAAAAGCCTGCACACTCACATAGAACATCCCGCAGGACCAGCAAAGCATCAAGGATGCATATTTTAATAGGGGTACTACTGCAGAAGAAAGAGATCAGAGCTTGCATATTCATGAATAACTGTATATAAAGTAGATTAAAAAAATGACATTTAACAGATAAGACAAGCTTTAAGATACTAAAAGTGTAATATGTGTAAACCTATTCTGACATCAAATCATTAAAGTAGATGTAAACCCTAACTGAATAACATTTAGTTTGTTCTGTGCACGATGTATTATAAACAATTTACACTTTTTTTTTTTTAATACTTATTTCATCTCGATTTTTTTTTTATATTCTTTGTTACATCTCTGATCTCTTGCAACCACTTCCTGTCCACATGCACTTCACCAATAGCTGCACAGGATTCCTGATGAGTCTGTGTGTCTTATGTTTCCATGACACACAGAGTCAGCTTGGCCCCACCGCTCCCTCGTCACCGACTCTGATCAACAGCAGCAGGAGCCAAAGCAAGAGACCCAAGGGAGCCTTAGCTTTTGTGCACACTGCTGGATCGTGATCAGGCTCAGCTTTGTATTTAGGGTGGGGGGCTGCAAGGGAAGCTGCATGCAGAAGGTTTTTACTTTCCTGCATAGAATTCCTTTACAATCACTAATTTTCATTTTAATATCTCTCATCAAAACAATTTTAGTTCAGTACCAGTCACATTAGTTCTTTGTTTTATATAGACCCCCTTTGGGGAGATTTTCCCTCATTTACTGGCCCTACGACACCCATGCAAGAAATAGGTGCAGTGGCCACTGGGACAGAAGGCATGGACAACAACAAACACCTTTAGAAGTTCTAATTTTACCTAATGGGCCGTACACGCGATCAGAAAATCATATGAAAAATACCACTTTTGAATCGATCGTACGAAAATCTGATCGTTAGTACACAACTTTCGAGAGCCGACACGACAATTAATGCAAAATTATCTGATGGAACACACACAAAAATGTTTCTCGTATGATACCAGATCGTACGATTTTTGTTTCATCAGTACAGTTTTCGTTCTAAAATACAATACAAATACAACACACTACATCACTTCCAAATTTTTTTCTGTCGTATCAGAATTTTTGTAACTTTAGTAAACTCTTAATTTTCGAATATAAGACTAGCACGCAAAAAAAATTAAAAAAATGGATGCTCATTTGTCTGATATTCTCATCGTGTCTACCAGGCATTACTCTGCTAAAAAAATGTTTTGTCCAAGTCCTCATTGGAGAGATTTTCCATCACTTCCTCTCCTCAAAGGACGTGAGAAGATATCTCAATAGACACAAAGATTTCAATATGAATGTCAGCTCTGGAAAGGAACATCACAATGCATGATACACAGAGCAATGCCCTACAAGTAACACCACTTTCAGGCGCTGGGCCATGGATGCTTCAATTTCTGGATGGAAACCCATGAGTGCCAGGTAAAAGCGGCTTCCCTGAAATCTGTGACAGAGATTTGCAGTAAAGTTAATTTTTCCCCATTTTCCTAAAGCTCTTACCTTTCGCTTTGAGGCAAACTTCAGTTGAATGTTATGTCGCATCTGCTCCAGCCTTTCCTCTTTTTTCTTCCGCTGTATCTGATCCTCCTAAACAAAGAATGATAATCTCATTGTCATGGATTCTATTGAGAGGTCAATAACCTTTGTGATGAATGTACCCAATACACAGGAACCTTTCCTTTTGTAAATAAAAACACTTATCTCAGCACATGCAGTTTAAAAATACATACAGGGTCATCCAAAAAAAAAAAAAAACTCTTTAAAATCCAAGACTGTCACCACAACTAGTATTACAGGTTCTGCACAAATTCTATCTATGTGGACAGTTTGGTGCATATCCTGTATAATTGTAATTACAAAATATTTGTTATATTATATTCAGGGTCTTGTTGTGACAATCTCACTTTAAATGGACCTCCAGCCATGCGGCAGAGTATGGTTCATCCATAAGAATGAATAGGGCTGCTGCACTATGAAGACAGGCTGGTTGGGGGACATTTTCAATAAAAGGCCATTAGGCATCAGGCAGTACAGTGATGGATTAGAAAATATCTGCAAACCACAGGCGCCCCCCTCCCTGAATTTATTGGTCTGGGGTCTCATACCAAGATATATACATAAAGTGCTAAGCAAGCACCTGGGGGTTCCTCCTATGATATAGTGATGGCACCACCACGTTTGTATAGTCTTCAGGTTCACTTAGTAGGCAAAAATCAAAATTAGAGGTGAACGTCATGCAGATCGAAGTCACAAATGCATGCAGCTCTGTATACTTTACTAAATGTATGTTTAAGTGCAAGCACCTAAAACTGACTTAACTATAGACCTGTTAGTTTAACTTCTATAGTCGGGAAGATACTGAAGAGTTAAATAAAAAAGACCACATAGACGAGTTCTTGTTGGAAAAAAATATTTTAAGCAACAAACAGCATGGATTCATGAAAGACAGAAGTTGACAAAATCGGATTTCTTTTTATGAGGAGGTAAGTAAGTAAAACCTTGGACAGAGGGGTGGCGGTGGACGTGGTATACCTGGACTTTGCAAAAGCGTTTGACACAGTTCCCCACACACGGCTCATGTGTAAGGTAAAGTCTACAGGCTTGGAAAAATCCATTTGTAAATTGATAGAAAACTTGCTAAAAGACAGAATTCAGAGAGTAGTGGTAAATGATTCTTACTCTGAATGGTCTAAGGTTATTAGTGGTGTCCCCCAAGGTTCAGTGTTGGGACCCTTACTTTTAGATATCTTTATAAATGATATAGGGTCTGGGATTAA
Organism: Lithobates septentrionalis; assembly: GCA_037952835.1. Lineage (NCBI taxonomy): Eukaryota > Metazoa > Chordata > Amphibia > Anura > Ranidae > Lithobates > Lithobates septentrionalis. The sequence goes on from JBBDGP010002717.1 coordinate 193,392, forward strand.
AAGTAACATTTCAGTCTTTGCAGATGACACTAAGCTATGCAGTGGAATAACATCCTTACAGGATGTCTCCAATTTACAAGCCAACCTCAATGCCTAATTGGGCAACGAAGTGGCAAATGAGGTTTAATGTTGATCAATGTAAAGTTATGCACTTGGGGGCTAAGAATAGGCATGCTTCATGCATACTAGGGGGAGTACAACTGGGGGAATCAATGGTGGAGAAGGATCTGGGGGTTTTCGATCATAAGCTCAATAATAGCATGCAATGCCTAGCTGCAGTTTCCAAAGCGAGCAAAGTCCTTTCATGTATTAGGAGACATATGGGCTGCAGAGAGAGATACAATTTTGCCCCTGTACAAATCATTAGTAAGACCTCATCTGGAATATTCAGTTCAGTTTTTTTGTTCCAGTTCTCAAAAAGGATATCAGGAAACTAGAGAAAGTACAGAGAAAAGCAACCAAACTGATAAGAGGCATGGAGAAGCTCAGCTATAAGGAGAAATTAGAGGAACTGAATTTATTCTCTCTTGAGAAAAGGAGATTAAGGGGGTATATGATCAACATTTACAAATACATAAGTGGTCCATATCGCGAACTTGGTGTTGAGTTATTCACTTTAAGGTCATCGCAGAGGACTAGGAGGCACTCTTTATGTCTAGAGAGATTTAATCTTTAAATATGGAAAGGTTTCTTCACAGTAAGAGCTGTGAAAATGTGGAATAGACTCCCTCCAGAGGTGTGTAGCGCTGACAACTTCTGTTTTTTGCCATGTGTGTGTTATGCAGTCCATAAGTTGTTATAGTGCCATCTTGTGGATAATTGAAAAGGTACAATACTTTTACGTTTCATGATTAAGTGAAGTGACATGGAAGTGATTGATTGTTTACTTCGGAACTTTAGCTGTGACCCACCCACAATGCTCCTGGACAAGAGGAGAACTGAACTGCATTGTGGGAGGATATAAAAGGGTAAGGAGCGGCCATCTTAGGTCTCTTGTTCCTGGGACGCGTGGCCTGCCAGCAGGACTCTGTGGGTGGGTGTGTGTGTCCCACAGGGTTGCGGCCTACTTTGTGAAGGAGTGGAGCAGCTGCAAGGGATCCTGCCGTCGTATCACAGTGTGCTGGAGCAGCAGAAGTGATCGTTCAGGAGACCCGTGGGGAGGTAACCGAGGACTCCTGGTCTTTAGTGAACGGAACAGTGTGACGGCGTGGTGGTGCCTCCATACGGACTGAGAACTGCTGAAACGGAGACATCTATCTGCCTGGATCCCGTGTGGTGAGAGGGTTAACACCCGGAAGTTTGTTTAATACTACACACACACTTAGAACTGTTACAGAGTATTGCTGGGACTGATAGTCCCACAGAACAAGTTAAGTTGGAAAACAGTACATCTGCATAGACTTCAGTATTCAAGAGCGGATGCTAGACGTTTGTCTTCTTCATATAAGAATACTTAGTCAGTCTGCCAGATTATAACTGCCTTAGTGTATTACCTTACACTGCGCAACACCCAAGAGGAACCCCTTGTGGATTACAATTACAAGTTCTTAGCTAGCGAAGACTGAAGGCGTCAAGACTATCTTTTTCATTGCAGGGCTCTGCATTTAGTTACAAAGAATAGTGACTTTACGGTTTAGAGCAGGGGGAGCTCCCTGGTACAAATGTATATAATTAGGTGTATTTGTGTATGCTACCAATTGTCATAACCATTTCCTACATTGTTGCACTACGTTGGTGTGATAGTATAGTCATTGTAATAACTCTTGATATAAATATATTTACTCAAAGAAAGAAGTTATTCTTGGTTATTATTGAAGTTTGTGTGCAGTGTTGTTATTTCTCCTGCAGGTGGAGCTACAGACACCCAGGTAGAGGTAAATATAAATAAAAGTGTATATTGTGGGTTAAAGTCAATACTCATATCATTACAACACTGCACTACAGCTGTGCCAAGGGGATTGAACAATTTAAGAGGGGTAAAGAGATAAGAGGACAGGCCCGCTTTGAACCAGCAGCTCCACCGAGTTATTGCTACAGGTGGTTCTGGCTAGCTCAGTTGATTGCTTTAAAAAAGGCCTGGATTCTTTCCTAAGTGTACACAATATAACTGGGTACTAACATTAATAGGTAAAATTAATCCAGGGAAAATCTGATTGCCTCTCGAGGGGTTAGGGAGGAATTATTTGCCCTGCTGTAGCAAATTGGAGAATGCTTTGCTGGGGTTTTTTGCCTTCCTCTGGATCAACTGTGGGTGTAGGTTTGTGTATATGGGATTGCATTTTTTTTATTTTGCTTGAACTTGATGGACTTGTGTCTCTTTTTAAACCTAACTATGTAACTATATGGTTACTGCCAGCGGCTATAGCCACTGGCAGTAAAAATTGTATTCTGCCGCCTGGGAATGCTCCCCATGCCCCCCACTGGTAGAATACAAAAGCCCTGACTGTGTTGATGGGGAATCGAGCTATTTTCTTTCCTTCCATCCGTGGAAGATAAGAAAATCGTATCATCTATGGCCAACCTAAATGAACTTCTGCAGAGATAAATCAGGTCTCAACTAGACAGGACTGTTCTGTGTGGCAGAGATATGTATATATCCAGACTGGATGGGCAGAAAAACAAATCCGAAACGGTTTCAAGGGAGGGTCTTTGTTCTGGTTCACAGCTGGCAACTATGACATGAAAAGGAAGTGTGGCGAAACAATGAAGCCAGAGCCCTAAAAGTGTAGATTCTGGTTAGAAAGACCCCATAAATTCTTGTTCCTAACGGTTTCTAGGGTTCTAAAATGATATCAAAACTATGCTTTGTTTCCATTTTACATAGAAATAGTTCCATCTATATAAACATATAACTGACCTTTAAAAATATTTTCCCTCAGGAATCCATTAGCTTGTAAGTTCACGATATCACAGTTTATGTCTGCACTTCCATGTGACGGCTCGTTGCCTTACTAGTCACGCATTTTTCAGTATATATACACATCTCTAAACAAAGCAGTGTTAGACTTTCCAATTCTCAAATGATCCTCTACTTATCCTAGTCTATAGACATAAACCTAATACAGCAATGGAGCCCTCTAGAGTAGAGAGAATGTTTTAGATGTAGGAGGTCAACCGCAAGGTGTGTAGTAACCTCAACCAAGCTCTTTTAACGTAGACCTTTCATAAAGCCAGTCATACACGGATCGACGTTCAGCCCGTTCAGCATGGACTGGCCGAATTTCCATTGATAAACTTGGGTACAACCAGCCTGCTGGATTTTTCTACATATGAATACTGTTATACCCGCTAGCAGTAACCATTGTATTCTGTCACCCCCCCCCCCCCCCCCCATGCCAACAGAATACAATAGTGTTGCAGAAGGCATTTAGCGTTGATGGGGGAAATCAAGCCCATTCATTTATGGACTGCCAAAGAGAAATATGAGGACATTATTGTGGACCTTCTTCTGAAAATACTAGTTACCTGGCACTGGTCAGTCAGTCAACAGTAAATTCATTCAAGCATTCTTGGAATAAATGTGAGAGTATCCTCAAACAGATGAAAAATAAAGCAAACCAAAAATAAAAATACATTTAAAAAACAAAGTATGCAAAAAACTCTTCCGCTTCCAGAAGTGAAATGAAAACCCTGGGTCAGCTACAAGCCGAGTTGTAGCTTACACAGCGCTATGGCTGTTGGCCAAGCACTGTCACTGTTTTTTTCTTTTTTAGAAGCCTGGAAAGCATTGCAACAGCGATCAGCAGGTCACTGTGCAATGCAGGACTCCTGCAAACTGTCAGTGTAAGCTGGCTGCCCTTTCAGCAGGCAGTTTTACACCAACAGGAACAATCAATGAACTACCACAGCACTCAGTGCCGTGGTAGTTCATTGAGAACTACAAGCTGACAGCCACAAAAGGATGTCAGCACTGCGGAGGGCTGCAGGAGCGGGAACATGTCACATATATACGCATATAGTTCTATGCATTAAGATATAAAGCCTTCTGTGTGCAGCAGCCTCCCTTAATACTTACCTGAGGTCCCTCTCTGTCCAGCGATGTCCACGAGTGTCTCAGCTGTCCGAGATTCTACCTCCTGATTGGGGAGAGAGGGGGCAGAGCTGGGTCAGGGCTCTGTGTCTGAATGGACATAGGGAGCTGTGACTCGTCTCGGGTGCTCCCATAGCAAGCTGCTTGCTGTGGGGGCACTTAACAAGAGGAAGGGGCCAGGATCACGGAAGAGATCCGAGAAGAGAAAAATCCAGGCTGCTCTTTGTAAATCCACTGCAACAGAGCAGGTAAGTATAACATGTTTTTTTTTTTTCCCCTATAAAAATAACTAAGACCCTGGATGTCTCCCCTGTGCTCTGCACTGCATTACATTCATTCCCACCCTCGATCACCGGGACACTGACAACGGCTACCCGGAAGTGACATCATGCACACTGCGCTTCCGGGTCAGGAACAAGAAGGGTAGGAGAGCAGACGTGTGCTCTCCTCCTCCCCTCTACCTGGCGGCACCCGCTATTCTGGTCCCAGGCCCACAGATTGGCAAGCGTAGCCCGGGATACTGCATGTTGGGGGCATTGTGCAATACAATTTTCGCAACCCAGTGTTACTTTGGTATACTAAAGTATAATTACAAGCCACTTCGTTATCACTTTTGGACTTATAGAAAGGTGCTCCATCATGCTGGAAAAGGCATTGTTCCTCACCAAACTGTTCTTGGATTCTTGGGAGAAGTTACTCTCAGTCCCCTTTTACACTTGTGCATATTTTCCTGCGACTTTGGACATCAGAGTTGCATGACAAGTCATACCCCATGATTCCCAATGATAACCATTCATATCTGTGCGACTTCAAAGTAGTCCTTGTACTACTTTGGTCCGACTTTGATGCGAGTTGAGGTCCATAGACCTTAAGTGTACACAGGCATTCCCTGAAATTGCAGCAAAATTGTGGCAAAACCGTGTGAATTTCAAGTTGCAGCAGTATAAAAGAGGCCTTAGAGGATGTTTTTGTACCATTCTTTATTCATGGCTGTTCTTAGGTAAAATTGTCAGTGAGCCCACTCCCCTGGCTGAGAAGCAACCCCACACATGACTGGTCTCAGGACGCTTTAGTGATGGCATGACACAGGACTGATCGCTCACCTTTTCTTCTCCAGACAAGGTTTTTTTCTGGATGCCCCAAACAATCAGAAAGGGGATTCATCCGAGAGAATGACTTTTCCCCAGTCATCAGCAGTCCAATCCCTGTACCTTTTGCAGAATATCAATCTGTCCTTGATGCTTTTCCTGGAAAGAAGTGACTTCTTTGCTGCCCTTCTTGACACCAGGCCATCCTCCAAAAGTCTTTGCCTCACTGTGAAGATGCACTCACACCTGCCTGCTGCCATCCCTGAGCAAGCTCTGCACTGGTGGTGCCCCGATCCTGCAGCGGAATCAACTGTAGGAGATGATCCTGGCGCTTGCTGGACTTTCTTGGGCACCCTGAAGCATTCTTCACAACAATTGAACCTCTCTCCTTGAAGTTCTTGATAATCTGATAAATGGTCGATTTAGGTGCAATCTTAGTAGCAGCAATATCCTTGCCTGTGAATCCCTTTTTGTGCAAAGCAATGAAGACTGCACATGTTTGATATTTTTTATTTTATTTTTATGGTTGAACTAGATGGACTTGTGTCTTTTTTTTTCAACCTGACCAACTATGTAACTATGTATCCTTGCAGGTAATCATGGTTAAAGCGGAGTTCCACACAAAAATGGAACTTCCGCTTTTCGGAACCCTCCCCCCCTCCGGTGTCACATTTGGCACCTTTCAGGGGGGAGGGGGGGTGCAGATACCTGTCTAAGACAGGTATTTGCACCCACTTCCGGCATAGACTCCCATGGGAGTCTATGCCTCTTCCTGTCCCTCCGCGCTGTCTCCTGGGAAACACACAGCTCCCAGGAGAGAGCGGGGACCACTTGGGACGTGCACCGCGACTCGCGCATGCGCAGTAGGGAACCGGGAAGTGAAGCCGCAACGCTTCACTTCCTGATTCCCTCACCTAGGATGGCGGCGGCAGCTGCCGAGAGCCGAGCGGGTTCTCGGCGTCGCCTGCCGACATCGCTGGACCCTGGGACAGGTAAGTGGCCATGTATTAAAAGTCAGCAGCTGCAGTATTTGTAGCTGCTGGTTTTTAATATTTTTTTTTTTTGGCGGTTTAGGTGGACCCCCGCTTTAACAGAGGAAGAACAATGATTTCAAGCACCACCCTCCTTTTAAAGCTTCCAGTCTATTATTCTAAAGCCTCGTACACGGTTTGATTGTTGTACGACCGAGCATCTGATTTTTGTTAAAAGGGCATGTGCAGGATTTTGTCTAGCATACCAACTATCCGCAAATTGTCGTTCGACAAACACGTAGTGACATACGAGAGTATAAAGAGGAAGTTCATTTCTCAAGCGCCACCCTCGGGCCCCTTCTGCTAATTTCATGTTAGTAGAAGTTTGGTGAGCATTGATTCAGACTTTATTGTTAAGTTATTTTTATTTGAATGGCAGATAGCATCTCTAATTTAATTTGTGTTTTTTTTTTTCTGCACAATAAAAAAATTGTGTAGAATAATACTTTTTTCTTCAAATGACAGTTTGGGAGTAGGCAGTTACATTAAAAACAACACAATGGAAAATTAACAACATAGTTGTATCTTTGATCTTAAAGTGGGGTTCCACCCAAAAAACAAAACTACCTGTAAAAATTCTAAAAAAAAAAACAAAAAAAAAAAACATTTGGATATTTTTTTTTTTTCACTTACCTCTAAATGCCTGTTGCTAGGTGGGCCCTCGTAGTCTGCCTGTCCCTTAGCCTGGGCTGGTGACATCACTTCCTCCTCGGCACAGGAAGGGCTCCGCTCTGCTCCCTCCCTCCTGTCAATCATCTAGGACCCATTACAGGTCCCAGGTGATTGAGCGGCCAATCGCGGCACACGGCGCCGCTCGCGCATGCGCAGTGGGTGCCAGGCTGTGAAGCCACAGCCTGGCGCCCACAGTTGTAATGCCGGCGCCGAAGAGCGGAGGGGGGAGACGAGCGGGGCTTCGATCCCCCGCATCGCTGGACCCAGGGACAGGTGAGTGTCCAATTAAAAGTCAGCAGCTGCAGTATTTGTAGCTGCTGACTTTTAATTTTTTTTTTTTTGGACGGCCCCCCTGGGTGGAACTCCTCTTTAAAAACTCAGGGATAATGGTGTTGTGGTAACTTCCCCAAAAAAATCAAACAACTATAATAATTTATGTCACTACAAAACAAATGCCTTTTAAAATATGTTTGGCTTAACTACATCAGTATCACAGCAAAGCAGCTTTCCCATTAAAGAAGATGAGAATGTGTACTGCAATTCGACATTTCATCAATTGCCGCGTCACGAATGTTAATTCTAGATTACAAACAGTAGTTTGAAAGACCAAACTCTTTCCGGTTGTTTCTTGATTCCAATGCGTGTTTGTACTTTCGACTTTTGTGTGACGATTTCTGTACTGTCCATCCGAAAATCAGACATTGAGTTCACATCCGACAAAAATTTTATAGTCTGCACATCCAGCTTTTGTCTGACGAAAAATTGAAATCAGCTGTCGAAAGTACCGTACTAACAATCCGAAAATCCGCAGACAGCTCGTCTTACGAATTTTCAGAATCAGAATTACAGAGTGACTTCCAGCCTTGTCCTCAACACTGACACCTGTGTTAATGAGAGAATCACTGACATAATGTCAGCTGGTCATTTTGAAGCAGGGCTGAAATGCAGTGAAAATGTTTCTTTGAGGATTAAGTTAATTTTTTATGGCAAAGAGGGACTTTGCAATTAATTGCAATTCATCTGATCACTCTTCACTCCATTCTGGAGTATATGCAAATTGCCATCCTAAAAACCGAGGCAGCAGACTTTGTGAAAATTAATATTTGTGTCATTCTCAAAACTTTTGGCCACGGCTGTACAATATATGCTAGGGAGGAGTGAGAAGTTGAAGCGATTCTAAACCTTCTAAATCTTTGTCTTTAAAAAAAACATGTCATACTTCCCTGATCTGTGTAATGGTTTTGCACAAAGCAGCCACGATCCTACTCTTCTCAGGTCCCACGCAGGTGCTCTGGGCTCCTCCCCCCTGCAGAGTGCCCCCCCAGAGCAAGCCGCTTGCCATCGGGACACCCACATGTGCTCGCTCTCAGGCCTGCTCTGTGTGTCCATTGACACAAAACAAAAAAAAACACTGCATTTTACAAACATGTTTGAGGCGTACTGTGATAAGGAGACCAATCAATTTTGAATACTGTTAGCCAGACTAGACTCAAAGAAGTCAGCACAGCTAAAGACGATGCCGGCAGCACATAGAACGCTGGCAGGCCACGAGTTGGGGTGTAAATGGACAAAGCACAGGTCTGTCCACCTAAAAATGATACAGTGCCTTGAAAAAGTATTCATTCCATATTTTTTGGGATTGCCCTAAAATTAAACCCTATTGGCGGGAGGTGACACGCACGATCGAATCTCTGACTGGTGCCAAGTTGGGGGAGACCCTGGGGCGTGTCTGTTGCACCTCTCTAGACGTCCAATTAAGAAATTTAAAGCCTCCCTAACTATGCAGTTACTGAACGCAGCCAAGGCCTGCATTCCCTTATTTTGGAGATCGGAAACCCCACCAACTAAAATTCAGTGGTATGCCAAGGTTAATGAGTTGCGTGATATGGAGGATCTTACTGCCACTTTATACGGTAGGGAGGAGGCCTTTCGCGAGACGTGGCTTCCCTGGCAGCACTTTATATACTCTGAGGTGTACCTCCGTGAGGCAGCACTAAATGAATGACCCCCGGACTGGGGGCGCCGCCTGATCGGGGGGCCCGGCCGCCGTCCTTAACCTTCTGCTGTACCTCCTCTTTCTTCTCCTTTCCTCTCCCCCTCTCCTCTCCCTTACACCTCTACCTCTATTTCCCACCTCTCTCTACCCTTTACTTCCCTTTCCTCTTTTGTTATTTTATCCCATTCTTTATGTTTTTTCAGTGATGGGAAGGTCTACTCAGATATGTTGTATATCATGGTGTGCAGTGCACTTTGGCAGTATCCCATGGCTGAACCCTATTGACTTTTTTAGGAAGTTTTCACCCCTGGTCTGAGGAGAGTTTTTCTTTCATTATTTGAATATGAAAGGTGCACGATTTAATAATAATCAGGGTTACTCTCAGGGAACCTCCCCGGTTGTGTAGTCGGTCAATTACTTACTATGACCCTTTTCTTTTTTCTTTTTCTGTTTCATATATGTTCCATAGATCGTGCAAGCAGGAGAAATGTTACTATACAGTTTCGAAATGACAAATTATTATTATTATTATTATTCAGGATTTATATAGCGCCAACAGTTTACGCAGTGCTTTAACTCTCTTAATGACTTATCTCTACTATGGTTTTTATTGTAAACCCATAAGTTGTATGATATTCTATGCTTTGTCCACTGAGCTGTAACATTTATTTTTGGAAAATAAAGGAATTAAAAAAAAAAAAAAAAAAAAAAGAAAAAAAGTATTCATAACGCTTGAAATTTTCCACATTTTGTCATGTTACAACCAAAAATGTAAATGTATTTTATTGGGATTTTATGTGATAGACCAACACAAAGTAGCACATAATTGTGCAGTGGAAGGAAAAAGATCAATTGTTTTCAATTTTTTTTACAAATAAATATCTCAGTGTGGCATGGATTTTTATTCAGCTCCCTTTACTATGATACCCCTAACTAAAATCTGGTGGAACCAATTGCCTTCAAAAGTCATCAAATTAATAAATATTGTGTGTAATTTAATCTTAGTATAAATACAGCTGTTCTGGGAAGCCCTCAGAGGTTTGTTAGAGAACATTAGTGAACAAATAGCTTCATGAAGGCCAAGGAACACACCAGAAAGGTCAGGGATAAAGTTGTAGAGAAATTTAAAGCAGGGTTAGGTTATACAAAATATCCCAAGCTTTGAACATCTCACGGAGCACTGTTTAATCCATCATTCAAAAATTTAAAAAAAAGAGTATGGCACAACTGCAAATCTACCAAGACATGGCCGTCCACCTAAAGTGACAGGCCAGGCAAGGAGAGCATTAAATCAGAGAAGCAGTCAAGAGGCCCATGGTAACTCTGGAGGAGCTGCAAAGATCCACAGCTCAGGTGGGAGAATCTGTCCACAGGACAACTGTAATGGGGCGTACACATGGTCGGACTTTTCGACCGGACTGGTCTGACAGACGCCGATGGACCAAATCCGGCAAACAATCCGATCGTGTGTGGGCTTCACCGGACCTTCAGCGGACCTGTCCAGTCGCAAATCTGACGGACTTTAGATTTGGAACATGCTTCAAATTTTTACGTCGTAACTCCGCCGGACCCAGAAATCCGCTCGTCTGTATGCTAGTCCAACGGACAAAAACCGACGCTAGGGCAGCTATTGGCTACTGGCTATCAACTTCCTTATTTTAGTCCGTGTACGTCATCACGTACGAATCCGTCAGACTTTGGTGTGATCGAGTGTAGGCAAGTCCGTTCGTTAGAAAGTCCATCGGAAGTCCATCAAAAGTTCGTCAAAAGTCCGCTGGAAAGTTTGTCAGACCAGTCCAGTCGAAAAGTCCGCCCGTGTGTACGCGGCATTAGTCGTGCACTCCACAAATCTGGCCTTTATGGAAGAGTAGCAAGAAGAAAGACATTGTTGAAAGAAAGCCATAAGAAGTCCCGTTTGCAGTTTGCAAAAAGCCATGTGGGGGAACACAGCAAACATGTGGAAGAAGGTCCTCTGGTCAGATGAGACCAAAATTGAACTTTTTGGCCTAACAGCAAAACACTATGTGTGGTGGAAAACTAACACTGCACATCACCCTGAACACACCAACCCCACCGTGAAACGTGGTAGTGGCAGCATCATGTTGTGGGGATGCCTTTCTTCAGCAGGGACAGGGAAGCTGGTCAGATTTGATGGGAAGATGGATGGAGCCCAATGCAGGGCAATCTTGGAAGAAAACCTGTTATGCCGCGTACACACGACCGGACTTTATGGCATACTTGGTCCGGCGGACCGGAGTCCGTCGGACAATTCGATCGTGTGTGGACTCCAGCGGACTTTTTTTCCCCAAAAGTTCTACGGACCTAGAAATGAAACATGTTTCAAATCTTTCCGACGGACTCCAGTCCGGTCGAAAAGTCCGCTCGTCTGTATGCTAGTCCGACGAACAAAAAACGACGCTAGGGCAGCTATTGGCTACGAACTTCCTTGTTTTAGTCCGGACGTATGTCATCACGTACGAATCCGTCGGACTTTGGTTGATCGTGTGTAGGCAAGTCCGTTAATTCGGAAAGTCCGCCGGACAAAGTCTGCCGTAATGTCTGCTCGTGTGTACGCAGCATTAGAGTCTGCAAAAGACTTGAGACAGGGGCAGGAGGTTCACCTTCTAGCAGGACAATGACCCTAAACATACAGCCAGAGCTACAATGGAATGGTTTGGATCAAAGCATATTCATGTGTAAGAATGGCCCAGTCAAAGTCCAGACACAACTTCAATTTAAAATCTGTGGCAAGACCTGAAAATTGCTGTTCACAGATGCTCTCCACCCAATCTGACAGAGCTTAGGCTATTTTACAAAGAAAAATGAGCAAAAATTTCACTCTAGATGTGCAAAGCTGGTAGAGACATCCCCAAAAAGACTTGCAGCTGTAACTGCAGCGACAGGTGGTTCTACAAAAGTATTGACTCAGGGGGGTGGAATCTAAGTGCACGCCACACTTTCACATATTTATTTGTAAAAAAAAATGTGAATACCATTAATCATTTTCCTTCCACTTCGCAATTATGTGTCGTTTTGTGTTGGTCGATCACATAAAATCCCAATAAAATACATTTACGGTTTTGGTTGTAACTGTAGGTCGACCGATATATCGGCCGATATTTGGTGTTTTTTACTTAATCGGCATCGGCCGATTGTGCTGATAAAAAAGGCCGATATAACTTCAGCGCGACTTGCAAATGACTTCTGTAATAGAAGTCAATACAAGTTGCCTGAAGTCTTCTGTGGAGGAGCAACTTCTCTCCTTCTCTGGGCAGCCTGCCAAATCTGATAAATAGAACCTGAAGAGATACAATGTTTACACTTCTGAATGAACTGAACTCCTTGTGTAGAAGTTCTCAGTTTAACCATTTAAAGACTAAATCTTTTCTGACATTTGTTGCTTACAAGTAAAAATCCTGTATTTTCTGCTAGAAAATCACTTAGAACCCCCAAACATTATATTTGTTTATAACATTATATATATATATTATTTTTTTTTTAGCAGAGACCCTAGAGAATAAAATAGCGGTTGTTGCAATATTTTATGTCACACGGTATTTGCGTAGCGGTCTTTCAAACGCAATTTTTTTTTGAAAAAAATACACTAATAAATAAAGAAAAAAAACAAAACTAAAAAGCAGTAAAGTTAGCCCATTTTTTTTCGTCCAAAAGTTTTGATTACCTGTTTTTGTGTATTTAATATTTAAGATATAGTTTTTTATCTAAATTCTACATACAAGTGAACTGATTGGAGGTTTGTTTTGCTTAATAAATGTTTAAAGCGGGGTTCCACCCAAATTTTGAACAATATCTGTATGTATTCTCTTCCTTGCCTAGATGCTGACATGCCGTTTAAAAAAATTTAAATCGCCGTAATTACCTTTTATTTTTCTATTCTTCTTTGCACTTCCTGGTTCTCCTCCCATGGGAGTAGGCGTGTTTCTAGCCTCTCCCAGACTCCTGGGAGCTAGTCTCAGGCTTCCCAGGATGCCACTGAGCATGTGCGGGAATGAGCGGTGAATGCTGGGAGCACAGCATTCACCACATCCAGGAAATAAATGCTTGTGGGCTTCAAATGCCCACAATGAAGATGGAAACCGCCTGCAGTGAATAATATAAGTTATTCTTTCCGACGAAATCTGACACAGGCGGACATATTACACACAATATGCGAGTATGTAATGCTGAGAAGAAAAGTTTGTGAATGAACTAAAAAAAAAAAAAAACCACGATAGATAGGTGGACCCCCGCTTTAAACGTAAAAAAATTTCTGTATCACTCAAGATTGCTTTCACACTGGAGCGGGCATGCGTTGACGGTAAAACGCTGCTAGTTTGGGCCTAATATATCGGCCATCGCGATTTCTAAATATCGGCATCGGCCAGAGAAAAACCCATATCGGTCGACCTCTAGTTGTAACATGACAAAATGTGGAAAACTTCAAGGGGTATGAATACTTTTTTAAAGCACTGTATTTAAGCTAACAGTGAAACATTGGTGGCATCTTGTAAAGCTTGGTAACACCAGTGATGTAATCCTCTGGTCATAGTACCAAGCTTTTTTCCTCCAACCTTGCAGTGTTCCAGCTTTGTGTTCTTCAAAACATACAGTGTAGAATCCCACCAATCCCACCCCAACAGCCATGGGAACACTCAGGTGATAGAAAAACCATTTTGGGTTGACTGCCCCCTCTTACATATCTCCAATTCTGAATCAGTACAATGGGTTTCATTTTGAAGTTCAAACTACACTCTAAAATCTCTAGACAGTTTGCAGTTGGTTTCAGGCAACATTTACTTTTTAAAGAGTTTGCAGTTTTTACAAGTTAAAATGTATGAGCTGTAGAAAACCACTTCCCCAGCTGAAGGCAAGACTGAACTCTAGTAATGAGAGTGATAAAGTGTGCGCAGTATTAAAAATAGATTGGGGAAAAAGTGGAACTTTGCCATTAAAGATGCATTATTCAACATTTTCAGCATCAGGGGTCTGAAACACTTTACAGCAGAGACCCCCTCTGGCAGAAAGAGAAGAGAATATTGAAAGAAGAGATAAACGCGACAGAAGTCAAAAGACGTTCCAATTTACATGAAGCTGCTTTTTAACTCGCTTCCCCTTTAAAGGGCACCTGTCAGAATAGAAATATGGGAACAGAAACTGCCAACTTGTCTTTACCATGCAGGCTTTGGGCTTTACTTTACAAGCACAGAGGCACTGAAGTCATAACTCCTAACCTGCATACATATTTCAATTCCTTATCTCATTAAAGCGGACCAAGTATGTTAAACACCTTTTCAAGATAAGTGCTGAATAATGTGTAACACTCAAAGGTATTTAATTACTGGTTACAAAGATCACAGTACTCCTTTCTGACAATGCCTTCATCTGCTTTTATCTCCAGAAGCACAGAGTCATCTTTGTTCAGGCATCATCCAGGGTCACCATCTACAGGACTGAGATGATAGCTCAGAAATGACACGATCATGCAAATCATGCAGTTTTTGCTAACACAGATCAGCCCCTGCTGCAGCAGTCGCTCACCTTGTGACTTGCTACAAAGTTAGAATTTTGCAGTCTAATGATTGGGGGGGGGGGGGGGACTAAGGAAATGCTACCGCATCCCTGCAGCAGGCTAATGCCATAATTTCAGCCTAGGCAAAAGGTGCTGACTAGAGCTCTGGATTTTTATTGATAAAAGTGAAGCACTGCTGACATATATTTTGGCATGTTGAGAATGCATTAAAATGTATTTATGCAAACTTGTAAAGTTAGTGACAGATCTACTTTAACCAGTGAAGCAAGAGTGGCCATGACAGGTCTGGTACGTTTGAAAGCAAGTCAATTACAGTCTCCACATAACAGTCCTGACAGGTTCCCTAAATAAAGCAGGAATTTTATAGGGCAAGTCTGTCTGGCAATAGAAAGTTTTTATTTTTTTCATTCTTCATTCAAGTTGATCATTCAAAGACTTTATCAAAAAATAATTCTGTACTGGCTGCATTATTGAAATTCAGACACCCTCAGTTTACCGTATTTAATTTTTAGTGTCTTTCCAACTACCCTTCAGGTGTAGAAGGTATCCTTTAAGAAAAAAAAAAAATTTAAAATTTGAAATTCGTATCATATTAGTAGTAATTCAAATCATGCGAAACAGAAATCCAAACAGCAACATTTTTTGCACTTCCCAGTGGCGTATCGAAGGCAGGGCCACAGGGGCGCTTGCCCTGGAAAAAAAAAATGATCTGGGTAGAGGCACACTAGTGCTGGCCACCCAGGCCACCTGTCCCGCATCTTCTGCAGGATGCCCCGGGTTCCCGAGCGCTGCGATCTCAACCCCTGCAGCACCCAGCATTTTTCTGGCTGCCTGTAACAATAATACATGTCAGACCTGAGAAAGTATAGGCTCCTCCTCAACTCTGACATGTATAATGTGGGGTGGGGTGTGTTGGCAAGAGGATTTGGGATTGCCTTGCCGTGGGTTCTGGCAACCCACTCTATGCCACTGACACTTCCTAAGCGGCATAAAAAACAGGAAACACCACAAGGCCATCTTGTAGTATCTGATTTGCATTTTAATAAGTGAAACAAGTATTTGACCCCTTCGCAAAACATGACTTAGTACTTGGTGGCAAAACCCTTGTTGGCAATCACAGAGGTCAGACGTTTCTTCTAGTTGGCCACCAGGTTTGCACACATCTCAGGAGGGATTCAGCTCCCTCCACATATTTTCTATGGGATTAAGGTCTGGAGACTGGCTAGGCCGTTCCAGGACCTTAATGTGCTTCTTCTTGAGCCATTTTAGGTCATTGTCATGCTGGAATACCCATCCACGGCCCATTTTCCATGCCCTGGCTGAGGGAAGGAGGTTCTCACCAAAGATTTGACGTTATATGGCCCCATCCATCGTCCCTTTGATGCGGTGAAGTTGTCCTGTCCCCTTAGCAGAAAAAACACCCCTAAAGCATAATGTTTCCACCTCCATGTTTGACGGTGGGGATGGTGTTCTTGGGGTCATAGGCAGCATTCCTCCTCCTCCAAACACGTTGAGTTGAGGCCAAAGAGCTCGATTTCGGTCTCACCTGACCACAACACTTTCACCCAGTTCTCCTCTGAATCATTCAGATGTTCACTAGCAAACTTCAGACAAGACTGTTCATGTACTTTGAGCAGGGGGACCTTGCGGGCGCTGCGGGATTTCAGTCCTTCAAGGTGTAGTGTGTTACCAATTGTTTTCTTTGTGACTATGGTCCCAGCTGCCTTGAGATCATTGACAAGATTCTCCCGTGTAGTTCTGGGCTGATTCCTCACCGTTCTCATGATCATTGAAACTCCACAAGGTGAGATCTTGCATGGAGCCCCAGACCGAGGGAGATTCAGGGGTTACCCAGAAAAAAAACTTGAGGAGGGCAAGCTATAGGGCTAAAAATAAGAACATCTACTGGTATACCCAAATGGACATCAAAAAAAATTTCACCTGAACAGGAAATTACTCGACACAATCAAGAAAGATTTATAGTGTTTTGAACAAATACTGGTCTATTCTGACACAGGACGATGTAGGTCTTACCAATACAAGCCTACTGTAAAGGATTTTATTAACCCCAAAAATGTTGAGAGAGTAAAATTGACTACTTCATAAATTGTAGTTCAACAGGAGTAGTATTTGTGGTGAAATGCCCCTGCACTTTACTGTATGTGCGTAAAACTATTAGACAGGAGAATCTTCAGACAGGCCTTCAAACGGAAAAATTGGGCCAAAGAAAAGGCGATTTGGTTGTAACATTATTATGTACAGAGGCAAAATGGGTTTTTGTTCTAGATTCACTGTACACAAACAGGCTAAATGAAGGCTTCACCTATCTTCCATTCATATAAATAGCAACATTTGATAACACAGAAATGAAACAAATCCTCCTATGTAAGTTGTATCTCTTTATCTGCAGTCTTCTCTTCTCTACATTCATTCAAAGTCCAAACTTTATAAAGCTCATCTGTGCTTTCAGAAAACAGGGGGCGGAGAGATTAAATTACACACTGCAGAGCTCAGTAGGGAGAGCTCTGACAGCTGATTGGAGGTAAGCCACACACACCACTTCACACAGCAACAGAGCTGAGACTGTCACTCTGCTAGATGTCCCTCCCCCGTCACCTTTTTTCTCTTGGTGTCAGGAAAACTTGTCAGCAGTTACTCATGCAGTGGAACAGGACAGCAAAAGAAATTACACTTAGTGCTCTGGATTAAGACAAGAACACACTATAGAAGGACATGCTTTGTTCATATTTCATGTCTTAGGTTTACAACTACTTTTTTTACTTTTTATTTTTTATTATTTTTTATTATTTCACAAATATGAAAGAAATACAACTAGACATCAAATATTGTGTAATAACTTACAATACATATCCATGTTATTAATTTGCCTTTCCTCTCCCTCCCCAACCCCAGCCCCCCTCACCCACACCACTTAATCATTACCTGTGTATATGCTTCTATTAATTACCAAGCCACCTGGGGAGGAGTAAGAACCCTCCAAGGAAAAAAAGGAAAGAGCGTCCCAGGTCTCTCAGTGGTAAGAGCGGTGGGCTAAAGTAAAAGGGAAAAAAAGGGGGGCCCTTCTCATCACCTTCCCCCTATAGGGGACACCCCATCTCATCTAACCAGGGTCTCCACATTCTCTCAAACTTCCTATAGTTGCCTTGCCTGATGTATACAACGCTCTCACTCCAAACTATTGAGTTGATTGTCTCTACCCAATTCTTCACGGTCGGGGGGATCTGCGCCTGCCATTTCTGTGCGATTACTTTACTCGCCTGGTATAGGCATCTCAGCACTATTTTGATGATGTAATTCGGGGCACTACCTTCCTCCATGTCCCCTAGTAGGCATGTCTTGGCTGCCGGCTCAATTACGCAATTTTAGGATGCCTGTGAGAGGCTCTAAAAAAAAAAAAAAAAAAGACAGCGTCTCACAAGCCAATGACAATTTGTTATGATTTTGCACTGAAGCACTGGTATTACTTTTTTAGTTCATTTCAAATGACATGGAATGCCGCATTCTGAAAATATCCACAATTGTTCTGCATTGGTCGCTTTGTAATTTGCATGATCTGTCCCAACACGGAGATTGATCATGTGATTACAGTAGAAGGCAGGCAGAATCCAATGAAGCCAAAAGATGTTTTCAGTGCATAAGAATCGGCTAATCAATGTCTACCGTAACAAAGTTTAATGAAATCTTTCAAGAGCTGTTCCAGAAGAGATTGATTATTTGCTCTTCCCCAAAACAAAAGATTGCACTTTAACTACATGTACTTTAAAAACGGGCATGAAAACCAGCAGTATATGCAAGTATGAGCTTTGACATTCATCTTGAATGGCTTCCTACCTACACATATACAGCTGTAAATGATCTGTGCATTGTAGTATGCTGCATTGGCAAAATGCCACAATGCACAAAAAAAAACTACAAAAAAATTCAAAGAGGAACTTTTTGTAGAAAAAATAGCAGCTACAAATACTGTAGCTGCTGACTTTTATTAAAAAGATACTCACCAGCCTTTGGATCCAGTGCTGTCATCACCCAGGCCGGTTCACCGCCATCTTGAGTGTGGGAAATTGACTGACTTGCGTCTGGATCCCAGCCGCTTCAACATTGCGCATGCATAAGTCATGCTGCACTTTCTGAATGGACCAGCAACCTCCTGGGCCCTGTAATGTGTCTCAAGAGGCTGTAGGCGGGGGGGTTGAATTAGAACTTTTGCTTCCTAAAATTTTTTTTATTATATTATATATATATATAGATAGATCTATCTATCTATATACATAGATAGATACATATATATATCCACTATGGTGGGAGAGGAGGAGTAAAATGAACGGAACTTTTGATTTTATGTGAAGCTCTACTTTAACGTAAATAGAGAGGTGTGAATGGGCCTTAAAAGAACCTACTGGTATTAGGGCCGACATTCACTGGCTCCTGAATTTTACATGATGTCATCCTTTCCTAATGCACAGATATATTGACATTTAAGATTTTTTTTCCCTGCTTTTCTAAGGCTTACAGGTTTGTTAAAAGGAGAACAGCACCACCTGGTGACCGATACAAAGTATTACAGACACAAAAGGTGGCCAAAAGTTTTAGTAGTTTTAAAATCTAACTCTGCCTTTTATAGTATGTTATATCCATATTTATGTGTAACATGTAACATGACAGTGTGCTAGAGTTCCCTCTTCCCAGCAGTAGCTGTCAGATTTGAAAGCAGCAGGGCTCAGTCTGCACAGCCACAGCAATCAGAGATCTGTGAATGAATTAACTATAATAATTACCATCCACTGATACTTCCTGCAGTTGTCTCAGCCCAAGTTCACACTGACTGTGGGTTAGAAACGATTAAACCGCTTTCAAAGCGGCAATGCAGGCCGACTTCGGGGGCGATTTGACAGACATCTGTGCGGGTTCCTGCACAAATGTCTACTTAAATCGACCCCCGATGTCGCCAAAAGTAGTACAGGAACTGATTTTGGGAATCGGTGCAGCTCCACAAAGTCCAACCGCATTCCAAATCGTAAATGTATGCATATTGTTTTTTCTGCAAAGGTGGGTGAATTTACTATTATCGTAATTTTTTTTTTCCGAAAAGGTGCACTTTAAAACACTCAGCTTGCTATAGATAAATGCATTCCAAGGATGCAGAGAAACATGACCACTGTTCACATTATATGTGTAGCCAAACACTAAAGCCAGCCATACATGGATCGAAAATTCAGTTCAGCAGGGAGCAGCCAAATTGTGATCCATGTATGGGCACTCTGGTTGTATTCACCTATCGACTTCTGTACAGCCAGCCTGTCATGTTTTTCCTGATCGATCAGTGCCACCAGCCCTAAACGGCACCACTGATCATTATATTATGAGAGCAGGGAAGGCTCCCCGCCATCAGAACACAATAGCACAGTGGTAGCGATTCCCCCATCCACATCCGATGTGTGGATGTGGGAATACGATCATTTTTTCTTCATTCGATCAGAGAGTTAAAAAATGATGAATGTATGGGCTGCCATACCAACTTTGCCGTTCACTGCCTCCAGTTTCAGACCGCATCATCACTGCTTCCCTGAACTTCTTGGTAGTGAAGAGCACACCCTGAGTGCTTACAGTACAGGCTCCAGTGCTAGCAATCGCTCGCAGGGAAGAGGGAGAAGGAGGAAAGGGAACAGGGGAGTGGCTTGCCCATGGTGCTGTGTGTTTGCATTGATAGACACAGCATAGTAGCACACAGCTGGCCAGGAGCAAGCAAGGGTGGTTCCATAGGACACAGTGAGAGAAAGGCACCACCCTTCAATCTCTATAGCAAATAGGGGACAGTACTGAACTGAACAAATGGCAATGTTTTACACAGAAGAGCAGCAACACCAAATAAGTACAATAAATCTTTGAACTGGATTACAAAAAAGGAAGCTTTAATATCACCTACAGCTGAAGTACACTGTATGCATATCATGCCTTCCTTTGTCCTTTCTCTTTTGAGCAACCGTGACATTATCACTGGGTCTGTATACTACTCTTTCTTTGGTGGGAGGGGCCAGCAGCCTCCTGTAATTGTCAATGCACCCTGCCTCAAATCTTCTTTCAAGAATGTTATATACAAACCCAATTCTAAAAAATTTTGGATGCGGTGTAAAATCTACAATAAAACAGAATGCAATGATTTGCAAATCTCATTAACCCATATTTTATTTACAATAGAAAACATTTCAAAAGTTGATGGCAGCACCAGGTCTCAA
Organism: Lithobates septentrionalis; assembly: GCA_037952835.1. Taxonomy (NCBI): domain Eukaryota; kingdom Metazoa; phylum Chordata; class Amphibia; order Anura; family Ranidae; genus Lithobates; species Lithobates septentrionalis. The sequence continues at coordinate 213,993 of JBBDGP010002717.1, forward strand.
AAAAGTTGGGACTGGTCCATGTTTACCACAGTGTAGCCCTTCTTCTTTTAACAACACGCTGTAAATGTCTGGGAACTGAGAAGACCAGTTGCTGGAGTTTTGGGAGAGGAATGTTGTCCCATTCTTGCCCGACATAAGATTCTAATGCCCCGTACACACGATCGGAATTTCCGACAACAAAATGTTAGATGTGAGCTTGTTGTCGGAAATTCCGACCGTGTGTAGGCTCCATCGGACATTTGCTGTCGGAATTTCGACAACGAATGTTTGAGAGCTGGTTCTCAAATTTTCCAACAACAAAACTTGTTGTCGGGAATTACGATCGTGTGTACACGATTCCGACACACAAAAGTCCACGCATGCTCAGAATCAAGCAGAAGAGCCGCACTGGCTATTGAACTTTATTTTTCTCGGCTCGTCGTACGTGTTGTATGTCAGCGCGTTCTTGCCGATCGGAATTTCCAACAACATTTGTGTGACCGTGTGTATGCAAGACAAGTTCGAGCCAACATCCGTCGGAAAAAAAATCCACGGTTTTGTTGTGGGAATGTCCAATCATATGTACGCGCCATAACTGTTTAACAGTCCTGGGTCTTCTTTATTGTAGTTTTCATTTCAAGATATGCCAATTATTTTTTTAGTTGGACCCTCAAAGCTCCAAAGCGTTGCGCCCATGACCAGTGGATCAGGGGTGCAATGTCAGGATCATGCAGACAAGCCCTACAAGCTTTCAGCCCCCATCTCAGATAATGGCTTACTCTTTACAGGCTGCAGGGCTTGTGCATGAACTACTCCATTGAACTACAAGCAGCAATAGCCAACGATACTTGTAGCTGTTTCATTCACAGATCACTGTGAATCATTGAAGTGTCCATGTGGGTGGAGGCCACGCTATTTAACCACTTGCTTACTGGGCACTTAAACCCCCCTCCTGCCCAGACCAATTTTGAGCTTTCAGCGCTGTCGCACTTTGAATGACAATTGCGCGGTCATACAACACTGTACCCAAATGAAATTTTTATCATTTTTTCCCCACAAATAGAGCTTTCTTTTGGTGGTATTTAATCACAGCTGGGGTTTTTATTTTTTGCTAAACAAACAAAAAAAGATGGAAAATTTTGAAAAAAAAAAAAAATCATGTTTAATAGTTTGTTATAAAATTTTGCAAACAGGTCATTTTTCTCCTTCATTGATATGCACTGATGAGGCGGCACTGGTGGGCACTGATAGGCTGCACTGATGGGCACGGATAGGCACAGATAAGGCGGCACTGATAGGCACAGTTAAGGCGGCACTGATAGGCACAATTAAGGCGGCACTGATAGGGACAGATAAGGCGGTACTGATGGGCACAGATAAGGCGGCACTGATGGCCACGGATGGGCGGCACGGATAGGTGGCATGGATAGGTGGCACAGATAGGTGGCACAGATGGGGGGCACAGATGGGCGGCACAGATGGGGGGCACAGATGGGGGGCACAGATGGGCGGCACTGATGGGCAGTTATGGGCACTGGTAGGTGACACTGATGGGCACTGATAGGTTGCACTGATGTGGGTGCTGATGGGTGGCACTGATGTGGGTGCTGATGGGTGGCACTGATGTGGGTGCTGATGGGTGGCACTGATGGGTGGCACTGTGGGCACTGATGGGTGGCACTGTGGGCACTGATGGGTGGCACTGTGGGCACTGATGGGTGGCACTGTGGGCACTGATGGGTGGCACTGTGGGCACTGATGGGTTAATCTGGTGGGCACTGGTAGGCAGCACTGCTGTGTTACAAGATCGCCGTGATCGGGACTGATGTCCCGATCACGGCCGCCGGTGATCGGGTTTTTTTTTTCCTCCTCACGCTGTCAGCGCGAGGAGGAAAATAGCCGATTACCGGCTCTGTTTACATCACATGATCAGCTGTCATTGGCTGACAGCTGATCATGAGGTAAGGGGTTGGGACCAACCCCTTACTCTGATCTGTGATCAGGCGAGTCTCATAGACTCGCTGATCACCGAGCGCGCCGCGCGCGCCCTGCAGGGGGCGCGCAGGCCGCTCGTGCACGGGACGATGTCAATGGACGTAGTCCCGGCAATTTAGATCCGCGCTGTTGCCGTCATTTGGCAATGGCCCGGATCTGAAGCAGTTAAAAAACGTGACATCAGGTGCAGGGAGGAGATCCCCTGTCCACGGGTGGGGAGAATCAGGAGTAGGTCTGGAGCATGTTTTACGTTACACCAGAACTAGGTTAGTTGCAAAATGCTCTTCTAGCTCTTCCTTGTTAGTACCACTTACTTTACCAGCCTTTTGTTGCCCTGTCTCATATTTTTTGAGACATGTTGCTACCAATTTCAAAATTACATAAATTTTTTTTTTAATGGTACATTTTCTCAGTTTAAGCATTTGATATGGTTTCTATTTTCTACTGTGAATAAAATATGGGTTTATGAGCTTTGAAAATCATTGAATTCTGTAGTTTGTAGATTTTACACAACGCCACAACTTTTTTTATAATTGGGGCTGTAAAAGAACACATCTCCAGCATCCCTTTAGACCCACACGCTCCTCACTGTTGGCCACTGGGTGGTGAAGACTTGCCGAACAGGTTGAGCATGCACACGTTAAGGGACGCCATATATGTATTTTTTGATATAATGCTCGAAACAAAATGATTGATTAGCAGAGAAAGCTAAATGCTGAAAGAGGCAGACAGCAACAGTAAGGATCAGGAGGGAAGGTAACTGATGATCAGTCATTCAAATAGGAAATAAAGATGTGATCAAGTTAGCTGCTGCAGCTTCAAAAAGGGTTTTATTGTGGAGTTGCAAGTTTGCAGAGATTTGCGAGTAATCCGTTTCAACACAGGAGAGAACTTGTAACATTCAGGAATAAAAGCTAAGGCTGGAGTTAAGCTGAAAATAATGACAATGCCATCATTGACCTCTTTGTAAAAATGCTAGTTGCCCAATTGTTACCCTAAGAACCCTTTCATACTGAGGCGCTTTACAGGCACTACAGCGCTAAAAATAGCGCTTGCATAGCGACTGTAAAGAGCCTCTCCTGTCTTTCCAGTGTGAAAGCCTGAGAGCTTTCACACTGGAGCGGTGCTCTTGCAGGGCGTTAAAACAACAACTCCTGCAAGCAGCATCTTTCGTGAAGGAGTGATGTATACACCGCTCCTGCCCATTGAACTGAATGGGCAACGCTGCAGAACCGCTGGCAAAGCGCCGCTGTAACTGCCCTTTGCGGGTCGTTTAAACCCTTTTTCGCCCGCTAGCGGGGGTTAAAACCGCCACGCTAGCGGCCGAAAACCCCCGCAAAAACTATGGTAAAGTGCCACTAAAAAAAGCAGCGCTTTACTGGCGACGCCCCAGTGTAAAAGGGGCCTAACTCACAGGCTTCGATACTTCCCAAGTCTCTGATCCTGAACAAAAAAACTTGCAGATCAAGAAAAGTCAGAGAAATGTTAGGACTCATTTTCTGCATGCTTGCTGCGTGAAATGAAGGCATACAGTATGCAAGCCAGAAGGTCAGCATGGAAGAGAGGCAAGCATTTTCAAAAACCAAAAAGCAAGCAAGCCCACGTCAGACTTGACTTCACACCATAGATGCAAGAACAGCTCTCAAGCTTGTCTCTGCTTACAATCCTCAGTGTAAATGGAGCAAAATTTAGCAAACCAGAAACCAACATAAAATCCACTTTATTAACTCCAACGGTCCCTAGTACTCACAGCTAGGTTCCTTTGTAACACGTTTCACCCAATAAAGGCCTGCTCAGAGAGGTACTGTATCCTGTCGCTGAGGTTTAAATTTTTATTTTGTAGGTTCAGTTGTTTCTGAAACTTATGTAATGACAGGGTCACTTTGAAGAGCTGCCATACCATTCGCTTCAACAAAAAATCTTTCCAGAAGATTGTTTGTGCATTTAATGTGGTTTATATTCATGTAAGTTACCTATAAAAGCATCCCTTCTCTAGACATCCAAAAGTCCTGAGACTACTGATGGGTGCCACCTTCTTGGATGTCAGCAGCCCCAGCGTTGTCAAAGGATACTCTACAGCACCCTCCACCCCCCACCACAAGTACGCCCTCAAAAATAATTGATTTTTCTGTGCAGTTTTTTTAAATAGGATCTTTGCTCAAAGAGCCTCCCGGGATGTGTGATGTGTCCCTGAAGGCTGCAGGTGGGAAAGGGGTCAGAAGGAGACAACGTCATCTCCCCCCCCCCCCAAAAAAAAACCTGCAACTCAGTTACAGGCTGGATACAGGGGGATAATGAGCGGCACTTCACTTTTTGAGTAAAGATATGCTTTAAGTTGGTGACAGGGTCTCTTTAAGAAAAGGAAAAGAGGTTTGGCCATTACCAGCAAATAATGGTGAAGGTGGCTTACCCTTATCTTGTTTTTCATGTCCATCTCCTCCTTTTTGTGCAGGAATTGTGTGATCCAGTCTGGCTCTGCAGATGATGCAGTTGCCGATGTCAAGTCATCTGTCCCTTGGGTTCCATCCATTTCAGAATCCCCAACAGACAGCGCTAGTAACTCCTCCTGACGCTTCTTCTCTTCAAAGTCTCTCAACCAAGAAAGAGAGCCACAAATTAGGCTCAAAGACTTGCCCTGAAATAGTGCAATACCCGCTGTTAAAGATAAACCTAAAGTCAACAGTCAATGTAAAAATGTGGTGCACCTGCCATCCATGACAATCAAACTCCTCTTTTCATTTTCTTACTATAAATCAGCTGGATAAAAACTCTACTCTAAATAATACCCCACATTCAGATAGCATCAAGATTGCTGATCTCACGTATAACCCCCTAAACATTTAAATATATATATATATATATATATATATATATATATATATATATATATATATATATATATATATATATATATATATATATATATACACACACACACACACACACATACATACATACATACATACACACACATATACATACCGTATATACTCGAGTATAAGTCGTTCCGAGTAGAAGTCGAGGCCCTAATTTACCACAAAAAAATGGGAAAAACTTATTGACCCGAGTATAAGACGAGGGTGAGAAATGCTCAGCTACTGTAAGTGGAAAAGAGAGTCAACAATGCCCATTTGCAGCCTCACTGTGCCCATTTGCAGCCATAGGTCCCCCGAACTTCAAACTCGGTAGTTAAGGGTTCCTAGATGCCCCCTAGCTGCAGCCAAAATTTGGGGTCTCTGAACCCAAAGGGTCCCAAAATGACATTGCTGAAGATGGACACAGTTGACCGAATTTGGGGCCCCATATCTTGGGGCCACTTAGTGCTAAGAACCCCAAATTTCGTGTGCAAACCCAGTGGAACTAGCACCATAAAATATCCAAAGCTGGGGTTTCTAGCACCAAGTGACCCCGAGATACAGGGCCCCAAAAATCGGTTCAGAAAATATCAAGCACTTTTCTGTAGCAGAGAATTACAAATTTCCGAACCAATTTTGGGGCCCCGTATCTCGGGGCCACTTAGTGCTAGGAACTCCATCTTTGGATATTTTATGGTACCAGTTCCACTGGGTTTGCACACCAAATTTGGGGTTCCTAGCACCAAGTGGCCCTGAGATACGGGGCCCCAAAGTCGGTTCGGAAAATGAAATTTTTTGCTGCAGAAAAGTGCTTGACTCGAGTATAAGTCGAGGGGGACACTTTCAGCACAAAAAAATGTGCTGAAAAACTCGACTTATACTCGAGTATATACACATATATATATATATATATATATATATATATATATATATATATATATATATATATATATATACACATACATACATATACATATATACACATATACATACATACATACACATATACATACACACACAGATACATAGGGGACGGAAAGTATTCAGACCCCCTTAAATTTTTCACTCTTTGTTATATTGCAGCCATTTGCTAAAATCATTTAAGTTCATTATTTTTTCCTCATTAATGTACACACAGCACCCCATATTGACAGAAAAACACAGAATTGATGACATTTTTGCAGATTTATTAAAAAAGAAAAACTGAAATATCACATGGTCCTAAGTATTCAGACCCTTTGCTGTGACACTCATATTTAACTGGGGTGCTGTCCATTTCATCTGATCATGCTTGAGATGGTCTTACACCTTCATTTGAGTCCAGCTGTGTTTGATTATACTGATTGGACTTGATTGGGAAAGCCACACACCTGTCTATATAGGACCTTACAGCTCACAGTGCATGTCAGAGCAAATGAGAATCACGAGGTCAAAAAGGAACTGCCTGAAGAGCTCAGAGACAGAATTGTGGCAAGGCACAGATCTGGCCAAGGTTACAAAAAAATTTCTGCTGCACTTAAGGTTCCTAAGAGCACAGTGGCCTCCATAATCCTTAAATGGGAGACGTTTGGGACGACCAGAACCCTTCCTAGAGCTGGCCGTCCGGCCAAACTATGCTATCGGGGGAGAAGAGCCTTGGTGAGAGAGGTAAAGAAGAACCCAAAGATCACTGTGGCTGAGCTCCAGAGATGCAGTCGGGAGAAAGTTGTAGTCAACCATCACTGCAGCCCTCCACCAGTCGGGGCTTTATGGCAGAGTGGCCCGACGGAAGCCTCCCCTCAGTGCAAGACACATGAAAGCCCGCATGGAGTTTGCTAAAAAAAAAAAAAGAAAAAACACCTGACGGACTCCAAGATGGTATAAAACAAGATTCTCTGGTCTGATGAGCCCAAGATAGAACTTTTTATCCTTAATTCTAAGCAGTATGTGTGGAGAAAACCAGGCACTGTTCATCACCTGTCCAATACAGTCCCAACAGTGAAGCATGGTGGTGGCAGCATCATGCTGTTGGGGTGTTTTTCAGCTGCAGGGACAGGACGACTGGTTGCAATCGAGGGAAAGATGAATGCGGCCAAGTACCGGGATATCCTGGACGAAAACCTTCTCCAGAGTGCTCAGGACCTCAGACTGGGCCGAAGGTTTACCTTCCAACAAGACAATGACCCTAAGCACACAGCTAAAATAACGAAGGAGTGGCTTCACAACAACTCGGTGACTGTTCTTGAATGGCCCAGCCAGAGCCCTGACTTAAACCCAATTGAGCATCTCTGGAGAGACCTAAAAATGGCTGTCCACCAACGTTTACCATCCAACCTGACAGAACTGGAGAGGATCTGCAAGGAGGAATGGCAGAGGATCCCCAAATCCAGGTGTGAAAAACTTGTTGCATCTTTCCCAAAAAGACTCATGGCTGTATTAGATCGAAAGGGTGCTTCTACTAAATACTGAGCAAAGGATCTGAATACTTAGGACCATGTGATATTTCAGTTTTTCTTTTTTAATAAATCTGCAAAAATGTAAACAATTCTGTGTTTTTCTGTCAATATGGGGTGCTGTGTGTATATTAATGAGGGAAAAAATGAACTTAAATGATTTTAGCAAATGGCTGCAATATAACAAAGAGTGAAAAATTTAAGGGGGTCCAAATACTTTCCGTCCCCACTAGATAAACCGGGTTTACTCTTTTTAAATCATAATGGCATTAGAAACTACCCAAATGACCCTGATCAAAAATTTACATACCCTGGTGATTTTGGCCTGATAACATGCACACAAGTAGACACAAAGGGGTTTGAATGGCTATTAAAGGTAATCATCCTCACCTGTGATCTGTTTGCTTGTAATTAGTGTGTGTGTACAAAAAGGTCAATGAGTTTCTGGACTCCTGACAAACCCTTGCATCTTTCATCCAGTGCTGCACTGACGTTTCTGGATTCTGAGTCAATGGGAAAGCAAAACAATTGTCAAAGGATCTGCGGGAAAAGGTAGTTGAACTGTATAAAAAACAGTAAAAGGGATATAAAAAGATCTCAAAGGAATTGAGAATGCCAATCAGCAGTGTTCAAACTCCAATCAAGAAGTGGAAAATGAGGAGTTCTGTTGAAACCAAACCACAGTCAGGTAGACCAACTAAAATTTCAGCCACAACTGCCAGGAAAATTGTTCAGGATGCAAAGAAAAACCCACAAATAACTTCAGGTGAAATACAGGACTCTCTAAAAACATGCTGTGTGGCTGTTTCAAGATGCACAATAAGGAGGTACTTGAAGCAAGATGGGTTGCATGGTCAAGTCGCCAGAAGAAAGCCATTACTACGCAAATGCCCCAAAGTATGCCACTTACAATATGCCAAACAGCACAGAGACAAGCCTCAAACCTTCTGGCACAAAGTTATTTGGCGTGATGAGACCAAAATTGAGCTTTTTGGCCACAACCATAAACGCTACATTTGGAGAGGAGTTAACAAGGCCTATAATGAAAGGTACACCATTCCTACTGTGAAACACGGAGGTGGATCCCTGATGTTTTGGGGATGTGTGAGCTACAAAGGCACAGGAAATTTGGTCAAAATTGATGGCAAGATGAATGCAGTAGGTTATCAAAAAATAGTAATACTGAAGGAACATTTGCATTCATCAGACAGGAAGCTGCCCATGGGACATACTTGGACATTCCAACATGACAATGGTCCAAAACACAAGGCCAAGTCGACCTGTGATTGGTTACAGCAGAATAAAGTGAAGGTTCTGGGGTGGCCATCTCAGTCTCCTGACCTCAATATCATTGAGCCACTCTGGGGAGATCTCAAATGTGCAGTTCATGCAAGACAGCCCAAGAATTTACATGAACTGGAGGCTTTTTGCCAAGAGGAATGGGCAGCTTTACCATCTTAGAAGATAAAGAGCCTCATCCACAAATACCACAAAAGACTTCTAAGCTGTCATTGATGTTAAAGGGGGCAATACACGGTATTAAGAACTTGGGTACGTAAACTTTTGATCGGGGTCATTTGGGTAGTTTCTGTTGTCATTATGATTTAAAAAGAGTAAACACAGTTGATTGATAATAAATGGCTTCAGCCAAACACTAACCATGAGTGAAAGAAAAGTTTTTGTGTTATCATTCATATTCTCTGCAAAATGGACAAGAAAACATAAATTCTGCCAGGGTATGTAAACTTATGAGCACAGCTATATATATTGTATATATACACACACACACACACACACACACACACACGTGAGTACATGCCCCTCACATTTTTGTAAATATTTTATTATAGCTTTTCATGCGACAACATGATAACGACCCCAAACACACCTCCAAGACGACCACTGTCTTGCTAAAGAGGGTAAAGGTGATGGACTGGCCAAGCATGTCTTCAGACCCAAACCCTATTGAGCATTTGGGGGGCATCCTCAAATGGAAGGTTGAAGAGTGCAAGGTCTCTAACATCCACCAGCTCCTTAATGTCATCATGGAAGAGTGGAAGAGGACTCCAGTGGCAACCTGTTAAGCTCTGGTGAACTCCATGCCCAAGAGGGTTAAAGCAGTGCTGGAAAATAATGGTGGCCACACAAAATATTGACACTTTGGGCCTAATTTGGACATTTTCACTTAGGGGTGTACTCATTTTTGTTGCCAGCGGTTTAGACATTATTGGCTGTGTGCTGAGTTTATTTTGAGGGGGACAGAAAATTTACACTGTTATACGAGCTGTACACTCACTACTTTACATTGCAGCAAAGTGTAATTTCTTCAGTGTTGTCACATGAAAAGAAATAATAAAATATTTACAAGAATGTAAGGGGTGTACTCACTTTTGTGAGATACTGTATATTATATATATACACATACATACATACATACATACACACACACACACACACACACATATACACACACACACACTGCATCCGGAAAATATTCACAGTGCTTCACTTTTTCCACATTTTATGTTATGTTACAGCCTTATTCCAAAATGGATTAAAATAAATATTTTCCTCCAAATTCTACAAACAATATCCCATAATGACAATGTGAAAGAAGTTTGTTTGAAATCTTTGCAAATTTATAAAAAATAAAAATAAATAAAAAAATAAATAAATCACATGTAGAAAAGTATTCACAGCCTTTGCCATGACATTCAAAACTGAGCTCAGGTGCATCCTGTTTCCATTGATCATCCTTGAGATGTTTCTACAACTTGATTGGAGTCCACCTGTGGTAAATTCAGTTGAATGGACATGATTTGGAAAGGCATACACCTGTCTATATAAGGTCCCACAGTTAACAGTGCATGTCAGAGCACAAACCAAGCCATGAAGTCCCAGGAATTGTCTGTAGACCTCCGATACAGGATTGTATTGAGGCACAGATCTGAGAAAGGGTACAGAAAAATTTCTGCAGAATTGAAGGTCCCAATGAGCACAGTGGCCTCCATCATCTGTAAATGGAAGAAGTTTGGAACCACCAGGACTCTTCCTAGAGCTGGGCCACTTGGCCAAGCTGAGGGGATGGAGGTGACCAAGAACCAGATGGTCACTCTGACAGAGCTCCAGCGTTTCTGTAGGACAGTTCCCAATCCTAATCAAATTCTATGCTTCCAGGTATGATGAAGAGTGTGCCCCCCACTGTCTGTTGTGAACCGTCCTGGCAATCACTATTGTGTACTGCAGTGACCAGGGGTCAGAAGAAGCAACCCACACTACAGCCAGTGGGGGGCACACTTTTTGACCAGCCCAAAGAGTCAAAGCAGATCAACGTTGGAAGCTATAATATTGAGTGAAATTTGAGCAGATATGTATTATAAAGCTTTTTTTCACAGGTTAGTGCCTCTAGCAGACAAAAGCTCCCTGCAAGAGAAGAGGTATTAGGCCTCGTGCAGACTGAAGGTTATAAAAATGCCAGTAGCTTTAGCTGTAGAATGCTGTGTTACAAATGCAAGTTTTTTAGTGTTTTGCATTAGCGTTTTTAAGCTTATTTTTAGCAAAACTATATTTCCACAAAAGCTTATGGCTCAAAAACGCTCACAGAATAGCTGTGTTTTTCAGCATTTTTCTAGCTGAAAAACCCCTCTTCAAACCCACTAGTCCTGGGGGGTTTTTCCAGCCAGAAAACGCCCCTGCCAAAAACTGCTGATAAAAGCCTGTGTGTGCATGGACACATAGGATAACATGCTGGGGAGTTTACGGCCTGTATAAAAAATGCCTGAAGCCAAAAACAGGAGCTGTAAAAAGGCTGAGGGTGCATGAGGTCTTATACACACACTTTTCCTGCAGCCAATGTCCCCAACCTCCCCTCTGTTTAAACACTGAAACCGACACCAGGGTCTTCAGCATTCAATCATTCTGGGATTGCCAGATATCTGTATCTCCCTCCGAGTGCCACATTTCCTTTCCCCTCACCTCTTGTCACTACAGAACTCCGTGGTGACTTAGGTGGTCAGAGGATGGAGCAAAAGCATGCCTCAAAGAACACAAGCATCCAACTCTCCTGGAAGTGTCAAAGAGACTGAAGGAAGCAGCCCAGGGAATGAAGCGAAGCTAGGAGATAGAGGATTTCAAGAGCCGCTCCAGAGAAGTGCAGGACACTAAAAACATCCAGACTCAGCCTCTTTCCACCACTCACAGAACACACTCCTCCGTGATTCACGCTATGTGAGCCAGAGGAGTGTTCTGTGAGTGGTGGCTCTGCATTGATTATCAGTTTGTTCCCATGTGGACATCCATGCTAGATAGACATCAAGATTATATAGAGGTCAATTTGTAAAGGTGAACAGTTTGGAGTTGCACTGGGTGAATAGTGAACCTCTTTGAGTGTAAAATTTAAAGAAGCACACTGATCACATTATTGGATTGGGATTATTGATTATTTCATCACAGTAGTTTGTGCGATTCTTTTCATGTTTGTGTGTATTTGAATATTTGTTGCACGTTTATCATATGCACTGATGTGTGATGCACTATATATTTTTTTATGGTTGATGTATCATACTGTGACACTGTATTTTGATTTGGTTATATGCCAATTTACTTATACTGTACATTAATATCAGTTTGGGAAATTATTGTCGATTTATAATAGGGTGCACAAAACATATGCGTTCACTGCATTTTTGGAAGGATCAACAGGTATTTTTTGCACTTTTCGAAAAGGTTTATTTTTGAACAGGACAAAGAGAAAAAAGTACAAAACCATTATACATTCCCTTTAAAGCGATTGTGAAGTCTTCTTTTTTTTCCTATAAAAATAACAAACATGTTATACTTACCTGCTCTGTTGCAGTGGATTTCCACAGAGCAGCCCAGATCCTCCTCTTCCCGGGTCCCTCTTCAGTACTCCTGGCCCCTACCTCCTGTCACGTGCCCCCACAGCAAGCAGCTTCAGACACGGAGGTGCAGCCCAGCCCTGCTCCCTCTCTCTCCTGATTGGCCGACTGACTTTGATTGACAGCAGCAGGAATCAATGGCGCCACTGCTGTGTCTCAGCCAATCAGGAGGGAGGGTCTCAGACAGCCGAAGAACTCGTGGACATCGCTGGACCGAGATGGGGCTCTGGTAAGTATTAGGGGGGCTGCTGCAAATAGAAGGCTTTTTGTCTTAATGCATAGAATGCATTAAGATAAAACAAACCTTCTGACTTTACAACCCATTTAATGGTTTTAATATAAGAACTTATAAGGCATATGTTCCTAAAACATAATGTGCACACACCAAGGACAGTGTGGGAGACATGTTGGCATCTTTGCCTTGGGTGCCAGACTTAATACTGTACAGACTGACATTAGTTGAAAGAGGACATAACCTAAGGGTAATGCCTAAATACTTTCCATAAGGAATAACAAATATACAACAGCCATGGGACTTTGTTTTTATCCTTACCGTTCCTGTGGGACTTTCAAAAATGCCAACCTTCCCGGCCTCTAGCACATGGTACAGCTCTGACATGAACTGCTCCTGGATGGGATATGGAGGAAAGGGAAAGGGGAACTTCGGGGCTGTGGTCTCAGAGGATACATCCATTCCTTAAAAATTAAAAAGTAACCAATGCCTGTAATAAAATCAAAAAAAGTAGTTAGCACTTTTTTAGTTTGCTCTTTGTGAAAGAGCCAGCATTTTTACCACACTGCTTATAAATACGCTCACATTTTCAGTGACAAGGCAATGTTCATCTTTCACATGCAACCAAGATTCAGGTACTTGCTGAAGTACACAAATCCTATGACAACTAAAAGAGAATCAGGATATGCTGGGTTCAAAGAAACACGCAAGGCAAACGCAGCCTTTGAACTACCTTGTGTCCTGTTCAGTTAGAATCAATGTGAGTTTGCTAAAATGCAGTTAGCATGCACATCAAATGTAGGAAAACAATGTTAACGAGTATATTTTCTAAAAGCAAATAGACTGTGTACTTCTTTTATTTGCCTTTAGGCTCGGTTCACATTTGTGCGATGCGAGAACCCTGCAAATCCAATGTGGGTTCCCGCATCGCACCCAACTCGCAGGCAGTTCACAATGCCATATGCCAACTTCTGGGAGTGTCAATACAAAGTTATTGACACCCCCATTTCAGTTTATATATCGCAGTGCAAACTGTCAATTCGGACAGGAATCGCATTGCGTGGGTGTTCACACCCATACGATCCGATTCTGTTGCGGACCAAAAAAAGGGTCCTGTGCGAGTTTGGTCCGAATGCGATGCAAATTCAGCCATTAAAATTGTATGGCTGAGTTCGTATGTGATTTGCACTGCAGTGCGCTGCGAATCACATCCAATGTCGGACAGCGCACCAGTGTGAACCGAGCCTTAGAAAATTAACACCAGTGATCATCAACATGAGCCCTAAACCAGCTGAATACATTCCTGGTGTAACAAAAAGGTATGCAAAGCCTTACAGTCGGCTTTCTTTAGAAAGCAGTCCAAGTAGAAAAGCCTGACCCATGCCAGAGTGCAGCAGAAAAAGGACCTTTGCTCACTTTGTAGAAGCAGTGGTCTCTCTGCAGAGGTCTGACACACACCCATGCATCAGCTTTGAGTGCTCTAGTTCTGACCCAGTAAGGAGCATATAGGACTTCTGTAGATGGACCACTGCTTCCACATAGATAGCAAGCGCTTTTCTCTGCAGCATGCTGGCAGTGGACAGGCTTTTTATTTCCAGGTGAAAAAGGCAGGAAGTCCCCTCCCAGCCATAACCCTTCTCAGTCTCAGTTTTATAGCAATCAATAAGGAACAGACAGAGGGAATGGATCCCTGTATCCTGCGATGTTCAAAGAAGAGAGATTTACAGACTTAAAATGTATTAACCATGCATCACAGGCCATAGATAGAGATATATATATATATATATATATATATATATCTATCTATTCATGACTACTTGAAATGTCCCAAAGCACAGAACATGAGCAGTGCAATGCCGCACTCAACCGACCCAATGGTCATTAAGGTGTATGGCGCATCATTGGCCATAAGAGGTGTGAGAGAAACATGTTTGTAATCGGTGTAAGCAAAGTAAAAAAAAGAAAAGAAAAAAAAAAAGAAAAAATTTTATTTTTCACCTTTCAAATCCAGTTTTATTTTTCATAATTTTTTTTCTCATCATTTTGCTTATTTCCTTCATTGTGTATTCTTATTTTAATCTATGATTATTAGTCATCTATATTACTTTTATTTTTTATTTTCTTCCCCTTCTATTTCTCAATCACTCATTCCAACCTTATTCTTTACATATTCCTTTTACTTACACTGGTTACAAACACGTTACTTTTTCCTCTCTCGCAGCCAATGATGTGCTTATAAACTCATGTCCTGCTCGTATTCCCCACCTCTATGTCTAAGCCTAGAACTCCAGAATTTCTGAATAAAATGAGAATCACAATTTTTTTGCTTGGAATAAAGATCACGATTCTCAGCGTAACATCTTTCACATTATACAAAAAAATTGGCCTAACTTTACGGTTTCGTTTTTTTTAAATTCATTAAAGTGTATTTTTTCCCAAAAAAAAAAAAAAAAAGACAGCTGCGCCAAAAACATTGTGACATAAAATATTGCAATGACCGCCATTTTATTCTCTAGGGTCTCTGATAAAAATATATATAATTTTTGGGGGTTCCAAGTAATTTTCAAGCAAAAAATACTGAGTTTAACTTGTAAGCAACAAGTGTTAGAAAAAGTTTTAGTCTTTAAAAGCTGTTATAAAGGTTCGTTTATACTTACATGTTATACTTACCTCCACTGTGCAAGGGTTTTGCACAGAGTGGCCCAGATCCTCCTCTTCTGGGGTCCCCCAGCAGCGCTCCTGGCTCCTCCCCATATCGAGTGCTCCCCTCACAGACCAGCATTCCAAGGGGACACCCATGTGGGTGCGCTCCCGAGTACTGCTGCTGCGTTCATTGACGCAGACAGCAGGACTGGGCCCCGCCCCTGGGTCCCGTGTCACTGGATTTGATTGACAGCAGTGGAAGCCAATGGCTGTGCTGCTATCAATCTATCCAATGAGGACCCAAGACAGCGGCTGGAGCTGCTGCGCTCGTCCCTGTCAATAGAAAGATCGGGTCCAGGTAAGTAAAGGAGGGGCTCTGGGGGGCTGCTGCACTACAGAAGGATTTTCACCTTAAAGCATAGAATGCATTAAGTTAAAAAACATTGAGGGATTACAACCCCTTTAAGCGGTTAAACTGACCTCATTTGCAGACAGAGGTTTGTTCCTTTGATCTATAACAGAGGTCTCCAAACTGTGGCCCTTTGCTTGCTTTTATCCAGCCTTTGGGGCACTCTCTCATCCACTGATACCAACAATGGTGCATAATTCCCCACACTGACACCAATGAAGGGGCACAATTCCTCCCAATGACACCAATAAGGCACAATTCCTACCAATGACACCAATGATGGGGCGCAATTCCTCCCACGTAAACCAACAATGAGGCCCTAAGACACCAATTATGGGACACAATTCCTGCAAATTACACCAATAATGGGGCACAATTCCTCCCAATGACACCAATGATGGTGCACAATTCCCCCCACTGAAACCGTCAATGGGGCCCAATGACTCCAATGATGAGACACAATTTCTCCCAATGACACCAATGATGGGGCACAATTGCTCCAAATTACATCTACAATGGGGCCCAATGGCACCAATGATGGGGCACAATTCCTCCCAATGACACTAATGGTGGTGCACAATTTTTCCCAATGACACCAATGATGGGGCCCAATGACACCGATGATGGGACACAATTCCTTCCACTGACACCAACGATAGGGCATTGTTTTTCCCCACTGCCTTTGGCCCTTTTCTACTCCAAATGACCACAGTCCAGCCCCCCTAAAGTCTGAAGGACAGAAAACTGGCCCTTTGTTTAGAAAGTTTGGAGACCTCTGATCTAAAAAGGACCAAATGATACAATGTTTCTTTTTATCTCTCAGCAGCGAGCAATGTGATAAACTTTGCTAGCTTTTTTTTTTTTTTGACAGCTCTGAGCAGAGAACTGCTCTGCACCTGTTGCATGAATCGTGGAAATTCCAGATAAAGATCATGAGGGGGGTTTTTTAATGATTAATCGTGCAGCTCTAGCTAAGCCCCAGTGGGTGAGGCAAAATGCATCATTGGGCATGGCTGCTGGAGCAGTGCTGGCTGAGGCCATACACCTTAGAGATCGGTGTCCTGCCCTCATTATGCTGACACTTCTGGACTGATGATGTCAATATCCTGATTTAGGCAGAACAAAGAAACCTCCTGAGGCTGTAATACCACTTGAACTGATAAAGAACAAGGAAAGGTTCTTTACAAAAAAGCACAGCCAACTCAGATAACCTGTGAGCCAAAGTAATGACAACCTTGCAAAGAAGCGCTACAAGAGAATCTCTCGGTAAACAAGATAGATAAATGACGCAAGAACACAAATCAAACATGAATAAAATGAGAATAATACACATAAAACGTAAAAAAAGTCCAGGAAAAAAACGGGCAGTGTAACAATCTCCTGAGTATACAAAATCAAAAATGTAAAATTATATAAACTCTGCCAAAACCGCCCAGAGAGTGACAAAATAATAGTCAATGAAAAAATATATATAGTTCAAGGGAATCTGATACTCTGCACCAGTGGCAGCTTACTTGAGAGTGGAAGCAACAACTCTGAAAGATAATGTAAGGAAAAAGGCAAGAAGCGCCAATCTAAGTGCAGTATCATAAAGGCTTTAATTAAAATAGTATAAAAACAACAGCCAAATGGCTACTCACAAGGACAGGATAAATACAGGCAAGGACATATAGTGGGTCCAGGGACGTCCTCCTCAGATGTTACAAAGGTGCATGGTGCGGGTTCCGGTGAAGATACTGTCAGCGCTATGTAGTGCGGGTGGTCTGTAGGGTCTCTGCTGTAGGTGCTGAGCTGCACGGAAGATGGAGAGGTCCGAGTGTCCGCAAGGAGAGCCGGCATCTACTGGGACATCAGATCTGAAGAAAATGCGGAAGCATTGAAGCGCGTCATCTG
The DNA here is from genome assembly GCA_037952835.1 of Lithobates septentrionalis. NCBI lineage: Eukaryota > Metazoa > Chordata > Amphibia > Anura > Ranidae > Lithobates > Lithobates septentrionalis. The sequence goes on from JBBDGP010002717.1 coordinate 231,329, forward strand.
ACACGTCCATACGTCACTTACGCTCTTTATGTAATAATAATGTAAGCTGCATCTCCCGATGTCCAAAATATGAAATTTTATTTCTTGTTCTTTCGAAGGATTTGAACAAAATGAGGGTAACACTATCTCTTGGCCTCTGTGGAATTTGAGACCACTTTAGGCAGAAATCCCGGATCCATTTTGAAAGACTATGCGATCCGGGAAAATCTGACAAAAGGGGGGTCTAATCGATAGGGCTTCTATCTTGCAGACCCTTTTGGCTGTAGTGATCGCTACCAAAAAGATTGCTTTAAGTGTCAGCATCTTCAGGCTGCAGACTTTTAAGGGCTCAAAGGGTTCTGCTGTCATAGTTTCCAGCACTAATGACATGTCCCATTTTGGAAAGGCTGAACTCTGTATCGGCCTCTGCTTGCTCACAGATCTAGAGTCCGATTATCCATGTATCTGATGCCAAGCTTCTTTCCTGGTAAACTGACAGTGCTGACACCTGACTGTTTAGTGTACTAAGACTTAGGCCTTTATCTACACCACTCTGTAGAAACTCTAATGCCCCGTACACACGGTCGGACATTGATCGGACATTCCGACAACAAAATCCTAGGATTTTTTCCGACGGATGTTGGCTCAAACTTGTCTTGCATACACACGGTCACACAAAGTTGTCGGAAAATCTGATCATTCTGAACGCGGTGACGTAAAACACGTCACGGGACTATAAACGGGGCAGTAGCCAATAGCTTTCATCTCTATTTATTCTGAGCATGCGTGGCACTTTGTGCGTTGGATTAGTGTACACACGATCGGAAATTCTGACAACGGATTTTGTTGTCGGAAAATTTTATAGCCTGCTCTCAAACTTTGTGTGTCGGAAAATCCGATGGAAAATGTGTGATGGAGCCTACACACGGTCGGAATTTCCGACAAGGTCCTATCACACATTTTCCGTCGGAAAATCCGACCGTGTGTACGGGGCATAAGACTGCCACTGAGCTTTGCGTTTTGAAGTTGTTTTCTATGCACCATCTGCTAAAACATTTCCATGCTCTTTGGTAGATATTACGTGTCTCAACCTTCCTGCTTTTCAGCAGTGTCTCTATTAAACGGCTTGAGAACCCTTTTGCTTTTAGCAGCTGCTCCTCAGATATCAGGCGGCTAAATTCCACCTTTCCACCTGGGGACAATACACCGGGCCTTGGGAAAGTAGGTCTTCCTGGACTGGTAACAACCAGGGGGGCTCTATGGCGAGTTCTCTGAGCATAGAGAACCACGGTCTCCTGGGCCAGTGAGGTGCTATGAGAATCAGAGATATGCTCTCTGTACGCAATTTTCTTATCACCGCTGGTAATAGTACCGGTGGGGGAAAGGCATAACATTTTTTGAACGTCCAATTTTGTGCTAATGCATCTACCCAGAGTGCTCCATCTTCTCTTCTCAGAGAAAAGAATGCTTGAACTTTCCTGCTTTCTCTTGAAGCAAATAAGTCCACCTGAGGTGTTCCCCATTTTTTTACAATCTGCTCGAATACCTCTTGTTTTAGCACCCAATCGCCTTCTCTCACTGTCTTCCTGCTGAGGAAATCTGCCACTTTGTTTAAACCCCCTTTTAAAGTGGACTGCTGATAAAGAGAGTATGTTTTCCTCTCCCCAGTTCAAGATTTCCTTCGCTAAAGACCACAGGGCTCCGCTTTTGCTTCCCCCTTGTCTGTTTATGTAGGCGATTACCAATGAGTTGTCGGACCTGATCTGTACATGCTGTCCTTCCAACTCTCTCTGAAAGGATTGAAGCGCAAACCATACTGCCTTCAACTCTTTCCAATTGGACGACCTTGTCCTCTCCTCCTTTCCCCAAGTCCCTTGTGTGATTTGGGAGTCTAAATGTGCTCCCCACCCTACGCCACTTGCGTCTGTGGTTAGAGTTTGGGAAATAGGTAGGATCCATAGCCTTCCTTTGTTTATATTTTCTGCTCTTCTCCACCACCATAGGGTCTTTTTTTTACCCCTGCTAGTATTAACACCTGTGTATCCAGTGATTCCTGCTTGTGATCCCATATCCTTAATAGGAACATCTGTAATGGCCGAAAATGTAGGCTTACCCATTGTACCGCTGGAATGGCCGATGTTAGCAACCCCAATGTTGACATGATTTTTCTTATTGAACATGGTAGATTGGTCTGTATTCTTTTATTTTTCTCTTTGAATTTTCTCTATCTTCTCCTTGGGTAGGACTATCCTTTGTTGCACTGAATCTATTATATACCCCAAATACTTTATTTGTTGAGTAGGTTGTAGATTGGATTTCTCTACACTTATCAACCAACCTAGACTTTCCAAGAAAGTCAGTGTGTATTTTAGGTTTTTTTTTTTTTTTTTTTCCTGTTTCTGTCGCTAATCTTAGAAACTTCTGACAACTTTGGTGTATGGGTATGTGTAGGTACGCATCTTTTAAGTCCAGGGAGACCATATAACAGCTTGGTGGTAACAGAGCCTTTACCGAGTATATGGAATCCATTCTGAATCTCTTGTAAGTTATGGATAGATTTAAGGGTTTGAGGTTGAGAATTGGTCTGACCTTTCCCGAGGGTTTTTGTACTCCGAATATGTGGGAGTAGAAGCCCTGCCCTCTTTCTTCCTTTGGTACCTTGATGATTACACCTTGTTTCCTGAGATTCTTTATGGAACTCATTAACCCTCTGGCTTTTTCCCTGTTCTTTGGAAGCTTGGTGGTGTAAAATCTGCTTGGGGGTGATCTTGAGAACTCTAGATAATACCCCTCTCTTATTGTTCTCAAAATAAATTGACTGGAGGATATCCTTTCCCATTGCGAGAGGAAGGCCCCCAGTCTTCCTCCCACTGGGACTACTTTGTCATTGTTTATTTCTGGTTTGTTCAGGACGACGAAAAATCGCTCCTCCCTTGCCCTTCCCTCTCTGGACCCAAGGTCTTTTTTGGTTTTCTGCCTTGGGTGCTGAGAAACGGGATTTTGTGTCCCCCCTCTGCTTCCTTTTAGTCTAGTGTGGCTGACTCCAGGTTGCTTTGCGTTTCAGCGGGAACGCCTTCTTTTTGTCCGCTGTATGGTCCAGCACTTTCTCTAACCCTGGCCCGAACAGCAGGTCCCCTGTAAAAGGGATCCCGCAAAGTTTGACTTTAGATGCGCAATCACCTTGCCATGTTTTTAGCCAAAGGGCCCTTCTTGTAGAGTTGGCTAGCGCCGAAGATCTGGCTGCCATGTGTACCAGTTCTGCTGATGCATCTGCAATATACGCGATGCCTCGCAGAAGAGTGGGAAAAAGAGGATAAAATCTGCTCCTTTGCAGTTCCTTCCTCGATGTGTGCCTGAATCTGGTTCAACCAGAACTCTACATTTCTGGCCACTACCGTGACTGCCATGGCTGGCTTTAGGCTTCCCACTGTGGAGTCCCATGACTTCCTTAACAGGGAGTCCATCCTTTTATCCATTGCTTCAGATAAGACCCCCATATCTTCAAAAGCTAGATCCGTATGTCTCGAAACTTGTGAGAAGGCCGCATCTAGCTTTGGGGTTTTGTTCCATACTGAAGACTTATCCTCTAAAAATGGAAACCGTCTTTTTAAGGCTTTAGAAAAGAATGGCTTTCTTTCTGGTTCCTGCCATTCTTTCTTGATTGCCTCTATTAGTACTTCATGAACAGGAAAATTCCTATTTTCCTGTTCTCCTAAACCCTCATACATTTGATCATGCAAGGATAAAGGCTTCTTTTCAGTCTGTATACCTAATGTGGTATGATTGGCTCCTAGAAGATGGTCGACCTCTTCCAATGAGAGTTTGTAACGGGAGGGTTTTCTGGAATCCCCTTTCAGGGCTTCACCCTCTGATTCTTGGGAGCCAGACGCTGCGCTGTCAGGCTCCTCTTCTGCCTCCTCCCTAGGGGCTGATGAAGGGCCTGCACTAGTGGAGGGTAGTGCTTGTATTTTTGGTAGTGTCGTTTGTACTGAAGGAGGAGCAGTCTGCAGCTGTGGGATCTGAAACCCTTCAAAAAAGGTTTTAAAGGATTCAAAAAGGTACTCGATAGTTCCTTAACAGATGCTGCTAAATCGCTGCCCTGCTCAGTGGAGTGTTCCTGTACTAGTTTGTTAATACATTCCTTACATAACGCTTTCCCCCAGGAATCTTTAAGTGTATTTTTACAAGAAGGGCACCTCCTCTTTGAGTTGCGAGAGGACCTGGTCTTGTCTGTTTTCTGAAATGATATAAAAAGAAAACCCCCACAGTATTAACACTACCATAATCTTCTCCTGCAAAACTGCAGGTGCACAGCGTTTTCATGTGGGCTCACCTCACCAGGGGCCCCATGAACCACCCTCTGACACCAGAGGGCTTTACCTACCCCCCCCCACTCTATTCATGTACTCCTTGGGTGGGGTGGGTTTAGGCCAGGGAAGTTCCACCCTAGGTCCCCCTTACCTTAACATGGCTGGAGCTGGTCTCTGCTGGAGCTGCAGTCTGGTCTCTACCTTCTGCGTCCGACATTATGGTGTCACCACCGGAGCCTTTGCTGTCTCTACAGCATGTGCGGCTCCTCTCCAGCCCATGCCTGGCTCCTTTTTATGATTCGCAGCCGGAACCGGAAGCCGCGAACCCGGAAGTACACGCCCCTTCCGCCGGATGTAACGTCACCCGCCACTGGCGCCGTGCGGTCCCAATACCTGGCATGATTTACACTGTCAGTGATACACGCTGCTTGAGGGTATGGGACGGCTGGACATGCACCTCCTGCTACCGCACTCGGTACTGAAAAGGCCCCTCCGACCTCCGTCTGCACTCAGGGATGCGGGGGTGACAAATCCTCCTCCAGGTTAAGTTTTTTCCCCTGGACTGCCCAAGGAGCCTCTGCTCCCTTTTAGGACATTTGCCTGAGCCTCCTGACTCTCCTGGCTCGGTTCCACTGGTGTCTCCCCTCTGGAGGAAACACAAATAACTGAGGAGCCAGCAGGGGAGGAGGAAATTTATAGGAAGGCTGCCGCAGGTGTTTCCTACAGAGGGGAGGAGCCAAGGTCTCTCAGGTGGCTGTCCTGAAAGACAATTAGGGGAAATCATTTTTTTTGCTAGAAAAGTACTTAGAACCTTCAAACATTATATATATATATATATATATATATATATATATATATATATATATATATTAGCAGCGGCCTTAGAGAATAAAATAGTGGTCATTGCTATTGTTTAGGTCACATGGTTTTTGTGCAGCGATCATCGATGCATTCATCTTGCCATCAATTTTCACCACATTTCCTGCGCCTTTGTAGCTCACACATCCCCAAAACATCAGCGATCCACCTCCGTGTTTCACAGTAGGAATGGTGTACCTTTCATCATAGGCCTTGTTGACTCCTCTTGGTTGTAGCCAAAAAGCTATATTTTGGTCTCATCACTCCAAATAACTTTGTGCCAGAAGGTTTGAGGCTTGTCTCTGTGCTGTTTGCTACAGAAGACCCGAATGGCAAGTACTGTGGACAACTGGACATTGATAGTTACAAGATAACGAAAACCTTTCACTGAATCCTTTTTTCACCATTAATGAGGGGTCACATTCCCATAGGTACATATGTTTTTTTTTTTTTAATCAAATCCTTTTTTAGTTACAATCAAGACATACACACAACCCATGTGCTCATTATCTAATCATAATAGACACAAATTTATAAGCACTATTTAAGAAAAAAAAAAAAAATAAAAAAATAAAAAACAGACCTCCTAACATTGTATCCTACCAATATCTTTATTTCCCAACCATCATTCAAGTTTTTACACTGCTATATTTAGAGGTTCATATATATCTAGTGTAATAAAAAGGTCAATACATAATCACAACTTATCTGTCCTCAAACCCCTTATGCCACTCTACCTAACTGATCGTCGTGAATGCTGAACCCATGGTAGTCAGCCACATCCCCCACACCTTACCAAATTTTTTCTGGGCAGTTCCTATGTAGATATATATTTTTTTTTTCTCTAAGTACCACATAATTTATTTGTATTTTCCATTTGCCTAATGTCGGAGGATGTGGAGACCTCCATTTTGGGCCTAAAAGAGTCCTAACTATCCATCAGTGCATTGGTGTATTCCGGGATCCTAGATCCATCTATCATACCTAAAAAGGCATATCCTGGGTTCTTCCATCAATTCTGTCTTAAAGACAGAGTTAACAGTAGAAATAACCCCTTGCCAATATTGATGGAGTTTAGGACATCTCCATAACATATGTATTAAATTAGCCGGCTCCATATTACATCTAGGACAAAGAGGGGTATTACGCTGCCATTTAAACAATTTCTCAGGGGTATGATAAGTCCTGTGTAAAATGAATAGTTGGGAAGGGGTATGTGTGGGGAAGGGGTTTCCAATCTTTGCCATGGTTGCTTTTTACATGTAAAATAAATACAATTTTGTATTGAAAGCGATTGCTTTGTAGGTGCGCTTTTCCTTTGGTGGTTTTTGGCATGTATTTTTCGGAAGCACCTGCTCTCATTTAAGGCATTTTAGGCACCTTTTTCACAACACTACCAGAATTCATACAATTGTGGGGGTTTTTTTTCGAGATATACTCCACAACCCTTTAGTCTTCTATAGGTCAAACCCTTCAAGTTTCTTCAGTTCTACACAACTAGAGTTATTTCATACCAGAGAAAATTACGTATAATCATGCACCCCTATAATAGCTTTCAGTTCCTGCCATGTTTTATCAAATAATTTACCAGTAGGAAAACTTTGATCACGTAACAAATTTCTTGCTTCCAATAGAGATATTAATGGATAATTATCAGGTACATATGTATAGGGATGGCCATACATGACTGGCAGGGGTGGAGGAGCAAATGGGAAATCTTACAAAACACAACCCTGCAGTCTGATCTCTCACAGATCTATTTCAATTTGGATCTCCCTCTCTGAAGCTGCCAACCAACTTGCAACATAGAAATAGAAAAACCCACATACACGAATATGAAACAATTAAAAGGAACAGTATGAATGTCTATAGAACAATGAGGAAAACCAGACAAATATTCCTTCTATATTTTATCCAAGTCTCAGTCCTCTCCGCTCACCCCCACTGTTACCTGCCAATGACTTTTTTTGAACAAGCTTTGCATGCCCCTCATTACAGGTTGGGCTGATGACCTCGGTGCCAACAAGATTGTGGCACCAACCAGCTGCCAGAAACATCATGCATATGATAAAAAGAATTTATTAGATTTAATCAAATTAAGGTAAATGATTCAATTACATTTAACTTAATAATTAAAATTTCATTTGTGCCCGAAAAAAAAAATTTATATATATATATATATATATATTCTGAGAAAAGGGGGTCCACGAAAGTATTTTGTACTTGCTGAAAACCAGGAGATTACTTAGCAGTGCCCCAAAGAAAACATGAAATAGTCCCTCCTGTTCCTTGCCGAATTGACAAAAAATAATGGATTGTCTGAACAGCCTTAGGGCTCATTTAAACATGTGGTGCCCCCTGAACAGCAATCCAAATTCACATGCTCTTCAGAGGGCATTTGACAGGTGAATAAGGAGGTGTTATATTGCCTCCTCACCACCTGTTTAAACACGACAATGTTATGCATCCGTGCGTTCTAATCATTTTCAATGGACTGCCTGCATGCAGCACCTGGAAGTTACGGATGCTGCAAAAAGGGCCCGTTCATTCTATATGGGCCTCCTCACCCTTGTAAACAAAGCCATACAGACAGACAAAACTAATACAAATAAAACAGCGCTAATAAATTATCCATGAGCATTTTTATAAGCACTATCCCTTTAACCTAAGTGCTGTAATTAAAAGTGTCTGTGCTCCTAAAGCCAGTGATAGACAGTTCAAATCTCGGCCAGTTCAGCAGGGACCAGCCAAGATACTAACCATGTATGGGCAGGCTGGGTACAACCAGCCAGTCGGATTTTTCATGAGATTATTGCCAGCCAGTGGGTCAGGATGAGTGGCAGGCAACCACCATTTTAATATGAAGGACAACAATAGTCATCCTTGCGTCCCTGTCATGTCGAGTTTGGTCATTATCCCTGGCAAAAGAGTTTTGAACTTTTCTCTCTATAATTTGATGTTGTACAAAAGAAAAATATATGAAATATAGATGAAGGTGCTAAATCTAATTCCTCTCTTTTTTTATTGAAGTTGTACGCGGTATTTACTGCAGACAAGGCTCACACGGCAGGCCTGTCGACCATCACATTGAGATGCCGCCAAAAAGTGACATTCTAATTTAGAGTCCACCAGAGTGCGACCTAGACACGGCCACTCCACCAGAGTGCGACCTAGACACGGCCACTCCACCAGAGTGCGACCTAGACACGGCCACTCCACCAGAGTGCGACCTAGACACGGCCACTCCACCAGAGTGCGACCTAGACACGGCCACTCCACCAGAGTGCGACCTAGACACGGCCACTCCACCAGAGTGCGACCTAGACACGGCCACTCCACCAGAGTGCGACCTAGACACGGCCACTCCACCAGAGTGCGACCTAGACACGGCCACTCCACCAGAGTGCGACCTAGACACGGCCACTCCACCAGAGTGCGACCTAGACACGGCCACTCCACCAGAGTGCGACCTAGACACGGCCACTCCACCAGAGTGCGACCTAGACACGGCCACTCCACCAGAGTGCGACCTAGACACGGCCACTCCACCAGAGTGCGACCTAGACACGGCCACTCCACCAGAGTGCGACCTAGACACGGCCACTCCACCAGAGTGCGACCTAGACACGGCCACTCCACCAGAGTGCGACCTAGACACGGCCACTCCACCAGAGTGCGACCTAGACACGGCCACTCCACCAGAGTGCGACCTAGACACGGCCACTCCACCAGAGTGCGACCTAGACACGGCCACTCCACCAGAGTGCGACCTAGACACGGCCACTCCACCAGAGTGCGACCTAGACACGGCCACTCCACCAGAGCGCGACCTAGACACGGCCACTCCACCAGAGCGCGACCTAGACACGGCCACTCCACCAGAGCGCGACCTAGACACGGCCACTCCACCAGAGCGCGACCTAGACACGGCCACTCCACCAGAGCGCGACCTAGACACGGCCACTCCACCAGAGCGCGACCTAGACACGGCCACTCCACCAGAGCGCGACCTAGACATGGCCACTCCACCAGAGTGCGACCTAGACATGGCCACTCCACCAGAGTGCGACCTAGACATGGCCACTCCACCAGAGTGCGACCTAGACATGGCCACTCCACCAGAGTGCGACCTAGACATGGCCACTCCACCAGAGTGCGACCTAGACATGGCCACTCCACCAGAGTGCAACCTAGACATCGTCACTCCACCAGAGTGCGACCTTCACATGGCCACTCCAACAGAGTGCGACTTCTACAAAAAGAAACCAGAACGCTGTGTTCACTTTATGCTTCCTCCAGGAAGGGAAGATGACATTGATACTCGACGAAAACATTGTGTTCTCTTTCAGAAAGCATTAAAGAAATACCTTCACCAGGAGACTCCACCAAAACATTGTGATCGCTCTACACCTCCTCCAGAAAGAGACGCTGACACTCAGACTCCACAAAAAAAGTGGCGTTTGCTGTCAGAAAGCAAATAAGAAAGAAATTCAAAAACCAAAAGGGTCATCAGCGCCCCACCCCCCCCCCCCCTCCCTGGCAGAAGAAACAACGATCATCACAGATCTGGACAAAAGAAAAAGGAACCAGAAAAAGAAACAAAAATAGAAAAAATAAAAGACAGTAAGAGTTGGACCAGCTGTGAGGGGAGTTTGGAGGGCAGAAGATTTTTCTTTTCCTGCAGGCATGTGTTGGACCGGCTGTAAGGGGAGGCTGGAGGCCGGTGGACTATATTCTGTTCCTGCAGGTGTGTGTTGGACCGGCTGTGAGGGGAGGTTGGAGGCTGGAAGACTTTTCTGTTCCTGCAGGCGTGTGTTGGACTGGCTGTGAGGGGAGGTTGGAGACCGGTAGAATTTTCTTTTCCTGCAGGCCAATTAGAGGAGGTATGTCAGAGCTTTAGTTGCCCAGTGGAACTTGAAGCTTGTTTGGAAGGCCTGCAAATGAGTAAGGGGCATGGCTACAGTCATGGCCCCAGATTTTTGTACATTCATTTTAAAGGATGTGAGGTCTCCATAGAGATCCACGTTCCTTTAGAAGGCTAAGGAAGTGGAGACAAAGGGAAATCCTGTCTGGTTCCCTATGTGATAGGGAATGGGTAAGACAGAATACCATTTGCCTTGACCCCTACAGAGGAAGTAGAATAAATTGTGCGGGTCCATTGAAGGAAACTGGGGCCTATGTCTATATGTCTTTTTCCAATTTATCCGATCAAAAGTCTTTTTACCATTGGTTGATAGAAGGCATTGGGTCTTGGTGGAGGAGGCAACAAGGATGAGGTTGAGGACTGGTGACATTGTCCCTGGCCTCCCTAGTGGGGAGAAATCCTACTTGGTCCAGGTTCATAAGGTTAGTAAGGATAGTAAGGACTTTGGTGACAATCTTCAGGTCTTGATTTAAGAGGCCAGTAGTTTTCTCAGGCATGTTTTGGACCTTTTTTTTTTGGTATAACGGAAGGTGATTTCACATATTATTGCAAATATATGCAACCAATACCTCTGTTTGCTATGTATATCTGCATTTGGAAACAATGTTAGAGTACAGTTAGGGACCGCACTTTGCAGAGGAGCCTTGACGTGGCAGTGCTGCTTCACATATATTTGCAAATATATCCAGCATAATCCAAACACAAAAACTGTTCAAACAATTTAAACTTTTTTTTTATTTTGCTAACTGGCTAGTAAGTGTTACGGTGTATTCTGTGTATTTTATTGTTCTATGAACTGCCATGCTTAAGCACTGAATCACACTTTTGAGCGTTATTGCAATACATGAGCAAACTATATAAACTTGTGCTAAGGTGCTAAAAAATGATTTTATAAGGGCTGTTACTGATTAAAATTTCCGTGATCGATTAATCTATTTTTTTATTAATCGATTAATCGGCTAATTTCGATTAATTAGAACGCACATACAGATCCAACTACTTTTAGCTGATCTCCTTGCATTGCAACTCTGCATTAGTCAGTGGTAAATGTGGTATATACTATATACAATCACCCGACACTAGCTCGTTTCCACAATCCATGACTTAACTTCACACAAATACGTTTTAAATTCAAACTGTAGCACTGACGTAAGTAATTTTTTTTACCACAGTAGCATGACATTCCCTCCACCTCCGGTCTAACTAATCACTCTCACCTTATGTCATGGACCCCTGTGCAAACAGGTGGTCATGCAAGCGGGTATCAAAAGGGTTAACAGTAACACGGACCATAAACTTCTTCTTAGATCTCAGCAAGGACGCCAGGTCATGGGTAGAAAGAAAAGATCTAAGTGCTCACCGCTTAAAGTGGAGGGCCACCCTGAAAAAAAAAAAATTCACCAAAAATCCTAAAAAAATAAAAATTAAAAATAAAAATGTGAAAAAAAATTTTTTTTTAAACGTACCTGAACCCTTGTTGCTAGGCAGTCTTCTTAATCTGCCTGTTCCTATTCCGCGGCATCTTCTGCTCCTAGCTGAGCGGCCCCGTTGCCTTCTGGGAACTGTGTGTGTTCCCAGAAAACCACGGGGCCATTCAGATCGCTCGCGCGTGCGCAGTAGGAAACTGGCAGTGAAGCCGCAAGGCTCCACTGCCTGTTTCCCTTACCTAGGATGGCGGTGCCGGGATCCGAGAGCCGAGGGACGGGTCAGCCTCGGGCGGCCGGCATCGCGGGCACACAGGACAGGTAAGTCTACTTATTTAAAGTCAGCAACTATAGTGTTTGTAGCTGCTGACTTAAAAAAATTTTTTTAGCTGGCCGGAATCCCGCTTTAAGTATAAGATTGAATTTTTGTGATCAAACACAAACTACTCACATAAAGATGATAAAAACACAGCATGTAAAGCCGACAATCGTGTTAGTTCCGTAGGGCAGCAGCGGGTGACATCATGCGTAGCTCCTCCCTCGTACGCGTTATGTTCAATCAGAACTTCGACGTCACCGGACTCCTCCCCCTTCCCTTCATTAGCAGACAGAGGCACTTGGGGAGGGGGGGGGGGGGAAACGGTGACGTCGATGTCCGTGACATCACCGGATCTCCGACGGAACTCCCTGAAGATCCAGAAGCCAGCAGAGAGGCGAGTACATCAAATGTCAATGTGAAACATGTGATGCAAATAAATGACAGTCTATAAACAAAGTGCTGAGTACTCGCTTTAAAAATAAAGTGCATAAGTGCTCCAAAAATAGTAAGTGTCGTGTGCCACACTCCCCTCGTGATCACACTCACCAAAATTTATGGACCCGTAGCTTTGCAGTCTGGGGTCAAAAACGCTGTGATCTAATTGATCTGGTATATGGGAATAGATTCTCAGAAGCCTTTCCGTAGTAGTGATATTCTTGCGGACATTTCAGAGTGAATCGACCATGCTCAAAAAAGACTTGAAACAGAGAAGGAACGGACAGTGAAATATCGTTGGAACTATATAAATTGCGCAAACTAAGCACCACTTATAAGACAGCTGAATGAAAACAGGCATCAGTGTAAAATCAGGGTCTGCCGCTGATCAGCGCGTGTTCCACGGAGGGCGGAAGTTGCGTCAATGGTTACGAAACCGGAAGTACATCAACGCGTTTCGCCCCTCCTCCAGGGAGCAAAGGACATCACTTCTGGTTTCAAGTGATCAATTTTATATCTGAGGTGCGAATATCTCCTCTCACCTAAGCCAATGGAAAGCAACTAGAGGCATCATTCAGATATTGCCTTTTTCAGCCAGCTATTACCTACACCATAAGAATGATCATAGCGGCTGTTCAGGCACTTGATCATTCTTATGGGTGGCAAGAGGGAAATCCCCCCCCCCTCCCATCACCCTCTGGTGCTTCTACAGACTCACCGCTGCCATCAGTGAGTTGGAGACAGGATCCGCCGGCTCCTGATGTTTACCATAGCGATTTCCAGCAGACCAGATGGTCGCCGGAGTCTCTATAATCTTTCGGAGGCCGGGTGCGATGTTATGACGTCACACCCGGCCTCTGCATTCAAACAAACGGCACCGCCTCGGCTGGGAAGCGGACATAGTTTTTTTTTTTTTTTTATCCCAGCGTTCCCAGCCCAGAGGTGAGATATGGGGTCAATAAGACCCCACATCTCACTGTAAAGGAGGTCCTGTCATGCCATATTCCTATTACAAGGGATGTTTACATTCCTTGTAAAAGGAATAAAAGTAATCAAAAAAAAAATATTTTTTTTTTTTTTTTGAAAAGTGTCAAAAACTAAAAAGAATTAAATAAAAGTAACAATAAAAAAATAAATAAATTTAAAGCGCCCCTGCCCAGTGTGCACGCACGCAGAAGCGAACTCATACGAAAGTCCCACCCACATGAAAATGGTGTTCAAACCACACATGTAACCAGTAAAAAACTTTAAAGCGTCACCTATGGGGATTTAAGTACAAAAGTTTGGCGCCATTCCACGAGCGTGTGCAATTTTGAAGCGTCACATATTAGGTATCTATTACTCTGCGTAACTTTGGGCTAACTTTACAGTTTTTTTTGTTTTTTTTTAAAGCATGAAACTTTTTTCCAAAAAAAAGCGTTTGAAAAACTGAAAATTTATATCAAATACTTACCGTAATTTTCCTTTCCTGATAGGCTCCATGGCAGCATACGTGTGGGTTGACCCCGCCTCCATAACTACCCAATAGGACCCCTCCCTATAAATTTCAGCTGTGAGCTCCCAGCCGTGTTTCGTAACTAGCCTACTCCAGCATTGGGAGGGACTCCTGCTGCCATGGAGCCTATCAGGAAAGGAAAATTACGGTAAGTATTTGATATAAATTTTCCGTTTTCCTGACAGGCTCCATGGCAGCATACGTGTGGGAAATAACTCGCCAAACACACCCGGGTGGGTACAATGCGGAGCAAGAAAATAAAATGTATTTAACACTGTCAACTGACAGCACTTTCATACCAAAATTAATGGATGACAAGGTGGCTGGTTCAACACTATAGTGGGAAACAAACATATTAATAGATGACCAAGAAGCCGCTCTACATATAACTTCGGGTGCGACATGAAGAGAAGCCTCCCACGAGGTTGAGATACTCCGAGTTGAGTGTGCAGTCACTGCCTGGGAGGAGCCAAGCCCTTCGCTTTATAAGCCCTTTGAATGGTCTGTACTATCCAAGCAGAAATGGATCTAATTGAGGCCCGTTTTCCTTTATTTTTTCCCATTAGAAGAATAAAAAGAAAAAGTCTGTTTGTCTAAACGATTCCGTAACTTCCAAGTATTGACTCAAAGTATGTCCTACGTCAAGGGGATGGACATCTTGACCTTCTGTTGTGCTAAAGGTAGGCAACACAATTTCCTGATTTTCGTGAAAAGTAGATGTCACTTTAGGGTTTGAGCCCAACATGGGAATTAACACTGCTCTATCCGGAAAAAAGGTCAGGAAAGGCTCTTTAGAACCTAAGTTTCTGATTTCAGACTCTCTTTTGGCTAAAGTTACTGCCACCAGGAAGACGGTCTTGAGTGTGAGGTCTTTAACTGATAGAGGATTTTCAGGATCTGTTCCAAGTGTGGAAAGAAAATCTAGAACAAGGGGAAGATCCCATTTAGGAAACTTTGTTTTCTTTGATGTCTTAGCCTGATAGCACCCTTGAAGAATTGGCGAACAAGGGTGTGGTTAGCCCATGAAATTCCTGTAAACGCAGAGATGGCTGATATTTGTACACGAAGGGAACTTACTGCTTGAGGCAAATCCAACCCTCTTTGCAGAAAGCTCAGGATATCCTGGACTTCTGGAGAACCACAAGGATTAGGTCTAGAGGCCATGTGTTCTGTGAATTTGGACCAGATGCATTCATAAACTCTATTAGTGCTCTTCCGTCTGGCATTAAGAAGAGTCGGAATGGCTTCTTCTGGACAACCTAAGGCTTCAAGCCTTCCCCTCTCAAAAACCAGACCCTGAGATGTAGATGAGCAGGGCATGGATGCAGGATTGTGCCTTGGGACAGAAGATCCGGCCTGAGAGGCAGAGGAATTGAATCCTGATAACTGAGGAGAGTTAAGAGGGGAAACCATGGCCTGTTGGGCCAAAACGGTATTACTGCTATGACTTCCACCTCCTCTGTTCTGAGCCTGCGGAGAAACTGGAGTATCACAGGTACCGGAGGGAAGGCATATGCCTTGTTGAATCTCCACCGATTCGTGAGGGCATCTATCCCATAGGCTTGGGGATCCCGCAACCTCAAATAATACTTGGTCAGTTTGTAATTGCATGGGGATGCAAACAGATCCACTTCTGGAGACACTCCCAGTGTCAGGAGCAACTTAAACACCTCTTTGTGCAGGGACCACTCGTTGTTGTCCATTTGAACATGGGACAGGGAGGGAGGAGCCTGGTAATGGCTCTGTGCACGGCGTGAGGATCCTGGGAACCCTCTCCCTGTAGCTGAGAGGAATGATCGGCCTGATGAGAAGGTGTAGGTAGCTTCCCTCCCCGCCCCCCCTGCTCATCACTCACTGAGATGTCTTGTGGTGTAAGCCAGAGGAAGTTTGTACCTGCGTCTGACTGCAACAAGCTGTAGTGAGTGTCTCTTTTTGTCCCAACTTCAACAACAACTAAAAGATAAGTACCGTATTTTTTTTTTATTTTTATTTTTGGCTTTCTTTCTATTGCAATTGTCCTGAAGTGAAAAGGCAAAGGAAAAGTAATAGAACAAAAGAAAGGGAAAGGGAAAGGGAAAGAACATATTGAAATAAAACGAAATAAAATGGAATAAAAAGCGAAAGTAAATGAAAGTAAATGAAGGCGAAAGAGCTGAAAAAGTAGAATCAAGTGAGCTAAGAAAAACAATAAAAACAGGGGAGAAGGAGAAGGTGAATGAGAGACAAGCCAACGGAAGAGTTGCCTCCCAGCCCCCACCTGCTTGCTGCTGCTGCTGCTGCAGTAGCTCCCTTTCTTGTGATTTTTTTTTTTTTTTTTGGTCTTTGTTTGTTTTGGTTTTTTGCAAATGATATTAACTATAGGCTCGATAGTATAAACTATAGAATAAGAAGAAAATTCATAGTAACAAAATGTGGAACATATAAGCTCATACTGGAACTATACTGCTGAATATATAAATCATCTTGCTGAATACTTGAATTAGATTGCATTATACCGCTAAAACATTTAAATTATTTTTATGAGCACCTGGGCCCTCATGCACATGGGCTGTTGGGAGAACATTTTTTTTTAACTTTTTTGGCTTTTCTCTGCGTTTTTGCAATGGCGTCTGTGGGCGTTTTTGAGCGTTTTTTTTTTTCCTCCTCTTTTGGCTCTTTTCTATTGCAATTGTCTTGAAGTGAACAAGCAGGGGAAAAGGCGAAAGAGCTGAAAAAGTAGAATCAAGTGAGCTAAGAAAAACAAGGGGAAAAGAGAAGGAGAAGGTGAAAGAAAGACAAGAAGAAAGACAAGCCAACGGAAGAGTTGTCTCCCAGCCCCCACCTGCCTGCTGCTGCTGCAGTACCCCCCCTTTCTTGTGAAATTCTTTTTTTTTTTTTTTTTTTTTTTTTTGCAAATGGTACTAATTATAGGCTTGATAGTACAAACTATAGAATAAGAAGAAATTTCACAGTAACAAAAATGTGGAACATATAAGCTTATACTGGAACTATACAGCTGAATACATAAATCATCTTGCTAAATATTTGAATTAGATTGCATTATATCGCTAAAACATTTGAATTATTTTGCTGAGCATCTGGGCCCCCATGCACACGGGCTGCTGGAAAAGCGCTGTGAAGACGCCGGTGTCTTTGCAGTGACTTTTTTTTTTTTTTTTTTAACTTTTTCCAGCTTTTTTTTTAGCATTTTTGCAATAGCGTTTTTGAGCGCATTTTTTTTTTTTTTTTTTTTTTTTTTTTTTTACAGCTTAAGAACGCTTAAACAATTGAACAGCAACAAGGAATGCTTAATGTACTTAAGGTAGTAACATAACTTCTGGAAAACGGGGACTACTCATATCTCATTAATTATTTCTATTATTGGATTGTGGGGAGGATGCCGGGTATGAGAACGAAATAATAGAAACATTAGTAAAAATAAGTCAATTTAAAAAGGCTGGGAGATTTTTTCATCATTAAGAGACCCCAATCAAGGGGTATTCTGGAAGGCAGCTTTGAAGATCTTATAAATCCAGCCATAGAAACAAACATGAAGGGGAAAACAACAAGAAGTGCGGGAGCAATACCGAAATCACCTAGGACCAGCCTTGGCCCAAGTCCAGGCCCTATGAACAAGTATATACAGCAAGGAATCGGAGAAGGAGAGAAACAAGTGGGTTCAAAGGGCAGACAAACAGATACAAAAGAGAAGGACAACAAGGATAAAAAAGGCCAGTATAAAGTACAAACAGAAACCAGCCACCTCTCAGAACCCAGAATGGAGCCAGAAATGGGAGAGGAAGACAGAGGAAAGGAGGAAGGACAACAAGGGCCACAGTTGCCAACAAAACAGGATATGGAAAAAATGTTTGCGGCACTAGAGAATTCCCTAAAAGCAGAGATGTCAACACTCCATAAAGATATGGGATATATGTTAAACAGAGTGGAAGAAGTAGAGATCAAAGTAGACCTACATAAAAAAAACATAAAGGAACTAGAAGACGAAATAAAGAAATTAAAAACGGGAACAACAGGAACAATCATATAAAATAGAAGAGCAAGAAAATAGAGATAAAAAGAAAAAAAACTTGAGAATACGTGGGTTACCGGAAACAGAACAAGCAGAAAATCTAATAGAAAAAATGAACAATCTCTTCAACCAAATCTTGGGAAAGGAAACAACTAAACACAATAGGAATAGAAAGTGTCTCTCGAGTAAAAAAACCTCAAAGGTTCGCAAGGGAAACACCTAGAGATGTAATAGTACGTTTCGAAAAATGGGAAGAAAAAAAACAGATCTGGATAAACCTAAAGAGGAAAACACAAATAGAGTTTGCGGGAGGTAAATTACAAATATTTCAAGACTTATCTCAAGAAACGTTGAAAAGACGACGGATACTAAAGCCATTATTAGAAATCCTCCGGGAGCAAGAAATTCAATACAACTGGGGTTTTCCAGCATGTCTAATAGCAAGGAAAAACGGAATAAGTGCGAGGCTAAGACATGTGGAGGAGATTCCGGACTTTTGCAACAAACTAGAAATCCCCTCCCCAGAACTGGAAAAATACGCAAATAGTCAGGAGCGAATAACGGCAAGAGATGACCTACAGTGGCAAGTAAATTCAAGGATCAGACATCAAGATGTGGACTCTCGAGGAAATTAATATCTGAGAAAATACCACACAACGGTGCAAGGGGCCTTAGAGTGGAAAGGGGGGGGGGGGCTGGGGTTGACGGGATGGGAAAAAAGGAAAGTGAAAGGATTGGTAAAACACAACAAAAATGCAGGGAGAGGGAGACAGGGACGCACGGAGTGGACAGGGGGTCGCCCTATTAGTGCTTAGGCAGGGGGGGGAATAGGGTGTCTTACAGAGCTCCGCCTCACAATAAATAGAGCAGAGGGGGCAGAGCGTGCCCCACAAAACAAAGTAAAACGCTCTCAGCTCTAGAGAATATGGGGGTAAAAAACCCATATCAAAAAAAAGGGAGGGGGGGGTGGGAGGGGGGAGGGGAGGGGAAGGGAGGGTGGGAAGGTCTGATCCATATGAGTGGTTACAGAGGCGCACCTATTCTGAGATAAGGGAAGGAAAAAGGGAAAAGGAAAAAAAAGGAACAAGAATGGAAAGGGTAAACAGTATAAAAATATCTTCCTATAATGTCCGAGGTCTAAATTCCCCGGGGAGGGGAAACATCATTTTACGAGAACTAGAAAAAAGTAATGCAGAAATAATTTTCCTACAGGAGACACACATATCCCAAAACTCAAATACCAAAATATATTCAAGAAATATACCAACATGGTATCAAGGAGACTCGCCAATAAGAAGGGCTAAAGGAGTAGCCATCGGTATAGGGAAAAACGTACATTTTCTAATAGATCAAAGAAAAACAGACCCGGAGGGCCGATATCTTTTTATCACAGGAACTATACAGGGAGTAAAATATACATTGGCCAACGTCTACTGCCCTAACAAGAACCCTAAAAAATACTTGATCGATATAATAAAAATACTAATGGATTTCAAACAAGGAAAATTAATACTAGCTGGAGACTTCAACTTCAGCATGGACAATAAAATGGACAGTACCTCAATAGTAAGGGACAGAGAAGTAAAACAACTAAAGAAATTAAGAAGAATACTATATGAACAGCAACTAATAGACCCGTGGAGAATCCAGCACCCCAGTACAAAGGATTATACATACTATTCATCAGTACACAAAAGTTACTCCAGATTGGACTACATCATGGTCGAACATAGAAATCTAGAAGAAATAGAAGAAACAAAAATAGGGATAATAACTGCTTCAGATCATAGCCCAGTAACGCTGAGAATGAAAATAGAAGGAGAAGTACACGAAAGGGGGCCATGGAGAATTAATGAAAATCTGTTAGAAGACCCCGAGACCGAAAAAAGTATCACAGAAGAAATTAAAAGATACTTCGAGGAAAACGACACACCAGAGGTACAGAAAGCAACAATATGGGAGGCGCACAAATCCGTTATTAGGGGCAAATTAATAGCCATAGGGGCAAAAAAAAAAACAAGAAAGGAAAAAAAATATGCAGCAATTGATTAAGGAAATCTATGAATTGGAACGAAAACACAAAAACCAAATAAATAATAAAATTTTTGGCCTATTATCACAAAAGCGAGAGCAATTAAAAGACTGGATGGAACAAGAAGAAAGGAAGGAGTATAACAGAGTAGTACAAGAAAAATTCAAATGGGGTAACAAATCAGGAAAATATCTAGCAAATTTGGTAAAAAAAAAAGAAATCTTTGAATTATATTGAGAAGATTAAAAACGAAAAGGGAGAAGTGGTAAATAAAACTACGGATATAGCGATAACATTTCAAAAGTACTTCAGTTCTCTATATGCAATAAAAGGACAGGAAAGTTGGAAAGAAGCGAATACAAGAACAAAGAAGATACAAGAATATCTAATAAAAGCAAACCTACCAAAAATAAAAATAGACCAATTGGAAGAACTGGAAAAAAATATCACGCAAGAAGAGATAAAACTGGCATTAAAGGAAACCCCCGTAGGAAAAAGTCCAGGACCAGACGGGTTTACGGTCAAATATTATAAAAAATTTAAAGAATACTTGATACCAAAATTAGCAGAATACCTGAATTCCATAGGTGAAGAAGAAGAAATAAGAAGTGAATCATTACTAGCACATATCACAATAATACCAAAAGATGGAAAAGACAAAGTAAACTGCTCAAGCTACAAGCCAATAGCCCTACTGAACGCCGATACGAAGTTGTACTCCAAGATCCTTGCCACCAGGATGAAAAAATTAATCCCACAGTGGATCAACCCGGACCAGACAGGTTTTGTCCCGGGGAGAGAAGGGAGGGACAACAGCCTAAAATCAATACTGATGTTGCATAAGAAGGTGCAGAAGGAGACCCCAGTTCTATTCCTGTCATTGGATGCTGAAAAAGCATTTGACAGGGTAGACTGGGGTTTCATGATGGATACATTACGGCACTTGGGTATTAGGACAAAAATGATGAAATGGATAACAAACTTGTATAACGGCCCGACAGCAGTCGTAAAAGTAAATGGTAGACTTTCTCCAAGAATTGAAATGCAGAACGGAACACGGCAAGGCTGCCCATTGTCTCCACTACTATACGTACTGGCCTTAGAACCACTATTAGCAACACTCCGAAATAACAAAGAGGTGGAAGGAGCGAGAGTAGGAGGAAAAGAGCATAAGATCGCAGCCTATGCGGACGACATCTTGATGTACGTCTCCAACCCAAGAGTGTCACTCCCAAATATACTGAAAGAAATAAAAAAATATGGAGAATTGTCAAACTTTAAAATTAACCCAATGAAAACGGAAATATTAAATATAGGAGTAGAGAAAAAGGAAGCCCAGTTTTTACAAAAGGAATTCCCATTTACCTGGGTAAAAGAACTGAACTACCTTGGAATAAAAATAACTTCCAGAGTTGAAAAGATCTACCAGGCAAACTTTATTCCACTGATCAATGAGGTCAAAGAAGAAATGAAAAAGTTAAGAATACAGCCACTTTCATGGATAGGAAGATTAAATATGTTTAAGATGATGATATTACCTAAAATAAATTACAGATTACAGATGCTACCAGTTAAAATCCCCCAGAGCTTTTTTAAAATAATTAAAACAATGTTGATAAAATACATATGGTTTAACAAAAAACCAAGAATTAAATACACGCTGATTACAAGGAAAAGGGAGCATGGAGGCCTGGCCGCTCCAGATATAAGCAGGTACTATAAAGCCATAGTATTAACACGAATGTTAGAGTGGACAAACGAGAAAAGTGAAAAAAAATGGGTTGAAATGGAAAACATAATAAGCGGAGTCACACTGCATAAGATTATTTGGATACCACCGAAATACAGAACACTGGACACAGATACACATGAAATAACAAAAAATGTTTTAAAAATTTGGGACACCACTCACCTAAAGAATGAATGGAAATACAATTCACCACTGTTAGCACTCACAGGATCGAACTTTTTCACCCCCGGGAAGGAAATATTTGGAACTCAAGGTATAGGTAATCCACAATTAAAAGATATCACCAGAAATGGCAAAATAAGAACACGAGCAGACTTAGAGGAAATGAACGGATGGAAGATGAATGAATGGAACTACAATCAATTAAGGCACTTAGTAAGCACAATTCCACACCCACTGAGAGATGTAACGAAACTAACCGCACTGGAAAAGCTATGTAGTTAGGAAATACCATTAAAAAACGGAACATCAAAAATTTACAATATACTGACAGACTTGGAAGCACAAGAAAGACCAGAATACATAAAACAATGGGAAAAAGAGCTGAACTTAAAAATAGATAACCAAAAAGTGGAAAAAAATGATTGAAATGGGATATAATAAGGCCTGGGATATGAAGACTATCGAAATGAACTATAAATTAGTATCAAGATGGTATATGACCCCAGTAAGAATACATAAATTTCAACAGGACAAAACACCCTTGTGTTGGAGAAAATGTGGCCAATCAGCAACGATCATACACATATGGTGGGAATGCCCAATAATAACGGAATACTGGAAGGAAGTGTTAAAGATCATAAAGGAAATAACTGGAGAAGAAATAGAACAAAATATCTGGACTTGTCTTTTCCATATACATAACAAACCTAAGAAACAATACATGAAATCAATAGTGCCTAACCTTTTGAATGCGGCCAAGGCATTGATTCCTAAGAATTGGTTAAAATGCGGAAAACCAGAGATAAGAAATTGGCTAGAGGAAATAGAATATTACTATAAAATGGAAGGAGGAAAGAAAAGGGATAATAGTAGATGGGAAAGTTGGAAAAAATACAAAGCCTCAGACATTTATTTAGATAAGATGAAAGAAAGAATAGGTGCAGAGCCTAGTGGATAAATGAATAACATAAAAGAATGGATCAGACACAGGAGGGGTACAGGGGGAAGGGGGGAGGGGAGGAGGGGGGGGGACAAAAAGGAAATTATATAATAGTGGGCTTACAGATATGGGAGGCGCTTCGTTGTTGGCTTTTAAAAATAAATAATACCCTTGAAGGGAATAAATAATAAAGAAGTGACGGAAACAATCCACAATGATGTGAAAAATGAGAAGAGATAAAGTTTGACACATAAAGTTGAAATAATGTCTCTCAGAAAAATTTCGCTGAAGTGGAAAAAAAAAAAAAAAAAATGAACATGGGACAGAAAGTCCGCCTGTACATTCTGGACCCCCGGAATGTAGACTGCTGAAATGTTGGACAGATTCTTCTGAGCCCAGTTCATGATTGGCTCCACCTCCCGTAGGAGAGACCAGCTGCGAGTCCCACCTTGCTTCCTTATATAGGCCACTGCGGTTGTATTGTCCAACCGGAGCATCACTGAGCAGTTTTCTATCAGATGGTGGAAGGATCTGAGCGCCTGAAAGGCTGCTTGAAGTTCCAGTATATTGGATACAATCTTCTGAGACGGCGAGTTCCATCTGCTCTGAGCCACTTCCGACAGGCAATGAGCACCCCAGCCCCGATTGCTGGCATCTGAGGTTACTGTGACCCATGTGATGGGGAGAATTGAGTGGCAGTTGCGGAGATTCTTCCCTTGGAGCCACCAAAGGAGAGACTCTCTCATGGATGGAGTGAGGAGGATGCGCTGACTCTTGCTGGGAGAATCTCACTGTTGGAGAAACCCTTTCTGGAATGGATGAGTGTGCCATTGTGCCCACTTCACCATGGGAATGGTGGCTGCCATTGTGCCAATCACCTTCAGACATTGAAGAGCGGACAGGTGAGATGAAACGAGTGTTTAACGGATCCTGTCCCGGATCACCACAATCTTCTCCTCGGGTAGCGAGATGGTGCCTTCTAGTGTGTTGAAATGGGCACCTAGAAATATGAGGGACTGAGATGGATTCAGGCGACTTTTCTCCAAATTAAGGAGCCACCCAAACTCTTGGAGAGTGGCAATTACTAGACTCCTGTGCTCTAGAAGTTGACCCCTGTCCTGGGCTAGGAGGAGGAGGTCGTCTAGATAGTGGTGAAGACGAACTCCCTTGACTCGGAGCAAAGCAACAACAGCCAACAGAACCTTGTAAAAGACCCGAGGTGATGTCGTGAGACCAAATGGAAGGCAGGTAAACTGTAAGTGTTGATCGCCTACAGCAAAGCGAAGGAACTTTTGGAAGTCTGCCGCCACTGGAACATGAAAGTAGGCGTCTTTCAAGTTTATTGACACCAACCAGTCTCCTAGATGAACCGACTGTTGAATCGTTTATAGTGACTCCATCTTGAATTTTTCCTTTCGGATAAACCGGTTGGGATGAGTCAGGTCTATAACAGGCCTCCATGTGCCGTTCTTCTTCTGCACCAGGAATAGAGGGGGATACATGCCTTCGCCTCGTTCGCCATCTGGAACAGGAATGGCTGTGCTTTAAGCTAATAAAGCGCTTACGTAAGCTAAAAGAACTTGTTTCTTCTCCTCTGAACTTGGAAGATTTGTTGGCATGAATCTTAGTCTGGGAGTGCTGTTGAAAACCCAGGTGTGGCCTGAGGAGACCGTCCTGACAGTCCAGAAATCCCGAATTGAGGCCGCCCAAACATGCTGGAAGTGGAGAAGGCGAGCCCCCACCTGACATGTTTGAGCGGGCCCAATTTCAAAAGGACTTAGTGGAGTTCTGGTTACCAGTAGAAGCCCCTTTTGTGGGCTTTTTAAAAGAGGACTGCCTGGATTTCCAGGATCTTGAAAATTCCCGACCAGGCCTGTAACTACATGCCTCCCTTGCGCGGTCGGTGTTCTGCGTTCTTGAAAAGGTGCGTTTTTGGTTCTGTAAACGCCTATCTTGAGGGAGGAACCCCAACTTACCACCCGTAGCCCGGGTAATGGCGCTATCAAGCTTGTTGCCGAAGAGAGACGAACCCTCAAAGGGAATACGGCAACAAGCCTGCTTAGAAGCTGGATCTGCCAACCAGGGTCGGAGCCACAAGGCCCGACGGGCGGTGACCGATGACATCACCCGAGCCACTAGGCAAATAACATCAATAGAGACCTCCCCCCAGAAAGGCGGAGGCCAGCCTGATTTCCTGAATAGGGGAGCTCTTAGCCGCTTCTTCAGAGATACCTCTAAGACAGTGGTTCTCAACTCCAGTCCTCAGGACCAACCAACAGGCCAGGTTTGCAAGATAGCTGAAATACATCACAGGTGATATCACTTGCTGCTCAGTGATTGCAGTATTCTAGTCTGCAACTCCCCAAGGTAATACTTAAAATCTGACCTGTTGGTGGGTCCCGAGGACTGGAGTTGAGAACCACTGCTCTAAGAGAATCATTCACATTGTCTGACCATGCCTCTAAAGCTTTAGAGACTGCTGCTAAGGGCAGAGCAGGTTTGCACACTGTGCCTGCTGTCAAATAAATCCTTTTTAGGTCGGAATCAATCAGTCTCTCCAGAGGATCTTTAAATGAGACTGTATCTTCGAGAGGGAGAGTCACATACCTCACAAGTCTCATTAATGCAGCATCAATCAAGGGAGCTGACTTAAGGTGTTTAACCTCTTCTTCCTTGAAAGGGTATAGTTTTGAGATTATAGACTGCATAGAACTTTTTCTATCCATCTTGCCCCATTCTTCAGATATTATAGCTCCTACTTCAGTGAGGAAAGGAAAATAATGACACTCCTTGCTGAGCTGTTTGAAAAACTCTCTGTTTAGGAAGAGAAATAACTGGGTCTTCCCACTTCAAAGCGTCTTTAACCACTTCCCACCCGGCCACTGCACATAAACGGCCGGGTGGGCTATCTCTCCTTCTGAGTGGACGTTCAGGAACGTCCCTCAGAAGGAGCGGGATCGCGCGCGCGCGTGCCCGCGCAGCGGCGTGATCCCGATGCGCTCGTGTCACCCGGACACGGCGCATCTCCGATCGGTAGGAGGGCTCTGTGATTGGCCCTCCTGATCACATGACGGCCGTGTCGAATCACAGCCGTCATGTGATGTAAACACAGAGCCGGTTGCTAGGCAATCTGCTCTCCTCTCCTCACACGGAAGTTGTCAGTGAGGAGAGGAGAGCGGATCGCTGCAGCCGGCTGGTGATCAGTGAGTATGAGCTGTTTTTTACAGCTTTTTACTCACTGATCACCAGTCTAGTGTCCCCACAATGTAAAAAACACAAAGTAAACACACAATGTCCCCAACACACGTCCCCAAAACACATGTCCCCAAAATACATGTCCCCACATAGTAAAAACACCTGTCCCCCACATATGTCCCAGTAAAATCACATGTCCCAATGATTATCTGCACACATATGTCCGTGATCACCTGTGCACATCTGTACATTATCATTTGCGCACATGTGTCCGTGATCACACAAACCAATTATTATACACTTAACGGGATTTTTTTTAACAAAAACATGTAGCAGAATACATTTTGGCTTAAATTTATGACAAAATTCGATTTTATTGGATTTTTATTAAAATAGAAAGAAGAAAATATTGTTTTTTTTCCAAATTTCCGCTCTTTTTTCGCTTATATCGCAAAAAATAAAAAACGGAGTAATGAATAAATACCACCAAAAGAAAGCTCTATTTGTGTGAACAAAATGATAAAAATTTCATTTGGGTACAACATTGTATGACCGCGCAATTGTCATTGAAATTGTGAGAGCGCTGAAAGCTGAAAATTGGTCTGGGAAGGAGGGGGGCGAAAGTGCCCAGTATTGAAGTGGTTAACAGCTTTCACCAGAGAAGGAACCAGGGCGTATTCAAAGCCCATCCCAGGATCATCTGCTTCTGACCCGCTATCTGAAGGGGGAGCTGACTGGTGACTAGGTTGAGAAGACTCCCAGGTCTCATGGACTGGACCCTCTTCTGACAGGGGAATCAGTGGATCTGGAGGAGAATCACGAGGCTTTTCAGCGTCTTTCTCCTGCAGCGATTCTTTCACAACTCGCTTGATTAGTGTTTCCAGGTGTTGGTCTGCACCTTCCCTCTTATTAGCTGCCCTAGAAAAACAGCGGTCACAGAGAGACTTGCTAGCAGAAACTGGGGCCCTGCATCCCCAACATAATTTCTCCGGTCCCCTACTATGAGATGAGGGGGGTGAGGAGAGCCTCTACTGTGGTCTTTAGACTTTGAGGATCAACCATGGTGTCTAGAGCCAGAGGAGGAATGCCGGTGGTGTGATTTAGACAACCCGCTCCTTCTGCGGGAACTACTTTGTCTTTGGTCAGACCTAGAAGGGCTGAGGAAAGAAGAAAGACAGGAATAGAGAGAGAGAGAGAGAGAGAGAGAGAGAGAGAGAGAGAGAGAAAGGCACAAAGTCAGAATAATGCCCTACACTCCACTCTCTTCCCCCCAGCAGGCAAGTAAAGAAAACATTTTCCAATCCTACCTGCTGCGAGAGGACTGGCCACCAGGAGGCAGTGAAGAGTCCATGGCTGATGCTTGGAATCACTGCAGGTGAACACAGAATACAACAGATATACCAGAAAAAAGGCAAACAAAGTACAGACCCATCTGTACTGCACTTACCTGGGGTAGGCTCTGCAGGTGCTCAGGGAAGTCGCCGCTATGCCCACGATCGTTCCCGAGATCTGCAAGCCTACCCAGGCTTTTTAAAATTGGCGCTGCGTGATGTCACGGCCGCGCCAGGCCCGCGATCCTCGCGCGCATGCGCGAACCAGGCCTCGCTTTCGTTCCGGGACCGCACATGCGCAGAACGCAGACGGAACCCGGAAGTAGAGGGAGCGGCGGCTGGAACGCACAGGGAACTAGCCGCTGCATAGGCATTTAACAAAGGGCACATGAGAGAGAAAAACAAACAACAAATATACACACTGCTGCCATGAATGTGATACATGCTCACCACCACCTACAATCGACTCGGCCAGGAACGTCCATACACACACACACCGGGCTTTCAGGCAGATAATGGCCACCTGCATACTGCTAGGTAATAGGCCTGTGCGCGCTTTTCATTCCAAATGACTCCAGCTCTTCAGGGCTTACTCTGCAATACACTCCATACCCTACTAACAGTCAAGGCTTATCGGAGGGACGTGACATCACATCGGTCGGCCGAGACGATCGCAGCACATCGTCTTCAGGTAGGAGAACCAAACATAAGGTCCTACGGAGGAGGACAAAAAAGGAACACGGCTGGGAGCTCACAGCTGAAATTTATAGGGAGGGGTCCTATTGGGTAGTTATGGAGGCGGGGTCAACCCACACGTATGCTGCCATGGAGCCTGTCAGGAAAATTGCTGCACAAATACCGTGCAAAATAAAAAGTTGCAATGACCGCCATTGTATTCTCTAGGGTTTGGGAGTTCTATGTAATTTTCTAGCAAAAAAATTATGATTTTTACATGTAGGAGAGAAATGTCAGAATTGGCCTGGGTGGAAAGTGGTTAATCCAAAATGGATTAAATTCATTATTTTTCTCAAAATTCTACAAACAATACATGTTTAAACTGAATTTACCACAGGTGGACTCCAAACAACTTGTAGAAACATCTGGAGGACGATCAGTGGAAACAGGATGCACCTGAGCTCAATTGTGAGTATCATGGCAAAGGCTGTGAATACTTATGTACATAGAATTTTTTTTATTTTTAATAAATGTGCAAAGATTTCAAACAAACTTCTTTCAGGTTGTCATTATGGGGTATTGTTTGTAGAATTTTGAGGAAAATAATCAATTTATTCCAATTTGGAATAAGGCTGTAACATAACAAAATGTGAAGCGCTGTGAACACTTTCCAGATGCACTGTACTGTATGCATTGTTGCGCACCACAGTGCACATCAACACAGCCATTTTTTGTCTTTTCTGAAAACAACAGAATGGGCAGATGTAGCATTACATACTATTCTTGTGGGGTTTCTGTTTAGCGATCGATCTCTACAACACTACTGAGTAAATCTGGAAGCTTCTGACAAACTGCTCTCTATAGGCACGCCACAGGCTCACTTTAACCCCTGACCTTAAAGCCAAGCCAAACTAAACTTTTATTTTCAATCAGCTCAGTACAAACCAGAGGCATAAAAACAAAAAAGGTGTGTAAAGTCAGACAGGTTGTTATCGTTACCATTTACCGCCTGCTATCAAATGATGGAGGAGCGGTGCGGCTCTCATCCTGGGTGGACGTCATATGACGGCGCCCAGGGACGGCCGCAGGGCTGTGCAGCGCCGTGATCGTGGCCGCGCCGTGTCTCTGTAAAGTGACCGGCTGTGTCCAATCACAGCGGGTCACATTTAAATGCTGAAGTGCCATTAATCAGCTCTCCTCGCCTCACACTGACAGAGCAAGGTCTGTGCTCACACATATACAACAAAGAAAGTTACAAATCTAAAACCCCCAGATCTTGTATAAAATACTATAGAATTTCCCTTTAATACTAAGAGCCCTTTCACACTCACAGTGCCCGGGTGTCAGCAGTAAAGTGCTGCTATTTTTAGCGGTGTTTTACCATTGTTTCAGCAGCGCTTTGAGGCCACTAGCAGGGCACTTTTAACCCCCCCACTAGCGGACAAAAAAGGGTTAAAAGTAACAGCAAAACGCCACTTTGCCGGCGCTGCCCATTGATTTCAATGTGAAGCACCTCAAAGAAGCTGCCTGCAGGACTTTTTTTGACTTTCTGCCAGACCACCGCTCCAGTGTGAAAGAAGAGGCGCTTTACAGGCGCTATTTTTAGCACTATAGCGTCTGTAAAGCGCCTCAGTGTGAAAGAAGTGCAACAAAAACATTTAGATAACTAGAAGACAGCATTTCCATGTAGACACGCAATGAGATAGGCAATAAGGCTACTTTCACACTGAGGCGCTTTACAGGCGCTATATCGCTAAAAATAGTGCCTGTAAAGCACCTGTAAAGTGCCTCTCCTCTCACTCCAGTGTGAAAGCCCAAGTGCTTTCACACTGGAGCGGTGCACTGGCAGGAGACTAAAAAGAGTCCTGCAAGCAGCATCTTTGAGGTGCTGTAGGAGTGGTGCATGCACCGCTCCTAAATCGCCCCTGCCCATTGAAATCAATGGCCAGCGATGCCGAAAAACCGGCAAAGCGCCGTTTCGCATGCGCTTTCAACCTATTTCCGGCCGTTAGCGGGGGTTAAAAGCGCCACGCTAACGGCCGAAAAGCACAGCAAAAACTACGGTAAAGCACCGCTAAAAATATCGGCGCTTTACTGCCGACGCCTGCCCGCCTCAGTGTAAAAGTGCCCTAAGAGAGGCTTTAGTTAACATGCACACTTTGGACTTTTCGTACCCAGATGAAACACCATTTGTTCTATAAATATTTAGCCCTCGGGGCTTTCACATTGGAGAGACAGCAGCGGCTATTTCAAGGATATAAAATGAAGGAACAGTCTGTATCACAATGACCATCCTCATATGATGTTTCCAGAACACCAGCATCTTTGAGAAAATGGGTTGACTTATGAAAACTGCAGCAGAGATAATATAGTAAAATCGACCATGCATGTGCTTGTAACATATACCGTAGGGAAGATCAGAAAACCTTAGAACTGCACTGGGACATTTGTTTAGAGCAGGGGTGCTCAACCTTTTGAAGAGTGAGGGGCATTTAAGTGATTTGGTAACCGGCCACAATGAAATGGTTCCGAATCTTTTTCTTATACTTGAAAGCTTTAAAAAAATGTCAGTAAAACAAGAGAAATAAAGCAATACAAAAAAGGAAATGTGCACTTAAAATAGCAGTGTAAAAAGTAAAAGTAAAAAGTAGTTTGAAAAGAAAAAAAAAAAAAAATTCTCTTTAAGAGCGATGGGCGGAAGTGACGTTTTGATGTCGCTTCCGCCCTGTAATGTTATGGAGATGGGTGGGGGCCACCTTCCCCTCACTCATCTCCATACCTAACAGGACACAGTACCTGATTGCCTCCGGTAAGCGGCGGAGGGCACCGGAGCGCCAATCCACCGCAGAGACCACTTTTATCTGAAAGCGGACCGCCCGCTGAAGAACAGGATACTGGGGTTATGGTAGCTAGCTGCTGCCATAACAACGACATCCCTCTTCAAAGTACCGACGTATAATGACAGCGGGCGGTCCGTAAGTGGTTAAAGCGGAGCTCCAGGCTCCTTCAGGAAAAAATAAAAGTCAGCAGATACAAATACTGAAACACGCTGTGCTCTGTGAATGGGGGGTTAGGAGAGGGGCCGAAATTTCCGCTTGGCTGAGTTTCCCGGGTGGAGCTGCGCTTTAAAGTACAAGTCTCTGGGGCTGCTTTGCTGGTTCTGTTTTGTGTTTCAGGTTACAAGCTGCCTGCTGTAGCTGGGAAGATTTACCTCAGTCAGAGCTGAGCACTGGATTGGTGACAAACCTTTTGGCGGGAAAACAGAGTGTAACCTTTCACTTGTATATTCTCTCCTAACTGTGCAGCAGGTTCAGCAGTTACCTCAGGTCTGTCATCTGAACTCACCTCTGGGTTATCTTCAGCCTTTCTTTTGGATCTTTTGACCTGCTCCCCCACCCACTCTCCCTTTTATTATTTTCCCTTGTCACCATCCATCTTTATGAGGTAATCTTGCACACTTTGTAGGTGCACAGTGGTTGTTAAAATGTTATTTGGTTGGTAGACGATATTGGTCCTTAAGGCTGGGTTCACACCATCGCTGCATGCGGCTCCCAGCAGGGGTTCGGTGCTTCCCGGTTCACTGTTGCAGGTCAGTTTTCAGCCCGAATTTTTGGCTGAATTCGGACCTGAAATGGACCAAAAGACTCACAGGGCTCCTGTGCAAATTCGCACGGGAGCCGCAGCGGAGATATGTGAACCGGCTCTATAGAAAGCTGGCCAAAATCTCCTGCTATTGCGAAATGGATGCAGGGAACCCGCGTCCAATTCGCAATGGTGTGAACCCAGCCTGAGTCTTAGCGTCTAAGCATGTTGGACCGCAAGGACTCATTTAGACGTGCAAAGAAATTTGAGTGCCAATTAGCGCATCTTATGTGTTAAGACGCATTAACACCATGTTTGCCTCACCTTAACAAAACGCTTACCAGGCACCCCCTCTGTATTGGTTTTCTATCATATATATTTTTGTATTATCATCTCCACTAGTAACACTTTCTAATTGCTTCTCAAATGTGCTGTAAACAGGGCATTTGCAGTGTGTTTAACATTAACATAAAGACCCCTTCCCCGGCTGCCGGGCCAGTAGGAGAGAGGAGCGGCGCCTCGCGCATTCGCAGTAGGGTTCCCGGCATGAAGCTGTAAGGCTACACTGCTGGATTCCCTTACTCGCAATGGAGGCGGCATGCACCCGACAGCTGCGGTGCTGACATCGCTGGACTCCAGGACAGGTAAGTGTCCGATTATTAAAAGTCAGCAGCTGCAGTATGTGTAGCTGCTGGCTTTTCATTTTTGCGGCGTTTTGTTATCAGCATTTTGCTGATAGGAGAAAAAGGTGCAGATAATGACACCAAAAACACACGTGATTTTGCTGCGATTTTAATACAATTTTACTGCGTTACTGGTGTGATTTTTTTATAGGTCATGTGACTGAAAAACCGCATCAAAAATGTAACACAGGTTCCTTATGCTCCATTCACACCTAGGCATTCTGGATTGCGGTCGGAAACACAAATTAATTCCGAATGGCACCCTAAAATAGGGTTGATTTTGCCACGATTGTCGAGTGACAAATCTCAGTGCAATCGCAGCAAAAATCACGACATGGGGAGGTGCGTTTTTTTTTACCTGACCAAAAATTTAGCAAGCAGCATTTTTAACAGCACAATGAAGAGCAAGGAACCAGTGTGAAGACATAGATAGAGATTAAAAGGGATACATTTTTCTTGAGCTTTTCTTGCACTAAAAGTGCCAATAATACCCGACAAAAAATTCATATTATATATATTTATGTTATTTTATTTTTTAAACTGTCATTTTCGGCCAAGGTAACAACATTTCCATTCAGTGCACCTCTAATTTTGACACAACACGACCATGTGAACAATACTGGGAGCTGCAATGCACACAATTTTGACACGTTCGTGGAGCTTCAAAAAGGCTCATTAAATGCCCACTTTTGAAGCTATTGGAAAAGCCTAAACAGTTAATAGCCGTTCTGTTTAGTATTAAAAGGATAAAGTTTATGTCATGATTAAAAATGGTTTAAACCCAATAAAGGGGCCTTGGCCTAAACTTTTCCACAATTTTTGCTGTGCGTTTATGTATATTGTTATAGTATGATGGGTGTTCATTTATTTTATTTCAGGTACTTCTATAGCACCATCAACTTTCGCAGTGCTTTACACATATATTGTACATTCACATCAGTCCCTAACCTCAAGGAGTTTACAATCTAAGGTCCCTAAATAATATTCATACACATACATACTAGGGCCAATTTACACAGGAGCCAATTAACCAGAATGTCTTTGGAGCATGGGAGGAAACACGCAGGCACAGGGAGAACATGCAAACTCCATGAAGGTAGTGTCGTGGTTGGCATCTGAAGCAGCGACCCTTTTTACTGCTAGGCGAAAGTGCTAACCACTACACCACTGTGCTGCCAACTGGGTGTACAATCCCATGACCCTGGAATTATGGGACAGAGGACAACTTCATATTCACAACTGTGTTTTATGGTACCCATAGTAACTTATATACACTCTCTGGACACTTTATTAGGTACACCTGTTCAATTGCTTGGTAACACAAGTTGCTAAATCAGCCAATCACAAGGCAGCAACTCAATGCATTTAGGTATCTGGATGTGCTGAATACGACTTGCTGTTATTCAAACCGAGCATCAGAATGGGGATTTAAGCGACTTTGAACGTGGCATGGTTGTTGGTGCCAGACAGGCTGATCTGAGTATTTCAAAAACTGATCTATTGAGATTTTCACACACCACCATGTCTAGGGTTTACAGAGAATGGTCCGAAAAAGAGAAAATATCCAGTGAGCGGAAGTTGTGTGGAGGAAAATGCCTTGCTTATGTCAGAGGAGAATTGACAGACTAGTTTGAGATGATAGAAAAGCAACAGTAACTCAAATAACCACACATTACAACCAAGTTATGCAGAATACCATCTCTAGACAACACATCAAACTTTGAAGAAGATGGGCTACAGCAGCAAGACCGAACTGGGTGCCACTCCTTTCAGGTCAAGTAATGAATGGCAGGACCCAAGTTTTTCCAGCAGAACATTGCCCAAAGCATCAGCAACCACGTGATGTAAAAGAAAACAGGATTCATCAGACCAGGCCACCTTGCTCCATTGCGCTGTGGTCAGGTTATTACGTTCATGTGCCCATTGTAGGCACTTTTGGCTGTAGACACGGGTCAGCATGGGCACCCTGACTGGTCTGCAACTATGCAGCCCCATACACAACAAACTGTGATGGCCATTTTTCCTGCCTTCAATACATCAACAACTTCAGGGATAACATGTTTACTTGCTGCCTAATAAATCTCACCGACTTCTCGATGTCATTGTAATGAGATACACAATGTTCTTCACTCAACCTGTCAGTGGTCATAACGTTATGGCTAATCAGTGTATTTACCCCGATACATTTCATCACCACCCCACCCTGCCATTCATCCAGAACCCCCATCCCCTACAGAGAGGGCTGATCATTGCCTGCAGTAGACCCCCCAATTTCCTGGTCTCCCCAGGTCAGCACAACATGGACAGCTCCTCCTTACTGACCCCTCTAGGATCACCTAAAACTAGACTATATATTAAATGCAGACTTATGATTTACTTTTCCCACCACTTACCTGCTCAGGATCAGTGCAGAGACTTCATATGCTGGGGTGAATCCTCCTGGATTGGGCTTCCCGTGTTTGTCCTTTTATGCCCAAATGGCATCCCTACTCATTGTGCCTTCGTAAATACTCGCTGGGTAGGTATTGAGGTCCCGTTATTCTTCTTTTCCTGAGCAGTTTTCTACTTCTTTACTTGTTGCTGCAGCCTTCACTAACATGGCCGCGGCTGTACTTCCGCCCATGATTAGCATCACTTCCGGCTTCGGAACCAGATCGGGATACCTGCATATGCTCAGAGGAGGAGTGGCAAGCGTTGAGATTACAATGTATGGACGCCCGGGGGCGTTCCCAAAATCTCTGGAGGAAAATTTAAAAAACTGGACTTTTAAATAAATGAAATAATAATAAATGCATATATTTTTTCAGGCGGAAAAATGTGCATTGAATATTTTATCACATGAAACTGCAAAGCAAAGCAAAGCATTGCAGTTGTTCGCAGTGCAGTGCCCACAGTTAACATGCCGACACTAGGGACCCGAAGCCCAACGAAGAACCAGCCTGGGTGAAGATGGCACTGTATCCTTGGACAGGTGAGTGTCTGTATATTAAATGTCAGTAGTTACAGTTTTTGTACCTGCTGACTTTAAATTTTTGCAGAACTGGCTGAAGCTCCCCTTTAAAGCGGAGCTCCACCCAAGAGGGCAAGTTCCGCTTTAAGGCCTCCTCCTCCCACCTCTTTCACAAATGGCACTAAACTTCTGCTTTAGATCGCCTAGGTCAGGGGTCTCCAAACATCAGTGGCGTCTCCAGCTTTCATATTTAGGGGGGGCATATGGGGGGACAGGAACAAAAGTAGGGGGGCAACTATAAAATGCAGATATATATATCTATATAGATATATAAATATATACTGGGGCCCTTTACTACGACCCCACAATGGCCCTTTCACATGTTCTGCAGGGAGCTCCCTTCCTACTGTATTGGGGTCCCCCAGGGTGGCAGAAAACAAGATATATATGTCACCAGCATACCAAGAAAATATAAGGATCCAAAGCAGTGGGAGAACTATCAGGGTTGCAAAGGTTGTCCTGCCTCCGGGCCCTGGTGTTCTGCCACTGTGGGGTTTCCTCTTGCTGTCCTGCCCCTGCTATTGACTTCTCTGGTCTGGCATCTCTTTGAATTTACAGGCTGGTTCTCCTGTCCTAAGGATGGGAGAAATCAGTCTGTTTTTTCAGTAACTGAGAGTCCTGG
Source organism: Lithobates septentrionalis (assembly GCA_037952835.1). NCBI lineage: Eukaryota > Metazoa > Chordata > Amphibia > Anura > Ranidae > Lithobates > Lithobates septentrionalis. Next base: position 267,064 of record JBBDGP010002717.1, read on the forward strand.
TGGAGTCCTTCCTGCAACTCGCTCTTCTCCCTGCCAATGAGGATGCAGGGGAAGGAGCAGATCGGGCGGCTGTGGTTGTGTGAGCGCTCGCATTATGCAGTGTCAGCAAGCAGAGGGAGGGGGGAGGAATCACCCGCAGGAGCTGACTGGGGACTCTCTCCCTCTTAGACATTGATTTTTTGTAAAAAAAAAAAAAAAAAAAAATTTTATTGGGGGGGGGGGGGGGGGGCACATGGTGGGGCAGAGCATAATGTTGGGGGGTCAGGGCCCCCTCTGGCCCCCCTAGGGACGCCATTGCCAAACATTCTAAACAAAGGGCCAGTTTATTGTCCTTCAGACTCCAGGAGGGCCGGACTTTGGCCAGCGGGAGTGGAAATTGTCCTGGTATCAGTGGGAGTAAACATCTGTTAGTAGGGGGAGGAATTCTGCCCCATCGTTGGTATCATAGGGAGGAATAGTGCCCCATTAGTGGTGCCAGTGGAAGAAATGGTGCTTCATTGTCGGTGTCAGATGGCAGAATAGTGTCTCGTATCAGTGGGAGGCATATTGCCCCAATAAAGGAAAGCAAAGGGCCGCTGTTTGGAGACCACTGGCCTAGGTGATCCGAGGGGAAGTTCTCATCTTCCCCGTTCCCCTCTCTTCTGTGGGCATTGCACCAAGATCAACAGACTGCGGGGCCATTCACAATGTGCAGTGTGGCTCGTGCATGCACAGTGGGTACCCGGTTGTGAAGCCGCAAGCTGTCACAGCCAGGTGCCCACAGTTAAGATGCCAGAGATCAAGGACGGATGGAGAAAAGGGCTCGGGTGAGCACAGCGCTGGATCTTGGGACAGGTAAGTGTCCATTTATTTGTAAGCAGCAACAGTTTTTGAAGCTGATGACTTTTAATTTTTAGCAAAATGTCTGGAGCTTCTCTAGCTGATGCAAAGGTGGAAAACTCCTGTTCACTATCTAGCAGCCTGCTATATTTTCTGGTCTGTGAGGGTGAGTTCTTTGCGTTGTTTTTTTTTTTTTCTCTTTTCTGTGCAAAACTTTTCTTCCATTTCTGCTTGGCTACATTATTATTTGTCTTTCTGTATGCTGCCTGTTCTCTGTTAGACCCCTTTCACAAACAAGTAGGTAGGAGGCAGACAAGTGGAGCTTCCCCCTTTGGGTGGAGCTCCGCTTTAACTACATGAACAATCATTCTGTACAGCAAAGAAACAGTGGGAAAATACTACATACATAAAGTAACAAAGCTGTCCTGTGCATATAATATATCTGCTAGAATGATGCTCAGGACAGTTGTAACAAGTATAGACACGGCCGCCAATAAAAATCATGAGGCACCATCTAGCCTGACAGGGCCTCAGATACTCCCAACATTGTAACCCCTCTACATCTTATATACATCCAGCACTCCTAATTCCACCCAACCACCCCCCCCCCCCCCGCAAACACACACACACACACCAGGTTTCCCCCCATTGTTATCCTGTTACCACCTCCACACCCATGGATCCTCAACCCCAAATAAATAACTCCCCAGCACTCCGACCCCTCTACACCCTAGATATCCCCCCAGCACTCTGACCCCTCTATACTCTAGGTATCCCCCCAGCACTCTGACCCCTCTACACCCCAGATATCCCCCCAGCACTGTGACCCCTCTACACCCCAGATATCCCCCCAGCACTCTGACCGCCCTACATCCTAGATATCCCCCTAGCACTCTCACCCCTTTACATCCCAGATATCCCCCCAGCACTCTGACCACTCTACACCCCAGATATCCCCCTCAGCACTCTGACCCCTCTATACCTTAGATATCCCCCTCTGCACTCTGACCCCTCTACACCCCAGATATCCCACAAGCACTCTGACCCCTCTACACGCTAGATACCCCCCCAGCACTCTGACCCCTCTACAACCTAGATATCCCCCTATCACTCTGACCCCTCTACACCCCAGATATCCCCCAAACACGCTGACCCCTCTACACCCTAGATATCCCCCCAGCACTCTGACCCCTCTACAACCTAGATATCCCTCTATCACTCTGGCCCCTCTACATCCCAGATATCCCCCCAGCACTCTGACCCCCTCTACACCCCAGATATCCCCCCAGCACTCTGATCCCTCTCTGCACCCTAGATATTTCCCCAGCACTGTTACCATATACCATAGGATACCCCTTGTATTGTGACCCCACTACATCCCCGATACCCCCTACACTCTGGCCTCTCTACATCCCTGATACCTCTAGCACTATAGCCACCCAAGATACCCCAAGCATTGCTATCCCCTATACACCCCAGATCCCCCCTCAGCATTGTTTTCCCCCATACACCCTTGATATCCCCCCCCACCATTATTCCATTCATGTAGTACCCCTTTTCCAGGGGAGGTACAGTGCATGTGAACTTTTGGCTATGTTCCCAGCTCCATCACTATGACAAGGACTCACCTATACCAATCAAGTCATGCAGGCAGAAGGAGGGGTGGAGGAGGGAGCATCCCTCTGGGCATTCCAAGCCCTTCGGTGCAAACAGTGCTGGACAGCTGGGCTCACCATGACACCATCCACAATGCCACTTCCGCAGGCGGGCTCTCAGTGCTGCAAACTCAGTAGCTCCCACTCCAGCTCCTACCCTGCAGACTCCGAGTCCCGAGCATTCAAGCAGCATGGGGCGGGGTCAGAGCATCACTGGCGCTCGGGCCCCGTCTCTCCCTGCTGGCTGTGAAATAGGTATTGTTCTGCACAGCATGGCGCGCCGCTGCCAGCCTGCCTCCCCTGTGTATCAATCACTCTCAGTGCCATCATGGGGCCCCCAATTTCCAGGCAGCGTGGGCTTAAGGAGCAGCTTCTTTGGGGAAAGTGCAGGGGCCCCCCATGCAACTGGGGCCCCTGGGCAGTGCCCAGGTGTGCCCTCTTATTAAGACATCCCTGGTGTAAACCGGTCCATAGATATGAATAGGGAAGCACTGAAACCACAAGAGGAGAACTAGGGAGCTTTTCTCTATATAAATAAAA